>JARHVA010001025.1:1407500-2007500 GCA_037957365.1 Torreya grandis | reverse complement strand
CATTTTCAAAACATACAACTAATGAGGTAAGAGGCACTTTAGGTGTTCATTATATATATGATGCACATCCACCACAGACATCCTATCATTCTAATGTAAAGGACATACACCCCCTACATAATATCATTGGTGTATATCATACTACAATGCAAGTTATACTTATCACCACTTTATTAGAGTAATACATTGTTGATGATGATTCATATTTATATGTACTCTTTTTATGAGCCTACATTGATCATTATCTTATTTAGAGTGTCATTAATGATAATGGGTCGATTACTAACATGTGTAAGATTAAAATTGTACAAAATTTAGGCTACTTGGAGAAATACATTTCTTTGATATTTCATGCCTCAGGTAAGAACAATATCTAATACTCAAGGCATTTATTTTTATTTCCAAGAGATTTATTAATATACATATCCCTACCAACCTTTTCACGACCCATACTATGTCCCTTAATAGCCCTATCAAGGTTGTTATCAGACCTATGATCCATGGTAACTCTATGTTCAACCTATTCATTCTCCATATGATCATGATGTTGTTGAGAAAACTTATAAATAAGCATATGAATAAGGATATCAATAAGATGTTATTAATACTATGGAGTAAGATATCTTAGGTCTCAAGAGGATCACATAATAGTAGTAAGGTAAACCTTTCCAAATCTCTTATCAACATAATCAGCCCTATCCATCCTATCAAGATCTTAGATAACCTTTTCAAGGTTAATACCAAGGGAAACTAACTCAATAATTAGGAGCTCACAAAAATCCCCACTCCTCTCCTCCTCCTAATTAAATTTCACTTGAAGATAAATTATTATTATAACTCATGCCAAATGTTCTAAAATTAGAAAGGGTGATGAAAAAATGGGATAAGGAACTTGATGTGATCCCTATTCATCTCATAGAGAGGTTAAGAAATTAAATTCAATTATTTATTAATAAGTGTAGATTGATTGAGGAAGGAGATAACTATGTCATCCATAAATATTTTCATGAAATGATATGTTATATCCAATGGTGGGTAGATAGATTATAAAGGTGGGAAAACCAAGAAGTTGAGGATCAATTTGTAGCTGTGGAAGGGCCTCAAGAAATCTATGAAGAAGGTGAAAATTTTGTTGAAGAACATGTCTTCCCTCCCCTCCTCAAGAGTCCTCTTGTATTCCATATTAGTTTCCTCATGATATTCATGAAACCATTCACTTGTTGAACACAACTATCTACTGAGAGGGGCGGGTGAATCAGTAGATTAGCTAAAACTAGTTGATTTAAACCTTTTAGATAAGATATAAATTCATATTCATTTTAAAGAATAAATGTAGATATCACACACACACACATAAAAAAAAGTACATTACACTAGATTTATACATGGAAAACTAAAAGGGCAAAACCATGATGAGAATAAATGCTAGAATCTACTATTATAATCCAGTCTCATAGTTAAATCACCTCACTGGTAAAAGCGCACTAGTTACATTTAAGGACACCTATCCTTAGGAGACACCAATCCCCTAACTGAGCACCAATTAAATTTTTTTGAAGGCACTAACTAGTCAAAACTATGGAGCTATAACTCTAGTATACAAGATAGATTCATGAAAGAATCTAGTTTTATTTCTCATTACAAGTCTGGTCTGTAATAACTCAATCTCTACATATTCTCTATATGTTCTTTCTTCCTCTCTCCTCAATCTCTACATATTCTCTATGTACCTTTTCCTCTTCTCTACCTCACTCTCTATCCCTCTGGCATTCACTTTATGTCTATATTCATCCCAAGTTGACATACTTCAAGTTTTCTCTGATAGCACCTTTTTCACTTGTGACAACTACAACAACAAAAAAACCATTACAATGTTCAAGATGTCATATATGTATATAAAATGAGTCTAGGGTTTCACATCTTCAATTACATTCACACTTCAACACCCCTTTTCTAGTTCTCATTCAATGCTAATTTGACATATACACTTTCCCATGTCTTGGTTCATGTAACACACTATAATGGTTAGGTCTCTTTACTAAGTTTTGTAACTATTCGATTCAGGTCATTACTATGTCATTTCCTTAATCAATGATTGATTGGTTGGATCAATCAATCTTAGGCTCTGTGTAGACCTTTTAGGCTAACCATTTATTTGTTCATGTCTTTAAATGAGGATTACTCATCTTGTCTTTGGTGCTAATCACTATCTATCTTAAACTGTCAGATGTATGAACTATTTATACTATTGAAATAAAACCATCGATCTCTCTTGCATTAACCATCAAGATCCTTCTCGCATCTCTACATCTCTTATATGATTCATTCACTTTCACTCTTTTTAATTATTTTAGACATGCTCGATATTTATCTTTATTTATATGCCTTTTAGGAGTTTACCATGGAAGCCTTTTTGAACTAGCCTTGTGTCCTTCATAATTATCTTTCGAGACTTTCAAGTGTCTTTTCTCTTCAATAGAACTACCCTTCAGGATTTTATAAACTATCTTTCAAAACTTTTCAAGTGACCTCTATCCTTTGGAAGTGTCCTTCAGAAATTTGACAAATGTCCTCTCTTCATTCGAGCTATATCCTTCAGACAAGTTGTGATCTTTTTATCAAGGGCTCTTTGACACAATTTACATGAGATTTTTATCAAAGTGCCCTTCCAGACAATTCCTGTGGGATTTTTGTCAATATGCCCTTCAAGATAATTTCTATAGTATTTTTTTCAAGGTGACCTTCAGGATAATTTTTGTGGGATTTTTTCCAACATGCCTTTCAGGACAATTTCCCTAACAAATTATTTTTGCTCATGTCTTTTAGAACTTCTGTGTAGAATACATACCCTTCAGAACTTTTACAATAGTCCACATACCCTTCAAGTTTTTTGAAATGATCCCTTCAAAAGTTTTGAATGGTGTACTTACCCTTCAACATTTTTAAAAGATCCCTTCAGAACATTTGAATGGTCCACTTACCCTTCTGACTTTCTAAAAAGATCCCTTCAGAATTTTTGAAAGGTCCACTTGCCCTTTGGCATTTTGAAAAGAACCCTTCAGAACATTTGAATGGTCCACTTACCCTTCAGACTTTTTACAAAGTGCCCTTTGGAATTTTTGTTCAGAATAATTTTTATGAAATAATTCTCTAAGACACTTTATCTAAAAGAATTCCCTTATTTTTTATGGGTTTTTTGTCTAAGAGAATTGTCTTTACCAATATTTATGAAAGAATTCCCTCAATAAATATAAAGGTGCAAAATTGACTAAGTATGGAAATTACATTATGCATTTGTAAAATTTCCTCTATTCATCCTTATGATATAGAACATAGACAAATAAAGACACAAACCTGATTATCATAGAGTGATCATTTCCTTCAGATGTTGCCATACATGCCAATGTTGATAAATTCATCCTATGTGTGTAGCCAGATCTTGTCAAGATAACCATGTGAGCAAAGGAATTCAAAGTACATACACAAGTCTATTCCACTCAACATCTTTGACATTAATGCATATGATAGCACATGCTACCTTTGACATCAATGACAATTCTTTAGACGTCAATGACTATGTCCAACAATCTCCCCCTTTGTCATTGATGGCAACTTATCATCAGAATGGCTTAACTCCTTTATCTTCATTCTACTTTTTCCCCCTTTGAAATTAATGACAAAGATTCTTTGCCACAATATGTAAATAATCTACTCCTTTCCTAAAATCTTAGTTGTTCTGATCCATATACCTATTAGGCTAGAACATTTTATGAGGAACTCCCCCTTAGGCAATGATATATTAGCTCTCTTAGCTCCATGAATCTCTAAATGATTATTTATATACAACATTGGTCTAGAATAACAATCAATGATTGACATATCTCTATATAAATAGGAATAATTATCTAAAGCCAACACACCTGTGTCACCTCCTTTGTTATCACATAGCAAAGGGACTACAACTTTCTCACCGAACTGCCTTTTCTCTTAATCTAGGAGTTAATAATGTTCCTTCAACACTCCCCCTAGATTTATGCCCTATCACTAGAAGCTAGTGATGTGGTGTGGGAGCCACTACTCCTAGATTCTCTTTTAGATACTCAAATTTCTCATTAGGAAGAGGTTTGGTAAATATATCTACAATTTGGTCCTTTGTTGGCACATACTCAATTTTGACCTCTTGATCTACAACCTTTTATTTCAAAAAATGGTATTTGATGGATATATCCTTAGTTTTAGAATGCATCATTGGATTTTTATATATGTTTATGGAAGTTGAGTTATCACAAAAGATAGAAATAGATTCTTGGTATTCTATCTTGATGTCTCTAAGAGTTTGCTTCATCCACAAGACTTGGGTGTAACATGTTGCTGCTAGATGCTCTAATTCTACTGTAAAAAGCATAACTGAATCTTGTTTTTTGCTCAACAATGACACAAGTCTATTTCCAAGGAAGAATACATCACCATTAGTGCTTCTCCTATCATCCACACTCCCCACCCAATTTTCATCTGCATAAGCAATCAAAGTGAGATATTCACTTGTAGGGTACCACAAACCATAGTCAATTATGTTCTTGATGTATCATAAGATTCCTTTCACAGAATTGACATGTGATTCCTTAGGAGTTACTTGAAATATTATAACCATGCATACAAATTACATGATGTCAAGTCTTGATGCAATTAGGTATACCAGGATACCTATCATTGATCTATACATAGTATTATTCACATCAGGGGACTCATATTCTTTACTCAACTTGCATCTAGTTATCATGGGAATACTAACCAATTTGTTGTCTTCCATTCTAAATTTCTTAAGCATCTCCTTTGCATACTTGGTTTGAGATATGAATATCCCTTCATTAGTTTGTGTAATTTGTAGACTAAGAAAGAAAGAAATTTCTCCCAACATAGACATTTAAAATTCACTTTGCATTTGTGTGGAAAATTATTTTCACATATTATCATTACCACCTCCAAAGATGATATCATCTACATCAACAACAATAATCAACATATGCTCACCTTCTAATTTAAAGTAAAAATTGATGTCTACACATCCTTTTTTGAAACCTTGTTGTTGTAGGTATTGATCTAATCTTGAATACCATGCTCTAGGTGCCTATTTCAAACCATACAATGCCTTCTTTAGCCTGCACACATAATCTTCTTCATCCACTAGATGAAAACATTTTGGTTGTTCAATATAGACTTTCTCTTCTAATTTTCCATTCAAGAAGGTTGACGTTACATCTATTTGATATACTTTGAACTTCTTATGAATATAAAATGCCTAAAATATTATTATGGCTTCTAGTCTTGCCACTAGAGCAAATGTCTCTTCAAAGTCTATGCTTTCTACTTATGCATATCCCTTGCACACTAATCTTGCTTTGTTTCTTCTAACAACTCCATCTTTATTGAGTTTGTTTCTATAAATCCATTTTGTGCCTATCACATTCTTATTTGAGGGTCTAGGAACTAATTCCCATGTTTTCTTAATTTTCTATTTGACTCAGTTCTTCTTCCATGGTTTTTAACTAGTTTTCATCCTTGTTGTCTTCAATGAATGTCTTAGGCTCAATTTCTAAAAATAGAGCAAAACTTACTTGGTCCTTGTTCATTCCATCTCTTTCTCTATTCTGAACTCCTTCATTTTTGCTTCCAATTATTTGCTCCTTGGGATGATCCTTTTGAATAAACTTTAGAGGTGCCTTTACAGTCTTTTCTTCCTCCTCTTCACTATCTTCTTCTTCATTTTTTTCTTCTTTTAATTCTTCAATTATGATCTCCTCATTAGGCTCAACTTGTTGATATCCTTCTTCAACCTTGAAATTGATGATTTCAACTATTTTATGCATCTTCTTATTGTAACATACATAAGCTTTACTTTAATGAGAGTAACCAACAAATATTCCCTCATCACATCTTGACTCAAAGCTACCTAGTTTGTCCTCTTTTATTCTGATATAGCATTTGCTTCCAAACACTCTGAATTAATTAACTAATGTAAGCTATCCATACCCCTCTATTGAACTCTATGCAAGATGTATACTGTTGTTTGGACTACATCTCTCTAATATCCATCAGATAGTTTGGCCTCTTTTAGTATTGTTTTGGCCATCTCCTTAACAATCCTATTCTTTCTCTCAACAACTCCATTTTGTTGTGGAGTTCCTGAAGAAGAGTAGTTACTTTTAATCCAATATTTATCACAATATTATTTGAATTCATTTGAGGTGAATTCTCCACCCTTATTAGATCTCAAATATTTGATTTTGCTTCCCATTTCATTTTCAACCATGGATCTAAAGATCTTATATCTCTCAAAGAATTGAGATTTGTCCTTCAAAAAGGTTACCCATGTCATTCTTAAGTAATCATCTACAAAAAACATGAAGTAATGAACTCCTTTTGATATTTTTGTCTTGGTAGGACCATAAAGATCAATATGGACTAATTATAGAGGCTTTGTAGTCACATATTCTTTTCTTTGAAACTTTACCCTTATTTGCTTGCCTAATTGACATTCTCTTCATGTAGTATCTATGGGTTTGGTTATCTTAGTCATATGTTTTACACACTTATTCAAACTTACTTTAACTATATTATCAAAATTGACATGTCCCATTCTCCTATGCCACAATTAGCTTTCATCAACTTTTCTTATGAGGCAACTATTATTGTTTACCTCAACAAGATTGTTGATATTATTCTCAATCCTTTTCCTTTCTATAAATATTTTTCAAAATCTCTTTAGCTTGTAACCTTCAGCATCAAATATGACCTTATATATATTATCACACATTTGGCTGACACTTAGTAGATTATGCTTCAGTCCTTTGACATAAAGAAAATCATGTATAGGAAGCTTACCATCAATGTTCAAGGTTCCTTTTCCTTTGATTTTTAATGTTGTGTTGTCTCCTAAGCTGACAGTTCCTTCTTTACACTTACTCAACTTGGTAAACTTGCTTTTGTCACCATTTATATGCTTTTAGCACCCACTATCTATCACCCACAATTTTTGTTCTTTGGTGTGGAGTGTCATTTGAGCAATCAAGGATTTATTTTTCACTTTCCACATTTTATTGGGTATCTCCTATGTCCTTTTATTTTCTTTATCAGTGACTTGTGAACCTTTGTTCTTATTAAAATACTTGCCTTTATTTACAGTGTATCCTTTTGATGTTGCAAATTTGGTCCTACAATGCTTAGCTATATGACCAAATTTATTGCAATTATAACACATTAAACTTGAATCTAGAAGAGGAATAAATGAGTTTCTACTTACAAAAGTAATTCTTCTAGTAGGACCCACTCTACATTCAATGGCCCTATGACCAAACTGATTATAGCTATAACAATAACCATAAAAAGATGAATAATACCTGGTCATAAAATTATTTGGTGTAGTATAATTAACTTTCATACTCCTTTGTTTATTCAATTCTATCATTTGAGTATATCCTTCTGCATCTTTGATTTCATACCTTTTCCCAAAATTTATTCTCTTCACTTTATCTTTTTTTGGATAATTCATAGTGTCCTTGCTTACCTTCTATTTCTTTTCTTCTACTCCTCCTATTTTGAAATTATCATATAGGCTGGTCAACTATTATTTTATGACCCATTTCCTTTCTCATATCCAAGACAAAAATTTTCATTTAAAGGCTTATGATCACTGATTAATTCATTAATAATGTTTGATCCTTTTGTCAACTTTAGAATTTTGTCTATTTGACTTTTTGCCTTCTCAAGTTCTTTCCTCAAAGCTAAAATTTATACCTCAAGCTTCATAAATTCTTTGGATTTTTTTTGTAGTTACATATTAACTACTTCTTCTATTCTTTTAGCCTCCTCAAGTTGAGTTTTAGAGTCACTATCATTTGATTGTATTTTTCAAGTTCCTTCTGCCCAAGCTTCTTCTATTTTGAGTTCTCTTTTCTTATTTTCTCAATCTCTTCTAGAGAAAAAATTATCTCACCTTCTAGATAAATTTCACCTTCCTCTTCTTCATCCCAATATTCATCTTCATCTTATTCTTTATTTATGGGGGTGGATTATTCTACCATGAATAGGATTTCTTTTCCCTTTGATAAAATGGCACAATCATGATCATCATCTTAACTATCACTATCACTGCCCTTCACTGAGTCACTACCTTATTTTGTATATAAACCTTTCTTTCTCTTGAAGAAGTTATTCATTTTTGCATAATGAAGTCTCACTTTTTTGTTTCTCTCTTCTTTCTCAAAATTGTCCTTTTTATTATAAGGACATTTGGTAGCAAAGTATCCTACCTTTCCATAGTTAAAGTATTTAAACAATAGCTTGCCTTTGTATTTTTCTAATCCTCTCTTTAATGTTTTGACAAAGTTATCTTCTTCTCCATCAGTCTCCTCAGATTTAGACACGGATATTTCTTCTTTTCCCTGATTTGCTACTTTGAATGTAGCTTCTCTTTTAAACATGTTAGTCTTTCCCATTCTCATCTCATAGGCTATAAATGTTACATGTATCTCATCCACTATGATTGATTCTTTAATTGTAGAGATTTTGGAGTCATATCTTGATGGTAGGGATCTCAAAACCTTATTGACAATAGTTGACTCTTCTATTGTTTCTCTGAGTCCTCTGATAACTTTCACTATCTCATCTACCTTGAGGAGGTAGTTAGTAATATTCTCCTCTTTATTCATCTTAAGACTCTCAAACTTCCCTTTATATGTTTGTATCTTGGCTTGATTCACCTTGTAATCTCCTTCATAGATGCTTTTTAACTTGTTCTAGATGTTTTTTCCACTTTGATAGTGCATCACTTTGACAAACTTTGAGTTTCATAGTCCACATAGAATATCATTCTTTGCATTGGCATTGTTTTCATATGCCTTCTTGGTAGCCTAATCAGGAGCTATATATCAATTTTCTATAGACATCCATACATCAAATTTTAATGTGGACAAATATGCTTCCACCCTTATGCTCCAAAAAGCATAGTTAAATCCATCAAAGAGTGGTGCTTTGTTTGAGGAGGATCTTTCTTGACTAGCCATTGTATTGACTAACCAAGATCTACTTGAGCTAATTAATCTTCTTCTTAAGGAACCCTAAGATTTGATAATAATTATTAAACACAACTATCTACTCAAAGGGGGGTAAATCAGTAGATCAGCTAAAACTAGTTGAATTAAACCTTTTAAATAAGATATCAATTCATATGAATATTAAATAAAAGATGTAGAGATCACACACATACACAAAAGCACATTACACTAGATTTATATGTGAAAAACCCAAAGGGAAAAATCATGATAAGAATAGCTACTAGAATCTACTATTCTAATCTAGCCTCATAGTTAAATCACCTCACTAGCAAAACCATACTGGTTACATTCAAGGACACTTATCCTTAGGAGACACCAATCCCCTAACTAAGCACCAACTCAATTTTTTTAAAGGCACCAACAAATCAAAACTATTTAGCTAAAACTCCAATATACAAAATAGATTCATGAAAGAATCTATTTTTTTCCTCTGTTACAAGTCTAGTTTATAACTGCTCAATCTCTACACATTCTTTGTATACTCTTTCTTCCTCTCCACTCAATCTCTACATATTCTCTGTGTGCCTTTTATTATTCTCTATCCCTTTGACTTTCACTATGTGTCTACATTCATCCCAAGTTGACACACTTTGATTTTGCTTTGATAGCACAATTTTTAATTATGGAAACTATAGTATAAAAACACCCATTATAATGTTCAAGATGTCATATATGTATAGACAATGAGTCTACGGTTCCACATCTTCAATTACATTCACACTTCAATACCCCTTTTCTAGTTCTCATTTAATGATACTTTAACATATACATTTTCCCATGTCTTGGTTCATGAAACACACTATAATGTTTAGGTCTCTTTACTAATTTTGGTAACTACTAGATTCAGTTCATTACTACACCATTTCCTTAATCAATGATCAATCTTAGGCTCTATATAGACCTATTGAATTAACTGTTTATCTGGTCATGTCTTTAAATGAGGATTATTCATCTTGTCTTTGGCACCAATCACTATCTATTTTGAACCATCAAATGTATGCACTATTTCTACTTTTAAAATAGAACCATCGATCTCTCTTGAATTAACCATCGAGCTCTTTCTCACATCTTGATATCTCCTATATGATTGGTTCACTTTCACTCCTTTTGATTGTTTAGACATGCTCGATCTTTATCTTTGTGTCCTACATAATTGTCTTTTAACACTTTCAAGTTTCCTTTCTCTTCAATATAACTACCCTTTAGGATTTTTCAAACTATCTTTCAGAATTTTTTAAGTGTCCTCTATCCTTCGAAAGTGTCTTTTATAAACTCAAAAAATGTCCTCTCTTCATTCAATCTATATCTTTTAAACAAATTATTGCAAGCTTTTTGTCAAGGGATCTTCAAGAAAATTTCCATGGGATTTTCATCAAAGTGCCCTTTGCAACAATTTCTATGAGATTTTTGTCGAGATACCCTTTGAGACAATTTCCACAAACTTTTTGTCAAGTTCCCTTTAGGATAATTTCTATGGGCTTTTTGCCAATGTGCCTTTTGGGATAATTTCCTAGATAAAATGTCTTCACTCATGGCTTTTGAAACTTCTGTGTAGGACACATACCCTTCAAAACTTTTACAACGGTCCACATACCCTTTAAGTTTTTTTAAATGATCCCTTCAGAAGTTTTAAATGGTCCACTTACCCTTCGGTATTTTGAAAAGATCCCTTCAGAACATTTGAGCAGTCCACTTACCCTTCAGACTTTCTAAAAATATCCCTTTGGACTTTTTAAATGGTCCACTTACCCTTCAATATTTTAAAAATATCCCTTCGAAACATTTGAACGGTCCACTTTCCCTTTGAACTTTTTGTAAAGTGCCCTTTAGAATTTTTGTTTGAGACAATTTTTCTAAAAGAATTCTCCAAGACACTTTCTCTAAAATAATTCCCTTATTTTCTATGGGCTTTTTGTCCTAGAGAATTTTCTTTACCAATATTTTTGAAATAATTCCCTCAATAAATACAAAGGTGAAAAATTGATGAAGTATACACAAAAATATTGATAACTTCATCATATGTGCATAGCCAGATCTTGTCAAGATAACCATGTGAGTAAAGGTATTTAAAGTGCATACACACGTCTATTCCACTCAACATATTTGACATTAATGCATATGATAGCACATGTTACCTTTGATATCAATGATAATTCTTTAGACCTCAATGAATATGTCCAATATCACTATCCTCAAGAAGAGCCTCCAAGAGATCTAATTCAATCCTAAAAATAATCTAATAGTCTCAAAGTTCCATCTTAGAACCAAGTAGTGAGGTCTTGGGTAAAGAAATATGAAGAGAGTGAGGACCAATAATTTGATGTCAAGAAAGAAGACCTTGTGTTTATTCAATCCTCGTTTCCCTCTCCCTAAGAACCTATAGCTTGTATATCTTGGAGGTTTATCCAAGAAGATTTTCAATGTGAAAAAAAGGCTTAGTTGAGAAGGTGGAAGATAAAGTTGTAGTTAGTTGTGTTGTTGAAGACCCTTAAGAATGGTATGAGAAAAGTGAGGTGCTTGTTGAATAAAATGAAATGTCTATATCCCAATTTAACATGCTTTCCCTTTAATAATTCCTTTAAAATTATCCCATTTCTAAATCCCCAAATTTCAAGAGTTTTCCCTCCATCCCCATGCCTTTTCATGAAACATCCATCACACCTCCTACTCCCTCTCCAACCCATGAACTTGTTCACCACCCTTCCACCTCATCCTTGGTGAAGATAAAGCATAAATCCATCTTCTTGAGTGAAGAAAAAGATGGTCAAAATAATTTTGCATCTGTTCACAAGGAACTTGATCAAGACATAAGAGAGGAGGTGTTTGAGAATAAAATCACATCATATGAGTTAGTTGAGTCTTATGATCATTTTTAAAGAGATGTGAGAGACATATGTTAGACCTATTTTCACATGTTCAAGGAATATGTAGGTCTTGAGAATCTAGTATTTTTAGAAAGGCAAAATGAGATTATTGAGGAGGAATGTAAGGTTCCTATTGAACAGACATGTCTTAAAAAACATCACCAAGATTTTAAAATACATGATAGATCAATCTATGATGACTATGACATTCATTAGCATGGTCAAGAGGAGGAGTTTGAAAAAGTTGTGGTTCTTAAGGAAAAGAAGGCAAAGATGATTGGTAGCAACATATTGAACTTCTCCAATAACTTGAAAACCTTTGTAAAGTTGAAAGTCAAGAGCACAAGGAAATAGAACAAGATATCCTCATGTAGATGTTGACCAAATTTTTGCCCTTCAGGCCAAAATTGGGCACCCCTATTTGTAAAAAATCATCTAAGTCTATACCTTTGGCTAGGTCTAGTACTTAGCTTTTCTTTGGAAGAAGTGTTCTTTGATAAGCCATAATAAATTTACAAGTCTAGTTATTTTGGAATTTTTGTTTTGGTCTTTTGATAAGTGTTAATTTTTTTGGAAGTCTTATTTTTAGGTTATTTTTAAGTGTTAGAATTCTTTCAGATAAATTGTTTGAAGTAATTTTCCTAGAGGGTTATTTTTCAAACTTTTCATTCGAGAGAATTTTTTCAGAAAAATTGTCTAAGGTAACTTTTTCAAAGGGTATGTTGCAGATTTTTTGAAGGGTATGTTTCAAATTTTATGAAGGGTATGTTCCATTTTTATGAAGGGTATCTTTTATCATGAAAAGGTCCACTTCAGTTTTTTTTAAAGATACTTTACAATTTTTCCAAAAGGACACTTTAAATTTTCCAAAGGACTTCTTCAAGCTAAAGGATCACTTACAACTTTTTTGAAGGGTATGTTACAATTTTTTTGAAGGGTATCTTTTGTTGGAAAATTGTCCATTTCAAAAAACTTAAAGGACTTTTTCAAGCTAAGTGGACACTTTCAACTTTCTTGAAGGGCATTTCAACTTTCCCAAAGGGATGTTTTCAAAAATCTTGAAAGATTATTTCCATGAGAGAGTGAACCATTTAAAAAAAATCTAAAGGGTATTTTCCTTTTAGAAGAGACATACATTTTCTGAAGGGTCACTTGCAAGACGCTAAAGGGTATGTTTCTTTTCAAAAAAATTCCTTTTTACTTTTCTAAAGGGTCATTTCAAAGAACCAAAAAGGGCCAAATAGAAAGTTCAAAGGAATTATTTTAAAGAAATTATCTGAGGAATTCTTTCAAAAAACTTGAAAAGGTGCCAAAGTCCAATTATTTTGGACATTTTATCTGATACGAAGAAAACATGATTTCCTTCAGATTTTTTTTCTGTGGAAATTGTTTAAGGCATAAAGAACCAAGAAAAAATACAAAGGAAAAGAACAAAGGAAATGAAAGACCCAAATAAATTTTTTCAGGAAAAGTGTTGAGATAAGAAGTCTAAGGAAATAAATGTCCGAAAGAAATTCTTGAGTGACGGCCCACAACACATCAATTTCAAATCATAAAAACTAGCTGTTAGATTTTAAAAGAAGGGCTCGATGGGAACTAAAAGGTGAGGATACAGGTAACAAGTGGAAAATATAACTGAGGATTTGGTTCAATTATAACAAATATAACTAATGCTTTTGGTTTAGTTATAACTCATTATAACTAATCCATTTGGTGACATGGTATAGCTCACCCACTTCTCTCCCACATGCAAATGTAACTAATTCTTTAAAGATGACACATGTCTAAGTGACTCTTGGACTCCCTTTGCTTGACATCCCTCCCAAAGGCTATAAATATGGATTATCTTGGCTCATTTGAGCATCTCTCTACCTGGTATGATGAATCCCTACCAAAATTTAACCTTGAATCAATAAAACCAAGTGTTTTACCTCATTCAAAGAGTGCATTAAGAGTACATGATTGGTATTAGTCTTGTGCAAGTGTAATTTCCATTTACCTTCACATGTTAATTCCATTAGTACTTGGTGTATTATGATTTCCTTCTTGTACGTAAAAAATAAGTGTTTGAAGAGATTGCAGATATAGTGAACAACTAATTCAATAGAGTGTCTTAGAATACCTATTACTTAAGTCTTCTTAATTTATGCCATCTCTTAGACCCCATGTTGAAAAATTGATGTGAGAGAGAGAGAAAGTCAATATTCAGTGAAGTGTATATGTAGCTTGTCCTTGTTTCAAGTGTATGTTCAAGGTATGAGTAGAGAAAATATTTTGGTGCATCAACCCCAGTAGAATAGGTTTCAATTCTAGTTATTTTAACCCTTTTCATCCCCCTGAATTGTTAATAGTAAGAATACGAGATTTAAAGGTAAATAAAGGGGAGCTAACCATTAATCTATAGATTCATCTCAATAAAATTATCACCCATAACAAGAAAGATGATTCCATTTTACCACTTGGATGAGAAGAGTTGAGCATCTTCTCAAGGGTGAAAATCCAAGCATCAACAATTTTTGGCACACTTGGTGGGATAATTTGTCTAAGAAGTTGAAGAATTATTAGTTTGTTTTTCAATAAATCGACATTTTGGAGGTATTTCAATCAACACCAATGGTGACTCCAAGCTGAATTAGCTAGTCAATTAGCCCTAGTACATCAAGAAATCATATTTGGTATGTATAATCCCATTATTGAGTAGTATGGATCTTATTTTCCGTCATATAGTTTTGATCAAGTTCATGTTGTTCATGGAATCACCTCAAGTATCCCTCATAATTGTCCTTCTCCTAGTGAATCCAAGAGTGCTAGGAAGATAATTTTGGAGTTGGAGAAGCAAATGTTAGAAATAGATAGGTTGAAAGAGTGAACAAATACCAGCAAGAGCTCATGTACAAGGAGGAATGTTTGTTTAAGCAATCTTAAGACATGAAATCCATGAAGGAGAAACTTTTAAGGTGGAGAAGTCAATCCACTCAAGGTAGTCAGCCTTGTACCCCTTCTTCCATCCCAAAACAACCTTCTCCTATACAAAAGAAACCCTCCCCCTATACACGAAATCCTTCTTATCAAATATCACTTGCTCACCAAAATAAAATGAGCCAACCTTCTAACCCATATAATTCATTAACTCCTCTTATTGTTAATCATTTTCACCTAGCAATCCAACACCAAAGGACATTGGAACAACCTTCTATGGAAACAAATTATTTCAATTCCTTAGATTGTGAGCCCTCCTTTGAAGAAAATCATCCTACTTCTTTTGAAAAACAACATGTCCATCATCTAGCAGCTCTTTATATGCATGTGCAAACTCTTCATAGTCCCCCTCAATCCCCTCAGCATGGTGTTAAGATTCTAAGCTGGAGAAATGTCTATCATGAACCAGCTTAAGACCTTGAGAAAGATGAATTTGTTGCCTATCCTCAAGAAGAGAGTTCCAATTCTAAGATCATGAGTTGGAATGAAATAGTGGAATCATGGGGCAAGAAAGAAGACAAGAGCATTGTTCAAGAGTATGAAGTGGAAAATGAAGCTACTCCCCTTCATCATGATGATGTACATGATCTCCAAAAAAGACTTTTCCAAGAGAATCAAGCTAAATAGATTGAAGAATTAGAGTCAAGAATAAGGATCCTTGGTCAAGGTGTAATGGATGGTTTAAACCCAATAGAAGATAGCATGTCTAAACACACCCCATCTACATCCCTTCAAGAGAGTTTAAAGCTATATCTTATGTGGATAAAGTGTTGATCAAGTGGAAGGAAGAGAATCAATTGATTTTATTCTAAAATTTACCTGCTCTTCCTCATGAGCTTCTCAAAGAAAACCCCACTTCTCATTCCCAATAGAATTTTCAGATCACTAGTGCTTGCCTCTTTTCAAATTCCATTCCTAAGTCCTCTCCTTCATCCCATACTCCATTTTCACTCCCTTCACATTTTATTACCTTCCATACTCTAACTCCTACATTTTAGACTCATGAACCTATCCATTCACCCTCCATTTCATTCCATCTTAAAGAGGAGCCTATTTTAAGGGAGGCAAGTGACTAAGAGAAAATTTAATTCATGGTTGATCAAGAGACTATCATGAGTGAGAATGAAGATGATATCATTGTAAGTATTCCATATGAACATCATCATGGTGATTATCATCTTGAGCATGAAGTGGAAAGATTATCAAATATGAAGAACATGGTCAAATCATATCTCAAGAGGTGGTTGTTTTAGGAGGTTTTCATGAAAATTATTAGTGTAGGTTTTTATTTTTCCCTATTTATTAATTAGGGAATATTATATATTTGTGCATACATGGAGTTTTCCTACATTCGTGGGATAGGCTAGCTTATGTGGAGATTGTGTGTCATATTTGTGTCATAAGGTGTCATAAGAATGTCATAAGTGACTCCTTTGACCAGCTATTCCGGGTATGGGAGTTACTTCTCTATTCTTAGCACCTTGTCACCACCTTTTTTGGAGGAGTCTATTCTTGGGGTGCTTTGACCACCTTTTGTGGAGGAATCTATTCTTGGGGTGCTTTGACCACCATTTGTGGAGGAGTTACTTTCTAGCTCTCCTATATGTATTCTTCATTTTCGCCATTTCATGTTAATCAGATTTTGGTTTTCTCCATTTTGTCTTGTGCAATTTATCTTCTTATTTTCAAATTGCTTTAGCATCTTGTGGTTTGCACTTGTTCATCTTGTGTGATCATGTCTCCATTGCACTCGTGTTATCCGGATTCTAGCAACAACTCTAATACAGTATGAGAGTTTTCCTGATAATCTTGTATGTGATTATGCTTTTAGCTTATTTTGAAATCAAGAAGAGTGGAGTTCATTTTTTATTTGATCAAAAATAAAAATATATATATATATCAATTCTGGGTAGTTTCCTTGGAAATCCTTGGCGTTTGGGTGTTTTTTTGGTTGTCTTCACTTCAGAGAGTAGCATTCAACAGCTGAAGAAGTTGTTGTACTCAACAACAGAATGAGGAAGGTTGGCTCTTAGTTTCTACCTTCAACTCCAGCAAGGTGCAGCAATGGCTTTTTTTCAGCAAGGCGCTTCCTTTCTGCAACGCCTTTAGCACCCCTGTTTGCCATGCCACTCAGCTGATTCCTTCTGCCATGCCAAACTTCTGGTCTGTGCTAATCTCATTTCTAGCAAAGAGTAGCAGTAGCTGTCAGTTCTAGCCATGTCATCTAGCCGTATGACATCTTTCCAGCAGGTCTGCAAGTTTTTAAAGCAAAATCAGGGACTCTCTTTTCTGGTTTGGTGTCCCAAGTCACTAGGCATTTTGTTTCTGCACCTGTCTGTCTCTTCTCTTCTGTTTTGCTGCTGTACGGTGAAATCTTTGAGGTGCAAATTCAATATCTTTGTCTTTTCTGCCAGCCAAATCAGAACTGTGCCCTTGTTTGTAAGATAATTTTGCGTGCTATTTTTTTCTCTTGAAAAAGGTGCCTCCTTCCCATGTGGCACCCTAGGACACTTGTCATTCTGTCCAAACTATCTTTGCTTTATTTTTTTAGTGAAAAATTGGCTTGATTAAAACAAAAATCAGTCAATTTGACTGAAAATTAAGGATTTTAGACAGTTTTGTATTTTGGGGATTTTCAATTAAAACTTGTATCTTCGATCTACGAAGACGAAGGGTGAGGCCCGGGTTGGTAGGAGGCCAATTCCCCCTCACACAAACTTCATTTGGATTCCTCATTCTATGTTGAATCCAATGAGTGGTTGGAAGGCCACTTTCTCTCCCTATAACTGGCATTTTTTTAATGTTTTAGTGCTTTTTTTGCAAAAACACTAGTTTACGAGAAAATAGTAACTTTAAAATCTTGCAAACGGTAGCTTGATTTTGGGTGCCATTTTTTTCAAAAGTGCTTGTAATTCAATTCTCCACAGCTTAGACTTGTTATTTTTCAAAAACACACTAGTTTATAAAGTGCCAAAAATTTGGGTCTCCCAGGACGCATTTTCGACTGAGTCCGACGTCCTGTTTGCTTTAGTCTTGCACTGATTGCTCTAAGATGCATTTTCAGCTGAGGCCGACATCTTTTGAGTGTGCACTTGCATATTTTGGGGGGGCTCAATATTTTGGGGGGTGTGATTGCTTTTTCACAACTTGCAAATTTTCACTTTCATTCCCATTTTTGCATAAAATCACAACTTCACCTAAATTTAGCTAAAAAATAGATTATTTTCAACTTAAACCCCTAACACCCTTCAACTATCATGAATGGAAAGTTAAAATTTCAATCATTCTTAGAAGCAAAGGGTTGTATAAGATCACCATGGGTACAGAAGTAGAACCCAACACAGATGCTGAAAAGGTTAAGTGGTACAACTGTAGTGATGAAGCCTTTGGGTTACTGAGCTTGTCTATGTCTTCAAAACTTCTCTTCCACTTAGAATCCTCCCAAACTCCTAATGACATATGGGACACCTTAGAAAAGTTGTTTGGGAAGCTTGATGAGATGAGAGGTCATGAGCTGGAAAATGAACTCATAAGTCTAAGTCCTAGCAACTTTGACACCCTACAGGACTTCTTCACTAAGTTTAAGGCCCTTAGATTGCAATTGAAAGAATGCAGGATAGAGAAGAAAAATGATCAACTCATACTTTTTATTCTCACAAAGCTAGGTCCAAGCTATTCAGTCTTTGTCTCCACTTTCCATGCCATAAAAAGTGCCCTTGGCACTACATGGAAAATGTCTTCTTTGGATTCATTCATTGCCAACTTGACTAGGGAGCAAGATAAGCTAATTCAAATGGGCACAATGAAGTCTACTCAACCCCAAGATTTGATAGCTAGAAATGGTAAGGATAAGACTTCAACAAAGGAGAAGAAGAAAAAGAACAAGGACCAGGAGAAGAAGAAAGAAAATAATAATCCTGCCAAAAACAACACTGAGTCTTCATCCTCCAATGTTAAACCAAAGAAGGAGAAGGTTAAGTGTGCCTATTGTAAAAAGACAGGGCATGATGAACACAAGTGCATGAAGAAATAAATAGATCACCTAACTCATCTTCTAGAGAAGAACAACATAGGTGTTCTTGAGTCCATCAAGCATAATTCATCAACCCAAGATTTTACTAAGGCAAAAGGCAAGGGTAAGAAGAAAGAAAAGGGCAAGGCCCTTGTAGCAACTATAGCTTCTACATCTTCATGAGTCATAGACTTGGGTGCTTCTCATCACATGGGCTCTTCACTAGTTGAGTTTTCATCTTTAGAGCCTTGTAGCATGACTTCAATTAGTTTGGGTGATGACACATCAGTTTCTGTTTCAGGGAGAGGGTTAGTTGAAATGGAAAGAGGAACATTCAATAATGTTCTAAGTGTTCCTTCTATTTCAACCAATCTCTTATCAGTGTACCAAATCACTCACATTGGTTGGGGCATGAGAGTTGAGTTTTCACCAAATTCAGTGTCTATCAGGGAGTTGCATAGTGATACTACAGTGGCAGTGGGAAGAGCAGATCACCAAGCCAAGTTATACACCTTTTCACATTTCGCATCAAATTCTTCTCCTACAGCATTGCTGACTCATTTAGATGGAGTTAGCAAATTGTGGTATGAGCGGTTTGGCCACCTTAACTACCACTATCTTGAGCAACTTTGTAAAAATGACATGGTCATTGGCTTGCCTCGTGTCCAATTCTAAAAAGGACTTTGCGAGGGGTGCCCCCTTAGGAATCATCCCAAAGCAAAATTTGACAAAGGCAGAGGGCTTCACAACCTTTGGAGTTAGTCCATAGTGATGTATCGAGACCCTTTCCCAAACCATTTGTCACAAAGGCCAAGTACATCCTCACTTTCATTGATGATTTCTCTAGGTACACTTGGATATATTTTCTCAAACAAAAGTTTGAAGTGTTTGAAAAATTTCTAGACTTCAAGGCTCTTGTTGAGAAATAGAGTGAGAAATCCATCAAGGTTCTTCAAACTGATAATAGAGGGGAGTATGTCAGCATCAGGTTTGAGCAGTTTTGCACCACAGAGGGGATTGATTTGTAGTGCACAGTCACCTATAGTCCTTCATAGAATGGGGTTGTAGAACGTAAGAATAGGTTCTTGAAAGAGATGGCTAGCTGTATGATTCACTCCAAATCCTTAGCACCATAGTACTAGGCCAAAGCCATCAATTGTGCTTGCTACATTCAAAATAGGGTTATTCACAAAGCTTTGAAAGGGATAACACCCTTTGAAGCTTGGCATAAAAGGAAACCTGATGTTGAGTACCTTAGAGTTTTTGAATCCCCAGCCATGGCCCACATTCTGAAGAAGAAATGCAAAGCTATGGAATGTCAGTCCAAGCCTTGCATCTTTGTAGGATATCTAGATGGTATTAAGGGGTATCACCTTCTAGATCCAATCACACATGAGTTGTTCATTGAGAGAAGTGTCCATTTTTAGGAGAGTCCTAGAGACTCAACACTTGACACTTCTTCTCCCTCATCGGATCTACTTCTTCATGATGATTCCTCATCAGATTCAGATCAACCACAGCAAGTTCTTGAGCCAGAGACTTCTTCTTTTTCTAGTTTAGACAGTGAGGATAGTGATGCAGTGTCATCCACCTCTAGTCAGTCAGAGGATGAGGAGTTAGCACTTGACTCACCCACTTTTGGACCACCTTGGGCCAGACAGACACTTGAGAGTGCTGGCACTTGGGCAAGAGATCCCATAGATGACAGACATACTAGAGGGATTTTCAGAGAGATCAGCATGCCTTCTTTGCTTTAGTTTCAGATCCATAGTCTTTTTGAGAGGCATCAAGGGTACCTGAGTGGGATAATGCTATGGAGGAAGAATATTCTTCCTTAATCAAAAATCACACTTGGGATTTGACTTTGCTTCCTAAGGGAAGCAAGATGGTTCGATGTAGGTGGATATATCAGACCAAGTTTGCAGCAGATGGGTCGGTTGATAAGTACAAGGCACGATTGGTCGCTAAAGGTTTCTCACAGGTGGCAGGCATTGACTACTCAGAGACCTTTGCACCCATTGCAAAGATGACTTCTATCTGACTCACCTTAGCTATTGATGTAGCACATGGTTGGTATGTGCATCAAATGGATGTGAAGAGTGCCTTTCTTCATGGAGCAGCTGCCAAGATTTGTTTAGGATTCTTCCTTAATATGCAGACTTAAGAAATCTATTTATGGCCTCAAACAGTCCCCTCAGGCTTGGTATGCCAAGATGGATTCCTTCCTTCTCATAGCAGGTTTCACTAGGTTCCATTCTGATCCCTATGTCTACTTCTTGCAGTAGGTTGATTCGCTCTTGATTTTGGTTCTATATGTTGATGACCTTTTGATCATTGGGAGTTCTTCATCAGCTATTGCAGTGGTGAAGGCATCTCTCTAGGATAGATTTGACATGACAGACTTGGGTTTGTTGCACTACTTCCTTGGCATCGATATCTCATAGTCAGATTCAGGGATTTCTCTTACACAGCGTAAGTATGCTCTTGACTTATTGGCTCAGTTTCACATGGCTGATTGCAAGCCATCTCTGACTCCCTTTCTATCAGGAGTCAAGCTTGAGACTGATTGTTATTCACCATTGGTTGATGCCACTCAGTATCAATAACTTGTTGGTAGTCTCATCTACTTGACTCGCACCAGGCCCGACATTTCATATACAGTAGGACTTGTCTCTAGATTCATGCATGAACCCCATGAGCTACATTAGAAAGTAGCTAAGAGGATCTTGCATTACATACAGGGTTCACATAGATACGGGATTCATTATAGATTTGGCATAGAGGTTAACTTGGTTGGATATACAGATTTAGACTGGGCTGGCGATTCACAAAGTCGTAAGTCCACTTTTGGTTACAGTTTCTCTCTAGGTTCTGGTCCTATTAATTAGTCTAGCAAGAAGCAAAATGCTATTGTTATATCATCCATAGAGGCAGAGTACAGGGGAGCTATTAATGCAACTACTGAGGCTATTTGGCTTCAAGGGATTCTTTCTAAGTTTGGCATTCCCATCAAGCAACCCACCATCATTTATTGTGACAACCAGAGTACCATTCAGATTAGTAGGGATTCGGTTCAGCACCAGCGGACCAAGCACATAGAGATTCACATGCATTTCATTCGGGAGCTTATTCATAGTCAGGTCATTGACTTAATATTTTTCTAGTCTTTGGAGCAGGTTGTAGACATCTTCACCAAACCTTTCACCAAGAGCAAGTTCATTCATCTACGAGCTCTTCTTGGGGTGCGGTCTACATCTGTAGCAGCATCATCTTCAGGGGGGCCTTCTAGCCTCTTCTTTTCTTTTATGTCTCTCTTTTGGGGGGGAGTTTTTTCCTATAGGTTTTCTCCTTTTCTATCTTATGGGAGATTGCATTTGTACATGGGTACCTCATCAAGCCTAGTTGTCGGGACCCATTTTTTATTTCCACACTACCCACCTAAGGTGCACTTATGGGGGGTATTAGTGTAGGTTTTTATTTTTCCCTATTTATTAATTAGGGAATATTATATATTTATGCATACATGGAGTTTTCATACATTCATGGGATAGGCTAGCTTATGTGGAGATTGTGTGTCATATTTGTGTCATAAGAATGTCATAAGTGACTCCTTTGACCAGCTATTCTAGGTATGGGAGTTGCTTCTCTATTCTTAGCACCTTGTCACCACCTTTTTTGGAGGAGTCTATTCTTGGGGTGCTTTGACCACCTTTTGTGGAGGAGTCTATTCTTGGGGTTCTTTAACCACCATTTGTGGAGGAGTTACTCTCTAGCTCTCCTATATGTATTCTTCATTATCACCATTTCATGTTAATCAGATTTTGGTTTTCTCTATTTTGTCTTGTGTAATTTATCTTCTTATTTTCAAATTGCTTTAGCATCTTGTGGTGTGCACCTGTTCATCTTATGTGATCATGTCTACATTACACTCGCGTTATCCAAATTTTGGCAACAACTCCGATAAAAATAAGGTTAAAGAAGTGAATCTTGAAGGTGGAATGATTCAAGGAAGAGATATAGGCCACACATACATGCAAATGTTTTAGCAATATGAAGATGAGATTGACAAACTTCACTTTTCAATGTTGGATGGATAATGTAAGCATGGCGAGCTCTCTTTCCCTTTGTTTTATGAACTTTCTTATTATTTTGATGAAGATAATGACTGAGCCATGGGACCTGAGTTGAATAAGGTTCAAGAGCATGTTGTTGATCAGTTAGAGACCCATGTTTTTGAGAAGCTAGAGACTTATGTTTTTGAGCAAGAAGGAGGGAGGTTTGATTATTTTGATAGGGGCTTTGAAGAAAGAGTTATTGAGAGAAAATGATGATTTCTAAAATGAGCTAGAAAATTTTCATCTTATCTCAAATATCACACCAGCCACCCTTCTTCAAGAGAGCCTTGATGAAGTAAGAGATTAGTTTGACAAGCTTCTCAAAGAGATATAAAATAATGAGTTGGTCCATGATGCATACCAAGAGGGCCACGATAAAAAAAAAACCCCTATGATGATGAGATAGCATCCATTGATCCATTAATGGACTACACTAGCATGAAGGACTAGCATGAGACATGCTTCAAAGAGCAAGATGAGTACATGTATGTTGGAGACATATTTGAACCTGATCCACTTGGATACCTACCAATCAAGGTGGTAAGCAAGAAGGATGAGTCACTAAGCTCCTACTCCAACTAACCACTTGTTTGGCATCATGAGGTTTCTTTCCATGGAAGAGACCTAAAATTTTTTCCCTTTGATCCAAGAAGGGGAAGAGCATATCTAGTTAGTTGTACATAATTATTTTTATTTCTATTGTCTCTTGTCTTTTCCTAAGTGCTAAGTAGTACATGTGTGTTTGCTTTGGTCTTTTTTGTGTGTTTCTTTCCTTTGTATGTTAGAGGTAGTCAATGGTTGTCTTGTTGATCAAGTTCTAAATCATGGTCAATTTTTTCTAGTTTATTTCAGTCTTTAATTGACTCCATGCCCAATGGACTATTTAGGCTACCATTTTGGTTAGTATAGCAAGTATACTACCCTTGTAAGTCACCAATTTGTTGACCAAATTTTGGCCCTTCAGGGAAAAATTGGGCACCCCTATTTGTAAAAAACTATCTAAGTCTATATATTTGGCCAAGTAAAATACTTATCTTTTCTTTGGAAGAAGTGTTATTTGACAAGCCACAACAAATTTACAAGTCTAGTTCTTTTGGAAGGTTTGTTTTGGTCTTTTGATAAGTGTTAATTCTTTTAGAAGTCTTGTTTTTGGGTTTTTCTTTAAGTGTCATAATTATTTTGGAGAAAATTTCTTAAGTAATTTTCTTGAAAGGTTATTTTTCAGACTTTTCATTTGGTAGAATTCTTTCAAAAAAAATTATTCTAGGCAACTTTTCTGAAGGGTATGTTTCAACTTTTTTGAAGGGTATGTTGAAAAATTTCTGAATGGTATGTTGCAACTTTTCCAAAAGGTATGTTCCATTTTTATGAAGGGTATCTTTTATTTGGAAAATGTCTACTTCAATTTTTATGAAAGGACACTTTTAATTTTTTGAATATCTTTTTCAAGCTAAAGGATCACTTGCAACTTTTCTGAAGGGTATGTTACAATTTTTTGGAAGGATATCTTTTGTTGGAAAATTGTCCATCTCAAATTTTCCAAGGACCTTTTCAGGCTAAGTGGACACTTCCAAATTTATTAAAGGGCATTTCAACTTTCCTGAAGGGACATTTCCAAAAAGCCTAAAAGATTGTTTCCATAGGAGAGTGGACCATTTCATAAAATTTGAAAGGTTTTTTCCTTTTAGAAGAGACACAACTTTTCCGAAGGATTGCTTACAAAAATTTGAAGGGTATGTTTCCTTTCAAAAAAGGTATTTTTCACTTTTCTGAAGGGTCATTTAAAAGAACCAAAAAAGGAAAAATAGAAAGTTTGAAGGAATTCTTTAAGATAAATTGTCTGAGGAATTCTTTTGGAAAACTTGAAAAGGTGCCAAAGTCCAATTCTTTCAGACATTTTTTCTGATAAAAAGAAAACATGATTTCCTTTGAATTTTTTGTCCAAAAAAATTGTTTAAGGCATAGAGGACCAAGGAAAAATCCAAAGGAAAAGAATAAAGGAAACAAAATACCCAAATAAATTATTTTAGGAAAAGTGCCAAGACAAGGAGTCTGAGGCAATAAATGTCTAAAATAAATTCCTGAGGATTGATGGCCTACAACACATCAATTTCAAACTATAAAAACTAGCTATTAGAGTTTAAAAGAAAGGCTCGATGGGAATCAAAAGGTGAGGATAAAGGTAATAAGTGGTAAATATAATTGTGGCTTTGGTTTAGTTGTAACAAATGTAACTAATGCTTTTGGTTCAATTATAAATCATTATAACTGACCCATTTGGTGACATGATATAGCTCACCCACTTCTCTCCCACTTGAAAATGTAACTAATTATTTCAAGATGACACATGTCCAAGTCTCTCTTGGACTCCCTTTGCTTGACCTCCCTCCTAAAGGCTATAAATATGAACTCTCTTAACTCATTTGACCATCTCTCTACCTGGTATGGTGAAGCCCTACCAAAATTTTACCTTGAATCAATAAAGACAAGTGTTTTACCTCATTTTAAAAGTGCATTAAGTGTGCATTCTTGTCATTAGTCTTGTGCATGTGTAATTTATGTTTACATTCACATGTTAATTCCATTAGTACTTGGTGTATTGTGATGTCCTTCTTATAGGTCAACAAGAACTATCTGAAGAGATTGCAAATAGATTGAACAGCTAATTCAATAGAGTGTCTTAGAATGCCTATAGCTTAAGTCTTCCTAAATCTATGCCATATCCTAGACCCCATGTTGAAACACTGATGTGTGAGAGAGAAATTTGATATTGAGTGAAGTGTATTTGTAACTTGTCCTTGTTTCAAGTGTATGTTCAAGGTATGATTATAGAAAATCTTTTAGTGCATCACTCCCAGTAAAATAGGTTAAAATTATAGTTATTTTAACCCTTTTCATCCCCATGAGTTGTTAATAGCACGAATATGAGATTTAAAGGTGCATCAAGGGGAGCTAGCCCCTAATCTAGAGATTCATCTCAATGAAATTGTCACCCACAACAAGAGAGATGATTCTATTTTTCTACTTGGATGAGGAGAGATGAGCATCTTATCAAGGGTTCAAATCCAAGTGTTAGTAATAAGATAATGATGAATATTGGATTGACTATACAAGATTCCTTGAAGAGATTGATGAGCTTACAAATAGTAAGAAATTTTATCTCATTCAAAGTACCATGGAGATCAAGGAATCATGCTTGAATGAAGCATCATTAGAAGTTGTAACTAAGGGGTCTCATGAAAATATTGAGATTGTTGAAGTGTAAGAATATTTCACCTTCATAGGTGATATTTTTGTAGCTCATGTGGTTACATTAAAGATCATGCCAAAGAGAGTGGAAAGCATGAAGGAGTTGAGGACATCAAAATCAAAGCTCAAAAGGTAACTTAATTCACACACTCCTTCATATCATGAAGCAAAAGAAGGTGTAAGTTTCCCTTTTGATCCAAGAGGAAGAAATCTATTTCAGGTTAGTTTGTACATATTTTAGTCTATTTAGTTGTTTGTGTGTTTTCCCTAAGTACTTAGAGAGTATAGGTGTGAATCTTGGTTTCTTATGTGATTTATTTTTGTTGTGTTTGGTGTGATTTTTTGGTATTTTTAAAGTTATTTTGGTTTCAAATTATAGTGTATGGGTGACTCCATTTCCCAAGGATAATAGAAGTCAATTAGTCCTTAGCATAGTAACCATGCTACCCCTAGGAAATCACAAAAATATTGACCAATTTTCATCATAGGTCAACACCCTACATATGAAAAGTTTTCATAAGATCCTTATATGTTTGAAATTGGTCACATGGTCTTAGAATCAGGTTAAATCACCTTTGAAGGTCATAAAACATGTTTAGTTTTTGTCACATTTGTCCACTTAGTTTTATGTCGCCTGATGCCACCTTTTATCCATTTGAATGAAATGTATGATTTCTCACAAAAATAAAAATGTTTTAAGATGTATTATAATATACCATATGTTATTGAATGTTATGAAATAGGTTTAAAACTGAAAGTTATAGGTTTAACATTAAAACAAGAAGATCAACTACAAAAAAGGGAGTTTTAGGTAGTTGTACGGGTTGTTCAAATCACTTGACATGTGTGAGGATTCAAGAAGATGTTATGTCATGTGCACAATTATTTTACAAGCTCAATAATCTTTAATAGGTCCAAAAATGGCAAAAAATAGTTTACCTATCTTATCACTCTCTTGGGCAGGTCAAAAGAGGTCAACAATTTATAGCTGGTACAGACAAGAGAATAGGATTTGGAGTGAGTGCACTTGGGGGAGGTTAGTAGTATTTATTTTATTCAATTTCATGGTCATGGTTTCTATATTATTGTTATATAATTCATTAATAATCACTAATATTTTTGTCACCTCTAACTTACCTGTGCATCCCCAACACCTTAGTTTTCTCATCTATTTGCATTAGCTTGTGTAAACCAAACAGTGCATATAGTCTTGCAAATAATTTTCACTCAATTCATTTTGAATTAAATTAGTTGGCATGTGTGGATATGAATGAATAGGTATATGTATCTCTCTTATGCTAGGAGTGAGCTCTAATGGTTTGCATAACATGTTTTGATAATTGTAGAGATTTTTTTCATGTGAGTGGATTCAGGTAAAGAATGATGTACATTTATTTTCAATGTTTTAGTGCATGGATTGTTCATATTTTTCATTCAATTTCTCTTTTTAATAGTATTATTTATGTAAAATGAGGTGTAAGTGTAGATAAGTGTTGTCATTAATGTTAAGGGCAAGATGGAAGTCATTGATGTCAAGGTACATCTGGTAAAGAGGCATGGTAAAATGGTATGTGACAAGGAAGCCAAGTGATAAAGTGACAAGAGATAATTTGAAGGAAACCTATTATCTCTCTATTGAGAGATAATTTCAATTCAACCTATTGATTTCTCTGAGGTTGATATCAAGGTTTAATACATGATAAGCATATTTATGTATTAGTCCTTGAGTATGAAGTTATTAGTAAGCTTATGCATAGGATGCTCAGTATTGTGCATGAAGGAAGATGGTGGAATAGTAATATGGATACATATATTCTTAAGAGGATGTCTAAGGGCACTTGAGAATGTTTATGAAGCATTGGAGCTTTTAGGACAGCTTCAAGGTGAGTCTAAAGGGGTAGACCCTACAGGACTAGCATGCAAATAGACTATTCTAGACTCTACCTAACCTTGATGTGTTTTCAAGACATATGAATGATTTAAAGTAGTGGTACATCATGTGGAAAGTTTCTTGATCATGTAATTAAGGTGGAGAGTGCTTGGAAAATAGCTACAAGGTATACTTTAAGGCCTAATGTGATCTACATAACTAAAGCTTGAAGAGCAAAGAGAAAGATGGTGACCTAATGGGGTATTAGGATTAGTTTCCAAGGTAATTGGATAAATTATAATTGACATAGGTATTTCATGTTTTTTAGGAATGTTAACCAAATTTGAGGTCAAAATATGTAATAAAAGGTATGGAATGAAGTGTTGAGGTTTGCTGTGTGCATAGAATTAAGGATTCACAACTTGATAATAACTTTCATGTACTCATTGACATTTGTAACCTCTGCATTAGAACCTAATCCATTAATAATATATGTTTACTGGTCCTAGCTCAAATTTCTAAGAATTAGTTTCTAGAATAAGGGCTTAAGCTTTATGAATGAATGTTACGACTATAAGGTGGTTTAAACCTCTATAAAACCCTAATTATTACTTGATATGGAAGATCTTAATAGAAATGGCTCAAAATGGATCTAATGATATATTTTTATGATTGTAACATGTATAATATTGTCCTAGGTAACTCTAGGTGGCATTGGTCTATCAAGTGAGTAAGTGGATCTTATAGGAAAAGCCATGTTTCTCAAAAATTTGTTGTAGTACATAGAGTTTACCAAGTTAAATCTGATAAGTAGATGGACGTTGAATCTTGATACTTATATCTTATGATCATGGTGGTTTTTTATTAGGTTCTAGACCTCAAATATGCTAAACTAGTCATGGAAGTTAACCTATCACTAAGAGACCTAGTGATGTAAATAGTGAGAAAAACCAAGAAGTGAGAATGAGATTAAGGATGTGTTTTCATGGATTAGGTATGAATAAAAATGTTATGCCCTTAACCATTGGTGTGTCTAGGGATATGTGTGGTGACTTGTGGCTTACATACCTCTTTTATTTACTTGTAATATTTCTCTATGTTCTTAGATAGGTCAGCCTATAGAATAACATTGGCTAAGTAGACTATATATAGGAGGTAGTGGTTAGGATTTAATCATCATGTAAAATATTCTACTATTACTGCATTGTTGTGGAGGTTGTCCCCTTGAAGTAGCTTTGCTATATTATCTAGTATTCTATTCTATTGTTAATTATTATTGTGTAATCTCTCATATTTTCTTATTTTGTGCAATATAAAATCATTGTGTGTGAATATCTAAGTAATTTCATTACAATTGGTATCATATATTCAATTTAGGAAAGTTTCCTACAACATTTTTTTTAGATCTAGCAAGACATGGCTTTTGGTAGTAATGAATGTGAAAAAACATAAATTATAATCTAGGAATAATTAATTTTTTCCATCAACGTAATATTGCTCAAAATGCTTTTTTGAAAAAAAATATTTAAAAAAAAAACTCTAGAATTTTTTTCCCCCTTGTACACTTTTAGTCATTAGATTTATCTTGAAAAGATGATTGCAATAGTGTATTCTATCAGTACACTTTTTTTTTGTACCAAAAATTTTACTCGAGTGTGGAAAGTTAAACATTGGATTCCTCTTGACAAGGTGATCGAATGGTACCATTTCTTGGTAAGCATTTTTTTTTTTTTTTTTTTTTTTTTGGGGGGGGGGGGTTCAAAACCCTCCTAGGGTTTTTTTATGGTACGTCCTTCAAATTGGGGAAGAAAAGGGGTACCAAAAACTCCTTAGACTTCTACCAATGACATAAAATCTAAAACTTTAGATCTGATGATTTTTTAGCTTCAAGAAGACATATAAAACTTGGCGAGGCATGATGAATTTGTTGTAGTCCAAGCTGATATTTTAGGGATACACAAAGAGATTAATGGAGTTTAAAATGAATTATAGCATATCACTATGCAATTGACTACCCTCACATCTCAGTTTTATCCTAATAATCCTCCACTTTAGCATTCAAATCCTCCTCTCAATAACACCCATGCTAGTATGAAACCAATGTTGCCAAAAGTGGACATGCAAAATTTTGATGGTAAAGATCCTCTCATTTAGATTAACCGAATTGAGAGTTTATTTGAGCTAAATCAAATCCCTATTTCTCAAAGGGTGATGGTGGTATCCATGTATATGGAACCTGAGTAATTCATTTAGTATTATCGGTTATGTGCTCAAAATATAAATAATAGTGCTCCTATTACATGGACTTTTTTTAGTTAGGAGTTAATAGCTCATTATCAAAATAATGTCTCTGAGAACTATTTCATCCAATTAGCCAAGTTGAAACAAATAAGACCTATGAAGGATTATATTCATCAATTTTAGAATATCTCTTTATGGGTGGAATATATCACTAAGAAAAAATTGATAGATCTATTTTTGGATGGCCTCAAAGATAGCATCTAATACAAGGTTCAAATTTTTAGCCCAACATCTGTATCAAAAGCTCTCTTTAAGGCATACATGATAGAAGAAAAAGAGATGGTCAAAAGGAAAACTTTCACTACTGGTCATGATCATAACTTTCTAGCACCATCATTTCCATATCCCACTAGATTAACACAACAACAAATTGAGGAGAAGTGAGCCAAACCATTGTGTTATGGTTGTGATAGAAAATGGAGCAAAGACCATCATTGTGATGAAAAGAAGATATTTTACATTTAAGGTGCCAATGATGATGAAGATGATGCAAAAGTACATGATTCAGATGCAAAAGTTCTTGAGGAGGAATCTAAAGACTCTTAATTCACTATTTCATGCCATGCCCTATCAGGTATTAGTACTCCCCAAAATCTTAAGGTGATGGATTTCCTTAAGAAATAGATGGTCATTATCTTGATTAATTTTGGGAGCACACACAACTTCATCCATAGTAAGTTGGTTTCGCATTTGAACTATTTCATTTATCTAGCTCCAAAATTTTAGGTTATGATTATAGATGGTGGTACTATCAGTTGTTCAAGAAAATGTCATAGTATATAGTTGGCCATGGGAAATTACTTATTAGATTCTCCTATGTTTACTATTTTGATGGGTAGAGCTGATATTATTCTAGGAGTCCAGTGGCTCACCACTTTGAGCACTATTGAGATGAATTTTCAAGAATTATTCATGGATTTTAATTCTAAATAAAGGACATTTGAGCTAAGAGGATTAAAGGCTAAATCTCCCCAACTTGTTAGCTCCCATCAAATGATAAAGATTCTTTGTAAGGGTGTTGAGGGATTTTTAGCTTGTTTGTTTTTTATAGAAGTACAACCAACTCAACCATCTCCACCTCTTGATCTATAACAAATAATTGATGATCATTCTATTAATTTTGGAGACATGCCAAAAGGACTACCACCTAGCCACATGCATGATCATGCTATCACACTTATTCTTGGTAGTATGCCACCCAAAATCAGGCCATATAGGTATCCATATGCCCAAAAAAGTGAAATTAAAAAAATGGTACAAGAGATGTTGTATGTAGGAATAATTCACCATATCCAAAGTAAATACTCATCACTAGTTATCATGGTGAGAAAGAAAGATGACACTTGGAGGATGTGCCCTAACTACAGAGAACTCAACAAGTACACTATCAAAGATAAGTTTCCAATTCCTATCATTGATGATTTTCTAGATGAATTGAATGGTGTTCTTTATTTTACCAAGTTAGATCTACGTTCTAGGTATCATCAAATAAGGATCCATGATGAAGACATATCCAAAACTACTTTCAAGACTCATGAGGGCCATTATGAGTTTTTGGTTATGCATTTTGGCCTAACAAATGCGCCATATACTTTTTAGAGTTTGATGAATACTATTTTAATCCATTTTTGAAGAAATTTGTTTTGGTATTCTTTGATGATATCCTCATTTATAGTAAAAATTGGGTAGACCATGTGTAACATGTGAAATAGGTACTCTCCATTTTAGAGCAAAATCAATTGTATGCCAAACCTTACAAATCTACTTTTGGGGCTAGTGAGGTTTAATATTTGGGTCATTTAATGTCTTATGAAGGAGTGAAAGTAGATCTTAATAAAATCCAAGCAATGGTGGACTGGCCAATTTCTAAGACACTCAAGAAACTTTAAGGATTTTTGGGACTTACTAGTTATTACCATAGATTTGTCAAAAACTCCTTTCAATGGACTAATGCATCTACCTAGGCATTTTAACATTTAAAATTGGCTATGTGCACTACTCCAGTATTGGCCACTCCTAATTTTATAAGACTTTTATGGTTGAATGTGATGCATCTAGGTATGGTATGGGTGTTGTACTCATGTAAGAAGGCAGACCACTAGCAATTGAAAGTCATAAACTCAAGGGTAAAACTCAGCACAAGCCCATCTATGAGAAGGAAATGATGGACATTTTTCATGCAGTCAAACAATGGAGACCTTATTTGATGGGTCATCACTTTCAGGTAAAAATTGATCACAATAGTCTTAAATATTTTTTAAAACAAAGGTTATCATCTGAAGAAGAAGAATAGAAATAGGTAACTAAGATGCTAGGCTATGATTTTGAAATAGTCTAAAAAAAGGCAAGGATAATGTGCAGGTAGATGCACTATCCAAAAAAGATGAATCAATTAGGGCATTACTATGTGCCATAACCATTTTATAGGTAGATTGGCTAGAGGAAGCATGATCAGAATGGGAACATGATAGTAATACTCATGATTTGATTCAAAATCTTTAGCAAGGTTTAGATGGATTTGAAAAATTCACATGGAAAGGTAATGAATTATGGTACAAAAATAGATTGTACCTATGTAATAATTTTCTTCTTAAACAAAAAATCCTTCAAGAACTTCATGCAACTCTAATTGGGGGTCATTTAGGATTTTTGAAAACCTATCACAGGAACAATCAAGATTGTTTTTGGGAAGGTCTCAAGGGGGATTTCCAAAAATATGTGGCTAAATGTATGATCTATCAACAAAACAAAGGTGAAACCATCAAAACTCTAGGTATTTTATAACCTTTATCTATCCCTAGTCAACATTGGGAAGAGGTCTCTATGAATTTAATTATAGCATTACCAAGATCTGATGGTCAAAATGTTATCATGGTTGTTGTAGATCATCTCAGTAAGTATGCTCATTTTTGTTCATTATCTTAGCCATTTTTTACTAGTACAATAGCTTTTGCTTTTCTCAATACAATTCAAAAACTACATGGGACCCCTAAGATCATTATTAGTGATAGAGATCCCATTTTTACTATTAATTTTTAGATTGTGTTATTTACATGTTTAGGCACTCAATTGGCTCATAGTTCATCCTCTCATCCTCAATCTGATGGATAAACTAAGGTATTCAACAAATGTCTAGAAGGATATCTCTATTATTTTGTTTTTGATAAACAAGATAAATGGGTTCATTAGCTATCACTTGCTAAATGGTGGTATAATACTTTTGTTCATAGTTCTTCAAAAATGTCTCCTTTTGTGGCACTATATGGTTACCACCCCTTGTCCATCACTTCAACCTTAAAGGTCCATCCTAAGGTTTGTGTAGTTGAAGAACATATTCACCATCAACAGGAGGTCCTTACAAGTTTGCGTGAAAATTTAGCTATGGCCCAAAATCACATGAAGCAACAAGGAGATCAACATAGAAGTGAGAGGCATTTTGAGATTGGTGATTGGGTCATTATTAGCTTAAATCCATATAAATATATGTCATCAAAGAGACAAAAAAAGGATAATAAGTTGTCCCCTAAGTACTATGGGCCTTATCAGATATTGCAAAAAATTGGTAGTGTGGCCTACAAGTTAGATTTTCCTTCATCCACTCACATACATCTATTATTTCATGTATCATTCTTAAAGAATGTCATTAGAAATGAGTTACCATTCAAATAAAATTACCAAAATTAGATGAGGAAGGTAAATGTATTATTGATCCTAAGGTGATCCTTCAATGGTGTACCAAGCAAACCAAGCAACTACTTCTTCAACAATTACATAATACCTGATCAACTAGAAGAATCTACCATGTGAAGATGCCACTTGGGAGGATGAAACATTTGTTCAGTAACATCCAAATCTACCACAATGTTGAGGATAATGTTTTTTTGAAGGAGAATGAATTTTTATACCCTTAACCATTGGTGTGTCTAGGGATATGTGTGGCTGATTTGTGGCTTACATACCTCTTTTATTTACTTGTTACATTTCTCTATGTTCTTAGATAGGTCAACCTATGGAATAACCTTGGATAAGTAGACTATAGATAAGAGGTAGTGGTTAGTCTTTAATCATAATGTGAAGTATTATGTTATTAGTGCATTATTGTGGAGGTTTCCCCCTCGAAGTGGCTTTGCCATATTATCTAGTACTCTATTCTGTTATCAATTATCATTGTGTAATCTCTCATATTTTATTATTATGTGCAATATAAGATAATTCTATGTGAATATCTATGTAATTTCATTACAAAAAATACATGGGGTTATTTTCAAGAGTTATATTACAAATTAATATTTATTAGATGAGTTGAAGGTAAGTGGATATGTTGAGAATGTTACTCATAAGTTGACCTCTCTTGTGCAAATAGGACAGTGAAGATGTAAGGCTATGAGATTTGTCTGTAAGACCAATATTGCCTCCTGACCATGGTATATTTATATATTATATTTCTCTAATTATCACATAATATCATCCACATGCATCAATAATTTCTTAAAGTGTCTACACATGAGTTGAAAGCCATTCTAACCATGACTGTGTTTGAAGGTGTATTGACAAGTCTGAGTAAGCTAGTGGGAGTGATGAGTTGGAGGCTCTCTAACTTTATTGAAACATATAATGGATATGTATATATTTTTTTATAATACATTTTTATCTTATAAATTATTTTTAAAATATTTTAATTTAGTATAATAAGATTGAAACATTGAATCCAAAATGGCTTATCTAACTAAGTAAGATCTATGAGAAATGAGGTCAATAAATTGGTCCATAAGACCAATAGTTGTCTTGTGTGCTTATAATTATATTGATATAAGTTTATATGAGGATCATTTAATATCATAATTATGCATTTAAATACCTTAAGAGTGTTCCTACAAGTGTCAAAATTTCAAGGTTCCATGACTATGTTTTGAGACCAATTGGTAGTTATGAGTAAGCTACTTATAGAGAAGGATTTGAGCACTTTTACCTTGAGATGTGAGGTCCAATGAACATTATGATGACTCTAAAATCATGAGGATTATTTTTATATGTTATTTTCCATGGTTTTTTTCAAAAAAAAAATTGTGCTTCAATTATTTTGGATAGACTTTATGGGTTTACACAGGGCTAATATGAAGTTTTCTAATGATGTGCTCCAAGTAGTGATTTGAGTTAAAAAGTGTTATAGATCCTAGATGATATTGGAAGAGGTGTATTTAGTATATATTTGATGTGATTTTTTTTTTTTTTTGGAATGTTATTCAAAAGGATAAAAGGGTAACGTGTGTTAATTAGGCTTAATGAGATTAGGTTTATATGAGACCTAAAGGAAAGATAAGGCATATTTGAGAAATATCATTTCTAAAGAAACTAAAAAAACATTTTATTAATGTCAATGAAGTGTTATAATATCCTTTCCATGCATTACCTAATAGGATAATATTGTTTGGCTGACCAAGAAGGATATGGACAAGAAAATTCTTGTGTATATATACTAAGAATTTTTAGGCCTAATAGTGTGTGTCAAGAGTGTTGATGTGAAGAAAAGAAGAAGAGGATTGTGTGAGATTACACAGGTGGTGAAACATATCAAATAAATTATATGAATAATTCATATATATCTACAAAGTTTTGTGAGTGCTTTCATGATAGTTTCAAGCCATAGAAGGGTTAATTGAGTGAAGAAGGTAAATGATAGTTTTTGCTTGTGTGAAAGGTAGATTTGAGTGTGATAGAGCATAAGAATACCATCATAAATTATGATATGGAAACAAGATCAAGGTTGATATATTTATATTTTTTATTAAGGGATTTTTTTATCAATAAGGAGGTTATAGCCTTCTATCAAGTTGGTGCTTTCTAAATTCAAGTTGGTGCTTGATAAATTTAGTGGTTCGTGCTCATAGTTGGGTTGGTGCTTAATTAAAATTGATTCATGGTCTTATAGGAAAAGTTGTCCAAGTTTTTCTTATTTGGTTTTATTCCCTTTGAGGGTTTCTCGCATACATATTATGTTCATATGTTTCATGCTCTTATGGATTGATGTTTATGGTTACTAAAGATGAACATGCTTGTATAAATGATATATGATTTATTAATTAAATTGTCTAAAGTATTGAATAATGATTCACCCTACCCCTCTCATTAATTTTTATTCCAACATTTGGTATCAAATCCTAGTCCTTTGAATCAGGTCTAAAGGCCTAAAGGAAGATCCTAGAAGCTAGAATGGCTAGTCAGCAATTTCAATGTGGTTTCTCTACCAGTAAGTATCCATTGTTAAATGGATATAACTATATCTTTTGGAGTGTCATAATGCATATGTATTTTATATTACAAGGACATGATATTTGGCAATCAATTATGGATGGTTATACTACCCCTTCTATTCCACCAACAGATGTCTTAGAGAATAACGCTAGTGAAAACATTTCCAAGGCAAAGAATGACATTCTTTATGGCCTATTAGAAGTAGAAATGGTGAATGTCATGCATTTTAATTTAGTTAAATAGATATGGTAAACATTAAAGACCATCTATGAAGGTGACACCAAAATAAATATGGATAAGTTGTAGAATCACACAAGATAGTTTGAAATCCTAAAAATGAATGAAGATGAAACCATTACATCCTACGTGTTGAAGGTTGATGAAGTTGTCAATATCATTAGAGGATTGGGGGAAGAAGTCAAAGAAGCTAATCTTTTTCAAAAAGTGTTGAGATCACTAACTTCTAAGTTTGACTCTAAGGTATCTACAGTAGAAGAGAGGCAAGATTTGGACAAGCTAGAGATAGATGGGCTTCATGGCATCTTGACTACCTATGAGATGAGAACCAATGAAGGAAGGACCTCTAAACAAAGAAGAAGATTTCAAAGTTGATAAGAATTAAAAATTCAATAAGGTCAAAGATGAGGAATTCTCATATGTTAATAATGATCAACTGATAGATATGTTTGTAAGGAAGTTGAGATTTGGATCTGGTAAGTACAAAGGTAAGTTACCATTCAAATGTTTCAATTGTGGTAAAATTTGGTCACTTTGTATCTAAGTTCCCTAATAAGGATAATCCTAAGCATTATGAATAACATGATTATCATAATGGAGATGATAAAGAGACCTATAATCCTAATAAAAATAAGAGGGAGTTTAGAAAGTATGAAGGTAGAAAAGGAACTTTCAAGAATAAGAAAAGCTTCTACACTAAGGAAGATAATCCTTCTGATGTAAGTGACTCAAGTGATTATGATATTGATGATGGAAGTCATGAACCTAAACATGACAACAACAAAATATTCTTTATGGCTATAAAATTAGATAATAAGGGTTGTTCAAATGGAAAAGGCATTATGGTTGATGAGGAATTAGATGAAGAAAAACCTAAAGTAGATCTTGAGGTAGAATTTTTAAGTGCACTAGAGGAATTGAAGTTCTAAAGAACAAAGAATCACAAACTAAGATCACTAGTTAAGGACTATGAGGAGTAGATTGGCTTGTTTGAGGAAAGGTTGAATAACACTTATAAGGAGTATGATGAGATCATCAATAAAGTTGAGTCATAGATAGAGGTAGTCAATGCAATCATAAAGGCTAAAGAGGAAGAGTACATCAAGTATGAAATTAAAGTGGTATCCTTGAAATTTTAATTGATTCAAGCATTGAGCAAGGTGAGGAGTTTTGTGAAGTTTGAGAAGATAACAAAAGCATTGGATTATATCTTGAGTTGTCAAAAATTTGAAAGTGACAAAATAGGTTTTGGTTTCAAATAAGATCAAAAATAATCACCTGAAGTCAAGGACAATAATTTTTAAGATAAAAAATTCAACATGGAAAGACCTATCAAATAGCCAAATGATATAAGGTATGCCAATTCATTCAATGGTTAATATTTTGAGTGTAATCAGTTTGGTCATAAAGTAAGAGATTGTAGAAAACCATCTAATAATGAGTATTCATGGGATTATGAAAGGATTCATAGATCACATCAGTCAAAAGGTATGTATAAGGTGGTTTGATACAATTCTAATGATTTAGAATACATTTCAAGATTCTATCCTAACAAGGTTATAAGGTCATCAAGTAAAAATAGGAGGTTTGAAGCCCTTAGAGTGTTAGAGAGAAGATAAATGAATTTTTGGAAACAAAAAATAATGAAGATGAGTCATGATTAGTCCACAATCTCAAGTGGACTACTTGTTGGGATAGAGCATGCTTCAAATGAGACAAGTCAGAAATGCCTAATATCAGCCCACATTGATCAAATGGATTATGAAGAGAGCAAACCTATAATACAAATCAAGCCTAAAAGGGTATTGATAGACATTCAATTAGATGAGAGAATACATGTATGGTAATTTAATGAACTTGTAATGTTATCATTCCCTATAGCAAGTAGTGACTCCATTAGGCTTCATGGATACACTAGTCAGGCAACAGAAGCTATTTCAGTGAATTTATTGCTTATTATTGGAAAATCAAAAAGAAGAAACAAGTATGGGCATGGTTTAAAAACTTGTTTGATAGTGCGTGCGTGGAATTAGAATATTGTGAAGAGCTCCTCTTTGGCTTGGGAGGATGAACTATAGATAAGAAAGCACTAAATAAAACATGTTTGTTAGATAGATAGTTGAGTGGATTTCCTAGCAATAGCTAGATTCTAGAAGCAAAAGCTTCCTTAGGGGTTAACAATCCATACATTTAAAAAAATTAAGTTTATAAAACAGGAAATAAGATACTTGTATCAATAAATCAAAGGTACTAAAATTGAACACAAGAATGCTTAATTAAGAAATATGCTAGTAATAATTAAAATAGTGATCAAGCTAATTAATACTAGTTTTAGATGATTAGGGTATGATTCAAAAAATAAGAAAGTTTTCTATGAATAGGAAGGAACACAAAAAATCAAATTTGGTTGGAGGTGGATGGGTAAAAATAGTTTGTTGGTTTTTACTAGCATAGTGATGATCTGTGGTTGGGTTGACCATCGGTGGTTAAGGTGATCATTAGCAATCAAGGTGACCATTGATGGTTAGACATACCATTGGTGGTTGGGAAAACCATTGACAGTTACTATGTATGGATTTGAGTTCATAAAAAGGATAATTGATGAGAACCAAAAGATGCATTTTGAGAGATGGGTAAGCCCTAGGTTAGTTGTGAAATGGAAATAAAGTAAATGAATACTAAGAAATAAGTACTTGTCTTATCAGAAGTTGATTGGGTGGATGGTTGAGGTAGTTGACCTATTGTTGGAATCTAGCTTAATTCTGATAGAGTAACAATACTTGAGAACTTGGTGTAGAGGTGGTAGCAAGTTGACTCTCTAACGTAATAACTAGTTCACGAGATTACTAATAACAATTGACCTAAACAAGGATAATTCTATATGTACAAGCTATTGATCATGATTTTAGATGGATTTCACCTCTCTATTCTTTTTTCCTTATAGGCAAGGCAAGAGAGTTGTGATAAGGTATAAACTGGGCCTTATAATAATAACTTGCACTTGAAATATCTTTCAACAAGATTTAGACAAGTTATTGTTAGAAAAGTAAGGTGGGTGAGTTTCCATGTTGGTGTTTGAGGAGGTGGACCCTAATCATCAATCGTCAAGGTGACCATCAATGATCAACCTGACTATCGATGATTGAGGGTGAAGGGTCAAAATACATAGAAGGTTAGGTTAATTTAATTTAGTCAAACTGATTATGGTTAGGCCCAGTTTAGGGTTGGAGGGTCAGATCGGTCCCAAGGGGGTCCTAAGGTGGTCAACGGTTGTAACATTTGAAAGCATGATTTGAATATTTTTGGTGTCTATATTTTACCCTTTTTTACTCTGTAGGTTGAAATCAACCAGTTGTAAAATAAAAAACTAATGGTGGTCAAAGGTCTAGTTACCCCAAGTATGAGAGGGGGTGTTCTCCCTCAAACCAAGAGTTGATGAGGTAAAAATGAATTGGTTATGGGTTTAATAAGGTGGGTAAAGGTGATGATGAAGGTGGACATCATGAAGGTGGAAGATAGGCTAGGTAGTAAGGCATAAATAGGTGCACAAAGTATGACAAAAGGTGTGATAGCTAAGATCACACAAAGATTAGGTTTTTATAGTTGATAATAATAAAGGTTAGTTCTAGGGTAAAAGTGACTAGTATATTGCATGACCAAAATTAGGCATGGTAGTTGGGTACACATATTAGTCACCTAGACAAGGTCAGTGTTTTCATGGATATCTAAGGTAAGAAGTGCTCCTATAGAAAACACAAATAGGTCAAGTGTCATGGGTATCCAAGGTAGGAAGTACTCCCAAAGAGTCATAGGTGAGTCGGGTAAGTGTGAGGTGTTACAAGTTCAAAAGGGTCAACATGGAAATGTTATCACTATAATCAAATGACCAGGCAAAAAGTGTCATAAAACATGTGTTACTTAGGCTAAAGTGGACTAATAGTAAGAGGATAAAGTGGTCAAGGTGGATAGAGAAGGTATTCTCCATGGGTGGATGAATTAATGCTGAATCTACTGAGTGATGGATTGTAGAAGGTAAGAGCCAAAAAAAGTGGGGTGACTTGACTATCAACAGTTAGGTTCCTTAAGGGTGACCATTGATGATCACCCTAACCCTCCATGGTTAGGGAAGAAACCTTAAAAGTCCAAGGGGTAAAATTGAAATTAAATAACTTTTTACTCACTTTGTCTTGTGCTTGATTTTAACCTAGAACTCTAAAAATTTCATAAATTAGCAATGAATGAGATTACTGAGGGTGTTTGTTGAGGTGGATCGAGGGGAACATTTAGGATGTATGGAGCACATAGGTGTGGATGAGGATGGGAAAGCCTATAGGTGACTCCATAATGGTGGTCATGAAATGAGGTAGGGGATGCCTTATATTTGATAGTTTAGGTGGATTTTTGCAATTGCATTGGGTTAGGGGACATGGTGGTTTAAAATGCTTAGTTTGGAATGCTATGCCCTAGGTAGGGTTTTTGTAGATTTGGGTAAATGGATGGGTAAAATTAGGAATTGATCAGGTGGGTAGGTGAATTGGGGTGGGTAGAGGGGTTAGTTTGGCTAATTAAGTGGTTTAACTATCAGTTGGGAAGATTTTGGGGGTAGATATGGTATGGGTGTTTTGGCCTTAGAACACCCACAATGACCATAAATGGTCAAGTCTGACCATCAATGCTTGACACCTCTACAAAAGAGGACATCTAACCATTGGTAATTACCATGACTATTGGTGGTTGACTAAGTTAAAGAGAGGTATGGAAAGTTTTTAAGTGGTAAGGAAAAATGAGATGATTTTTTCTAGGTATATTTTGGCATGTTAGGAGGCAAATTAGGAATCATTGAGTAGGTGGGTAGGGTAGATAGGTTAGGCTCTTAAAGGGTAGAGTAGATGATAATAGTGTTGGTGACTAAGCCATGTTTTCATTTTGGTATAGGCTAGGGAGAATATATAGTTGCATGATCAATTGCCACATATCTTTACCAAGATCTAGTGAGGGATGATCCCAGCTGACTGGGCCCATATGGAGGAGGTGGGGTTGGGAGCGATGAGGTACTATTAGCATGTGCCTCAAGATACATCCATGGTCTTAACACTCATTGAGAGATGGGATGCCTCTATGAACACCTCGCTACTGATTGATGAGATGACTATCTTGGTTAAGGATGTGCATAAGATCACTTAATTTCCACTCCTTGGTAATCTAATTGATCATATAGAGATAGAGGAGAGGGATGATCACATCAAGATTTTATATGGAGATGAGAGTGATAAGGTCAAATGGCATGTTAGAGGATTTATGTACAGTGATTTGAATCAAAGGGATCAAACTAAGAGGAGACTCATGACCATGCTCATGATCATGATCACATGTTTTGGGCTTCCCAACTTAAGCAATGGGATATTTCCTTATTTGTTATTAGGGGTTGTGGTTGAGCTGTTACTAGGGGAGATGGTATTTGGTTGGGTGCCCATATTACTTGTATAGATATATGGGGATATTTGGGGGTTTATGGCTCATAAGAGGTTTGTCATTAGTGTTAGCCTGGTTTTGCATTATTGGGCCTACGAGCACATTTGGGTGTTGAGGTCAATAGGGTTATCGTGGTCAAGGTTTACATAGATTAACTTCCCCATTAGCTTTATGTGGTAGAGAGAGGATTTTACTACATCAAGTGTAGGAGGTGGTGCACATGATGTGGAATAGTTCAGGGGTGCACTGGGTGAAATAGTGATAGCAGATATCACATCAAGGCCGTATGTCTAATTTCCAATATGGGTAGGTTACAAGAGGTAGACACTCTCCCTTCAGAGCTATAGATGGATACTCAATCGGTGAGTTTGGGAGGTGGAACTGATTTTATTCAATAGGTACACTAATATTTTGGCATGTTATAGGGTATTCCAAGTCCATTGCCCAAGTATAGGAGAGAGGATTCAGAGATATTATTACCAAAGCCACATACTATGCCTACTTTGTGAGAGTATGAGGAGCTTCCAACTAGGGCATCGATAGATGATGTTAGGTTTATAGATGGGTGCATGGCATGGTACTACCCCATTTATGTAGTTATAGATATTGGTGGGGATGATGGATGTGTGAGGTCGATGGCTGTGGATCCAATTGGCCATGATGGATAGGTAGGAGTGGCTTTAGCCACTACATAGGGATAAGATACAACACTACAATGGTAGGTGGCTACATTGTAGGGCTAGATTATTACACTATAGGTTCAGGTTGCTACCTTATAGGGTCATCTTTCCATCATGATAGGTGAGAGGGATTAGGCCAAGACCTCTCAAAGGTTGGTGACCTAGGAGAAGGACTCTCTCAAGTAGAGAGGAGGAGCAGTAATAACATCATAGGTAGGACCATCAGGTTTTACCTCCATGACATGATACCTAGTGATGATAAAGGAGCTACAATATTATGAGGCTATTATTCTGATAGTGTCTAGATGAGTGTCGATGGGGTGAGTACAGGGCTAAATTAGTAGGTGGTACCAGTATGGCAATATCAAGCTAGTGGGTAACATCTATATCTAGGTAGACAAGGATAGTTGGGGGATTGGTAGGTATAGTAAGTGGGTAAGACTATGATCTAACATTACTCTAAAAGGTAGTAGTGCCCCTAGGGCATAGATATAGATAGATTATCGCATTGACTATATCATTTTGATTTGGACTTATGAGACGATATGGTGAGATGTATATTTTTGAGAGAGAGTCATGTCTATCTATGTGTACACATTTTTATACTATTTGACTTACGAATTTATATATATATGATCATTTGTTTAATGCTCATGTATATGGTTTATGGTTTAATGTTGATGTTTAATGCTTATGATGTGTTCATATGTGATCATGGATTATGTTTATGATATGGATGCTTAGATAGGCATGAGATGGTTTTGATTTATGATTATGCATATGACATGCTAAATTTTAATGAGTATATACTGCTTCATTTTAGACTTGGACCTGTGGTGGAAAAAATGGTTAATTGTTTAAATTCTCATGGATGGTGTGATATTATCATCCTTGGTATGATTATACTTGTTAAATTTAAGTATAAAGAATGTGAGGTAATTTAATTAACAACACTATATATGAGACCAAATAATATAATCAAGAGACAATCATAATAATGAAAATATCAAATTAGTCATAATAGGATAAGAAGAGGGCATGATGCTTCTTCATTGACAAGGACTAAAACAAAGACAAAGTTAGACTAGCTTAATGAACATAAGACCTTTGAATGCTTTGCATTGGCATTTGTTAGTTGGTTAAAATGTGTGCTGACCACATAATGTCAAGTAAGCTCAATAATCCCTTACATATAGTGTAAAGGGGAAATGGGTGAAAAATGGAACCTTGTTGCAAGACTACCATGCCTCTTATATAGATGTCTAAACAGCTAGGATAAACAAGCCTATGCCAAAACTATGTATACTGATTGACGTGGGAAGTCTACTTGTGAATTCCAACTGTGGCTTCCACCTTATTTTGTTATTTCAGAGCTGATTATAGCTTTCAATATTAGTTTGCTTTTGTTGTGATTTTAATGATGGGTCATTTGTTGATTGTCGTAAATGGGAAGATTATTGTGATTTTAACAAAATTATTTACTCAACCATCCTTCAAGGGAGTGGTCAAAGTTTGTTTTATCTATTCAATTTTTTTTATAGGTGTCCTTTAAAGGAGTATTCCACCTTACATTTTGGTAATTTCAATTAAATTTTCAACATTTATCCTTTAAGGGAGCAGTCTGTGAATGCTAGGAATGACCCATGATTAATAGTGATAGAAATTTTGGGTTTTTATTAATTTGACTTTGCTTGACATAGACTTTCTTAGGTTGGCTTAGTGGTTCACCTTCATGAAGTCAAAAATAAAAGCACAAGAAGGTTGATAAGGTGTAAATGAGTTTTAGGTGACAATGATCATGGGTATCCATCCTAAAAAGGGGTGGAAAGTACCATGAGAACCATTCCATAGGTAGAGCCATGGTACCCTTTATTCAATATAAAGATTTGTTGATGGTAGATAATCACATGATTCATCTTTTAATCAATTTCATGTAAAATAAGGAGATGGAATGTGGGTAGATAGAAAGGAATGAGCTTAATTTAGACAAAATGTGAGCTTGATCCTTCTTAACAAAAGAATAGACACAGTTGTGAAGCAATGAGGGGCTCAAGTTTTGGGTGGCCTTCAAGAGAAGGCAACTAGTAACCTCCTGATCCATACTTATGGATTTTGATATAAAGTCCAAGCCAATTAAAAGCAAACTTGCCCCACTTGTTTTTCTCCATATTAATGACATGTTAGTTTTCCTTTAGGATGAGTCTATGAGATTAAATTCTTACACTTTAAGATACTTATTATAGGCATGCTTGGCATGCTCTTCATACATATGAATATGGGTAAGGGCTAATAAATGATGCTCGTAAAGTAGCTCAAGTTAGGTTAAATGTTTCTAATGATAATCATCCTTAGAAATAATCTCTTGTAAAGATATGCCAAGAGATGGGATTTGGAATTAAAGAGGCAAGATTGCTTCTACTCCAAACATAAGAGAAAAGGGGTGGAACCCATAGGGGTTCAAATGCTAGTACAATATGTCCATAATGTGAAGGGGATGTGTAAATGCCAATCCTGAGTAGATGCATTGACCATTTTAGTTAGCATGTTATTAAGATTTTTTTTAGAGGCCTCAACTTATCCATTCACTTGAGGGTGATAGGGTGAGTGTAGACACCTAAATTTGGCCACTAATAACCTCCAATCAAGATTTTGGCTAATTTCCATCTAAAATGCATAATTTGGATTAAAAACACTAAAACATGACAAATGATGTGAAATTGACATATTCAAGTGCCAATTTTGTCTAGGGTATCCCTAAATGGGGAAATGCAATTTATGGGCCAGCTAACTTTGATCAGATCATTTCGAGTCAAAATGTTAAATTTGCACCTAGGTGCTTTGCATTTCTCTTCCTTATCAAATATTTTACACAAGACTTTTGCCTTTATTATTTGTTGTTGGTAACATGCTAAATGGGAATACACATTTGATAATGACTTCCAAATCCAATCCAATCAAATTTTGGACCAATAACAAGGCATTTTGATCAATCTAAGTAATTTGTACATAAAGTGCTTAATCATGCTTAAGAGATAATTAACACAAATCAAGGCCTAATAAAAAATTACATAAAAAATTGTTGGATAATTATTTATGGAAATGAATATTGAATATCTGTATCATCAAATGACCTCATTTCTTGGGAAGAAATCCCTAGGCCATAAATGCCACAAATATCAAGATTCATGCCCTCCATGCCTCATCAATGATCTCTATGATGCCCTCCATGCCTCTTAATTTCCCCTTATTCTAATGTCATGATGAGGATAATTACAAACCTAATTCCAAAAATTGAATTAATCCTCAACCACACATCTCAATCTTGATTTGGATGGTTGAGGTTGATTATGATCAAATCCAAAAATCTATAAATAGGAGGCCTCACAACATCATTTCAAAGTCTTGATTATGAAAATTTATAATGATCAAATGGTTTTAAAAGCTTCAAGAAACTATTGTTATCATTCCAAATTGATTCCAAGACAAGCCAAGCCAAAGCCAAAGGTGCCAAGGAGAGATGGAGGTAGCTAAGCTTCCATTTCTAAGGACTTCATGAGCACAAGCTGAGCAAGCCACCACTACAAAGGCATTTAGAACATCCAAGCAAGGTCAAGGAATCATTATGTTTTTATTCCTTGATTTTTAGTTATTTTTGTCATTTACTTTTGTTAACTAAGCTCTCCATAGTGTTTAGGCCTAGAGCTATTATTTTATTAGTGTGCTTATTTCATTTTGTTATCATTTTGGAACTAACACCATACTAACCATCCTCTCTTGAGTCAAATTCCTAGATCACATAATGACATGCATGATGGGATTAGATTCATCTCACACCTAAAGGAGATCATTTTTTTACTCTAAAATATTTATTTGAACCTTTAAAACTCTTTCCACTACTTTACATAGTAACCAACCTCAGCAAGTGATACCGATATCAATTACCTGATTAACTATCCTCAGTTAGAAAAATTGACATCGATTACACCTCAATTAGCTAGAGTAATCAATGTTGGTGGTAATAATTGATGTTGGTCACTATGTTTTTCCAAAAACATAGAATCAAGAACTAATTTTTCAAAGTTCATTATTTCAGGCTAAAAAGAGCTTCAAAGCTAAAGGACATGCTAACAATTTTGTTGTAGGACCAAGCTTGATATTTGTTTAAAACATGTTTAAATCACCTTTGTATGCTTAAAAATCAATTAGGAAACTTTTTTTTGTGTTTAAAAAAGAACTTAGATGACTTGGTGAATGTTTTCAAAGTTTTCAACTAAGATCAAGGGGTTAAATGAACACCACCAAATATTTCATTTTGCATTTAAAATTGAACACACTTGTCAATTTTTGTTTGCAATAATTGTTTAAATCGAAAATTTTTTTGGAAAAAAGAGGAATGTTGCATGTATGCTCTTCTATTTATCCCTTATAGGGACCATTTAGAATCAAAAACAACATTCCTATTTCAAGTAGCCTAGTCCAAGGCTTAGAAAGAAAGTCATCTAAAGCACTCCCCAAAAACTCATCAAAGTTTAGGTGATCTTGAAAATGACCCTAAAGTCTTTCTACTTTCATGATTATTTTTTATGCATCTTGGCTTGTGAAGGGGAATTCATCACCTCCCACAAGTTCTTTAGGGAAGCTTTGATCTAGGGTTTCATCTCCCAGCATTGAATTCATTTGAATCCTTTAGAATTGCACATGGGACATAGTGGCACTTTGGACATCACACTACACTAAGAAAATAACAAGATGTGGTGGTTACAAAAAGGACTAGACTTTTTTGCAACAAGCTAAGTGATACTGATCCAAAATCCATGCTTTTATTTTGTATTATTTGGCATGAAAGTCATTGTGAAACTGATTCCCCTAGAGCATTCAAAAACTTGTTAGATATTAAACAAATCCTCACTTTTCATGGAAGTATTGTTGGTGCATGGTGTGCCTCAAGGTCCATGTCACAATACAATCATTTGAGAGAAGGGGGTGTTAAAACCCTACTATATAATGCACATTTACTTTTGGATGAATACTTTAATTCCTTTCAAATGATGTATATTGGTAGACTCCAACAATACCAAGCAACCTTGTCATTTTAGGATCTAAGAATAGTTAATTAGTTGGTCGTATCCTAGATTAAAGTCTTGTTTAGAATCAAAACTTCATGTAAACAAACAATCCAAGCCAAACACCTAATCCAAATTTTCCTTTGAATAAAGAGGCATTATACTATCTATATGAGATCACCAATTTTCCTTGTTCAAAATATTATCAAAAGCTTGAGAGTCATATCATCCACTTTGGTGTAATTATGTTGCCCAATTGAGTCTAGACCTTTACCAAAGTTGTTCAAGTCCTTCACTTATAATATAAATTCAAAAATACACCTTTATAAATTTATAGGGTTGATGTGTTAAGTGGGTTTTCCATTTTCACTAAACTTGAGGGAACTTAGATTTAATTTCTAATTTAGGTTAAAGGTCATTTAAAGACTCATAATCATTGTCATAACTTAAATAGACTTAAGCCATTTTATGTTAAACACTTTCACTTTAAGTCTATACACCACAACATTTTGAGTCAAGAAAATTAGTGTTATGCTATCAAAATTTTAGGAAAGCATCTTTTCCTTAGAGATTTTTTGAAACAAACCTTTTTTGTCACACCCTTTAGGTAGTATAGCATCATTATGCTATCTAGATCATTTCAAATATTTTTTCATTGACCCTCTTGCATAGAGTTCCAAAATTGTTCCTACAATTTCAGACTAATCCAAGTATACTTTTGGGATCCTTTGTCTAAATATAGTTATACTATTCACCTTTGTTTAGCTTGTTTGTCAAAGGAACCTAGTTTTATACAATTTTTTGTGAGAAAGTAAACTATTGATAAAGTGCCTTTTGTTTCATACCTTATACCTAGTTGATCAAGTTCATGTCCAAGAATCAAATGCCTAGTGCTTTTTATAAATTTTTTAAATCTATTAGATTATAACTTTCATCTATTTCCAAGTCTAGCTTTTGATGCCATTTGGGAAAGAGTCCTAACACATGCCTTGTTTGAACCTAAATTTTGACACTGCATTTGGCCAAAAGACATAGCAAATTTTAAATTTCCTAGATTGTACTAATTTGAAACACTTTGACCTTAGAGTTTTTCATTTTGATTTTTGGTCCATTTACTTCCTTACCTTTGTGTGAATAGTGAAATGTTAGATACTTCACTCTAGCTTATTTCCTCACAAACCTCTGCATAAACCTATTGATCATTTTGGCAAATCTAGACTAGGTTAGAACATCATCTATTTTAGACATTGTAATTTTCAGAGTTTGTATAAGTCTTTGATCTTTTATTGAAAAGCATTGATTATGGATCCCAACATGCATTCCTACACTTGCATTGGACTCATGTACAATCTAAGGATTAGTAATGTAGTTACATATGAAAAAATGGTACAAGACCCCTATGTGGGTAATATTTCTTATGAGATGGATTCTTATCCCTCATATAATACTCAATTAAGGGCAAAAATCCAAGATCCATTGGCCAACTATCTGGTTAACACATCACCTTACACAGAACAGGACTAAGAGCAAACCACCTAGCTACAAAACCCATGGTGGATGAGCCAGTTATTCAATAGTCATATTTTACTAATACATATTCCACGTATGATCCATTTTTGTTTGACAGTTTTTAGAGAACAAAGATGAGATTTTGGTTAGATCCATAGATGTAGGGGCCAAGTTTTTAGCAGACTTCCCTCATGAAAATTTATCGAGTCTATTAAGAGTGCCCCATAATATCATTTATGATCAACAGTTTTCTTCTATAAATCCTATGTCTCTAGGCCAAACAACATATCATGACACTAATATATCCAATAAAGGAAAAAACATCATGGAAGATCACTTTAACCAAATTCAAATATCATACCAAACCTACCTAAATTTAGTATGTGATTTCATACAGATAAACATGGTGAGTAAGCCTCTTATTGACCTAATACCTTTGATAGGAGTGTTGATAGAGTTAACTAGACAAGATAATCCAAGTTCCAACCCATTCATACAAACCACTTCAATAGATAACTTGATGCATATGCCCATTATTGAAGAAGTGTCTTTAGTTTCTACACTAAATAGTGAGCCAAACATAATGGACACTATGTAAATAGCATCCAATCTCGATCAAAGTGGTAATAATTCATAAACAACTAGACAAAAACATATAATTATAGTTAATCCCATAAGCAGATCATCATACCAAAGAATAGGAGTTTCCACACCCTACCCTCAACTAGTTGCTTCTTCAAGTGTGCAACCTATGGGGTTAGGTAATCAAACAATGGCTAATATCACACTTCAATGATAGAATGTGATGAATCCTACTCCCACTCAATAGTTATTGAGTAGTATTCCACAACAATAGACATAACCTAATTGTCAATGCAATAAAGGACAAATATGTTGCCACCTCAATTAAGGGCAATTAATGTTATACCTTGTCAAGTATTGACAAACATATATCTTCAATCATAGACTAATATGCCAATACAAAACCAAGAAATGACTAGTCAATAATATGCAAATATTGGTCAATAATAGATGTTGAATATACAACCTACTTTCACTTCCTCATAGGGAATCATGTAATAAGGAGGTCCCCATGTTTCTCAAGTACCTACTAGACAACCAATAGTTCAAAATGTGCCACAAATTTAGAGACATGGTCTTGGTCCATAAGTTCCCACTCAACAACAAGGTTTGATTAGTTAGTAGCATGTCCCTTTTCAACCACATTAAGCACAATATAGTTATATCCCTTCATTCCAACAACAAAATCCCCCAATCCAAACCTTTATTTCTAACTCAAACCAGAACATCCCACAACTAAGTGTGTAATTTCAACTACATCCTAATCCATGTATGCATATTTTAGGTCCATTCCCCAACCAAAATAATGTACCCTAATAGGTATCTCCATCATACCTTGGTTAAGTTGTTTCACTTTTGACCTCCCAACCATCTACCCAAACCCAAATTCTCCCTTAAACCAATATTCCATCTAGTTTCCTATCCCAAGAATTGTAACAGATGAATGATGTAATTACTACCATTCAAGATGGTAAACAAACTAAAATTTTCAAAATGGATGACAAGTGTCCCTATCCATTCAACATTGATTATTTTTAGATACCATTTACTCCATGATAAAAACTATCAAAATTCAATAAATATAAAGGAAAAGGTGACCCTAAGGCTCATTTGATCAAATTCTTTACCGCATGTCAACCAATGGCATATAGCAACATATACCTTTTATTATCATTTCCAAGGAGCTTGGTTGGACAAGCCTTGGAGTGGTTTTTGAAGTTGCCCAATAATTTATTAATGAACTTTGATGATCTTTCTAATAAATTTGTGTAACACTTTTCCTATAATCTCGAGCATGAGATTTCATTAGTGGACCTGACATAAGTAAAGCAAAAAGCTGGGAAGAGTTTTACAAGTTATTTATATCAATGGAGATCCATTTAGATCTATTTCACCCATAGTTTACCAAATAAATAATTATCCATTATGTTTACTAAAAACTTACATAGTGAGATAGCCTATCATTTGGAACTATAATGTGTGCATACATTCAAAGAGATCATTGATAAAGGTTTATTGATTGAGAGGGTGTTCATCAATAAAGGAGTCATGAATCTTAATTTAACTAATCAAAATCAAGGTACCAATTAAGGAAATGACCAACATCCCAACCAAGCATAAGCATTACAATCGATACAAGCCAATAACCATAAAAGACTGAAGCAATTCAACTGCAATAAGAATTTTGTGAGAAATGGAGTAACTAAATATCATCATGTCCAAACTATGTAGACATCATCCACACCACCTTTTTAACTTAATCCTACCTATAAACCTCTCCAACTAATGTCACAAGCATAATAACCAAAAAGTACACAACAAATATGGCAGATGTTACCATTACAAACCCCTACTCCTAGAAGAACCATGCTTGCATGTCATGTTTTTAGTGACCTAGGAGAGCCTATTAAGTCTATATTTCATAAGATTGATACCACTAATCTGATTATTTGGCCCATACCAAAGTATTATCTATAAGGCATTCATTATCTTGATTGGTACCATAAAAATGAATTATGTGACTATCATCAAGTCAACAGACATAATCTATGAAGATGTGTCAAACACAAGAATTTAATTGAGAATATGTTAGAGAATGGGGAGATAAAATTGGATAATGGTGCTTCCACTTAAAATCAAACTCTTGGGATCTATCAAAACTCCTTTTCATGACATAACAATCAATAGCAGTAGAATAATTAGCAATAACAACAATGGCCAGTGCAATAGTAAAATCAACAGTATCAAAATCAAAGGCCAAACCAAAAACATTAACAAAATCAATAGCAAAACCCACAACAAGAGAAAAATGGACAAAACCAAGGTCAAAATAGTAATAATCAATAAATCTACCATGTAGTTGCACATGATTACAATGGTGTTATACGCCATATTGCAAGGGGTAGTATTAATACCATCTCCATTAATCTTGGACCAAGTACTAATTAGCCTAGACCATTTCTAAACAACAATATTCAGTCAAATCACATGGATAATCCTTCTTTGACTTGGAAGTGCATATAGGTAAACTATCAAACTAGGAATTCCCCTTTTGGATCTTATAATGACAACTCTTTCTTTCCATGTGACCACATGCAAGTGCACTAACAACTGAGACTTGTCCTATCTAATTCCACACCATTTCTAACATTGGCTAGCAATAATAGTCTAATATTTAATCCTGATTGTGTAATCACAACTCAAAGGTCAAAGATTACTATCCTAGGCCCATAACCATCTGCCACTTTGCCTATCATCCAACCAAATATTTTACCTTAGAATAAACTATTCACTATTGACCAAGACAAAAAGTTTGATATTATGGAACAATTATAGAAGACACCAGCATAAATTTCTATTTTAGATTTGATACAGATGTTAATAATATATAAGAACATCTTGAATCAGTTTTTGACCCAATCCACTATTGTTAGTGACATATCCCCTGATAAATTTCAAGCTTTGGTTAGACACCTAGCTCTAGCCCAACAAGTCATATTCAACCAAAGTGATATGTCTTCTCTTGGCTCACTCCATAATAACACAGTGTATATAAAAGTTTGTATTAGATGGCATAAAGTGAAACATGTCCTTATGGATAATGGATCTAGCTTAAACATAGTGTCTCTAAAGCTCATTAAGCTTCTTGGGTCCACAATGGCATAGAGTCATAGGGCACCATTAGTTTGTCAATTATTATTAGGGCTTTGACCCATGATACACTTTGGCATGTGCTAGATCTTGAGTTATCATACAACATGCTTCTAGGTAGGCCTTGGTTACATGAAATTTGTGCATTCCCATCAATGTTGCATCAGTGTATCAATTTTTCCCACTCAAGGATGGAAGTGAATATTCTAGGAGATTTACAACTATATGAACATTACAAGCATCTTCAGGCCAAATTTCAAATCTATAATTATTAGTACAGTAAGAATCCCAATTCCAATTAGGATAAAGGAAAGTCCATACTTATTTATCCTCCACTAGATAATTACATAGATCCTAATACGTTAGATTCCTTTTCCCACATGCCACCTCTTGAAGCTTCTAATAATTTCACAATTTTAGATAATGGATCAAGAGAGTATGTAACCCATGATAAATTTCATATTTCCAATCTTCCTCATAATCCAAAAACCTTTGGGTGACCTAAAGTCATCTCACATATGCATTGGAAATAGAAGAACAAATATAAGGGGTCTATCACATTTGTACCAGCATCTAGCCTAGAACCTGACCCTCTTAAAGGGGATGGATCATGGTTATACAATGACAACCAAGTTGATTTTTATAAAAATACAAAGTATCTTATTCCCAATAGGATCATAGAGAATCACAATTATGAAGGAAGAGGCCTCAAACCAAATCAACAAGGAACCATTGAGCCAATTTCTATGACAAAGTATGAAAGGCCTTATGGACTTAGATTTAAACCACCTGGGGGTGACCCCACATATCCTATTCAAAATTCACCACCAGAAACTATTAATGATGATGCTGACAATGAAGTAGAGTTTGATCATAGCCTTACCTTTGATGACCTAGCTGAAACCAACTTCTTTGATAACAATGCCATTTGTACCCTTACCCTGGCTATTCATCATAATCCATTGCCATATATTATCTCCAATTGATATATTGGGACTAACAAGAATCTAGTCTATCAATTAATGAGTTCTAGAATGATGAGGCATTATGTGAATTTTTAGGCCTTAGAGACAACATTCCATTGGGATATCACAAATCAGGGTTCTCAATCACACTAGATCCTATAACCTATTTTGGAGAGCAAGTGAACACCCTTAGCCAAAAACAAATAAGTAAAACATTGAATTCCCAAAGTGAACACCTCTTTGAGATGCTTTCTAACCAGTGAAAAAGTAAAGATAAAGGCTAGTCTAGTGGTGAAAACCTATCTCAGGCACGATTAGATGAGGGTGTTCATTCTTCTTCAAATTTTGACTAGGAAACCACCAACGATGAATTTTCCTACTGATCTATATTTATTTTTGAGAAAAAACAATTATTTGATCAAATTCTCTAAGAATTTCCAACTATTTTTATCACATGGCTAGATCTTCCATTAAGGGACTCAAATTCATCATGCCTAGAATAAGTTAAAGAGCAAGTCTTAATGGAGGACCTTGACATAATTCAACAGTTCAAGTCACTACCTACTATCCTATAATACAATTCAACCCTTCTAGTTAAATATACAATAGAGGTAAATATTGAGACTCTATCAGACTTGAAATGGAAAAAATTAGGAGTGTCCCTCACTGAGGAGGAATGTGATGTCTTTATAGTTATATTGAGAGATTTTTTGAATATTTTTGCATGGGCCTATACTGACATGCCAGGTTTACATCTTGCCTTGGTTATACACCACCTTGTGGTTAATCCTAATGCTAAACTAGTGAAACAAAAGTTACGTAAGATGCATCCTTAGAAGTAGGATGTATTTGATCCATTGACTACTCTAAATGGATCTCTAATGTTGTACCTCTTAGTAAAAAGCTTGAAGGGATCAAAATTTGTACTAATTTTTGAGACATTAACAAATATTTTCTTAAAGATGATTTTCCATTACCTAACATTGAAATGATCATACATTTTATAGCTAGTTATGAAATGCTTTCACTCATGGATGGCTTTTCTAGATATAACTAGATTAAAATAGTACGAGAAGATCAGCATAAAATAATGTTCACCACTCCATGGGGAACATTTTTTATCAAGTGATGCCATTTGGCCTTAATAATTCTAGAGATACCTATCAAAGGGCCATGACTATCATATTCCATGATATGATGCATGATATTATTGAAGACTATGTCAATGACATATTAGGAAAATTCAAAACTAGGGTTGACCATCCAACAGTGTTGCATAAGATATTTGAAAGATTATGAGAGTACAAAGTTTGACTAAATCCAAATAAATGTCTATTTGGTGTAACTTCATGAAAATTACTTGGCTTCATCATGTCTCATACAGGTATTGAATTTGATTTGGCTAAAGTCCATGCTATAATTGAGATGCCACCACCAACCAATTTGAAGTAACATTGTAGTTTATAGGGTAAGATCTAGTCGATCTGATGCTTCATCTCTCAATTAGTGGATAATCGCCATCCATTTACACACCTTTTGAAGAAGGGAGTTGCATTTCACTAGTATGATCACCGCCAAATAGCTTTTCAATCACTCAAAGATTATCTTATCAATCTACCTATTTTATTACCTCTTATGTTAGGAAAGCCATTTTTGTTATATCTATCATCTACCGACCATGCTTTGGGGGCACTCTTGTCTCAACATGATGACAAAGGAAAGGAACACATTGTATACAATCTATGTTGTACCTTGGTTACATATGAACATAACTATACACCTCTTGAAAAATCTTGTCTAGCCATGGTCTTTGTAGCTCAAAAACTGTGTCATTACATGTTGAATAATAAGACCATGGTCATTTCAAAAGTAGATCCACTCAAGTATCTAGTATCTAAAATAGATTTTCAAGGTAGAATGGCTAAATGGATAATGCTTCTCAGTGAGTTTGACATAGAAAATGTTAATTAAAAGTCAATAAAAGGACTTTGACAAGTAGTGCATTGGAATATATCTCATCTCCAAAAATATCTTACGTACTACTTATTATTGGCCCACTATGGACATAGATGCCACCACATATGTAAATATGTGTGATAAATGTCAATGGGATGCTAATCTGATTCATGCCATAGCAAAAAATTTGAAACCAATGTTGACACCATGGCCATTTTATACATAGGGACTTGAACACATTGGAAAGATTAACCCCACTTCATCTGATGGCCATAAACATATCCTTACCACCACCGAATATTTCACTGAGTGATTTGAAGCTATAGCCCTCACTTACATGACTAGAAATAAAATTTCTAAATTTATTATTAACCACCTCATTTGCCACTATGGTATCCCCTCTAACATTATATCAAATAATGGAGGATCATTCAAGAATAAAGATGTAGACTAGATATGTACTGAATATAACATCACATAGCATTTTTCTATATCATATTAACCTCAAGGTAATGGCCAAGCTTAGACATCCAACAAAACCCTTGTCAATATTCTTAAAAAGATTATCAATGATGTCATTTGTGATTGTCACTTCCAGATATTCCCTACCCTTTAGGCATATTGTACCAATCATTGTACCCCTATAGGGGCCACTCCATACTTACTTGTTTATGGTACTGAATCCATCCTTCCCATTTAAGTTGAGTTACCTTTACTATGCATATCTTTCAAACATGTCCTATATGATCTTGACTATCAAGTAACTCACCTACAAGAGCTATATCTACTTAATGAAAAATACATAACCATGCTCAATAATCTTTAAGCATATCAGAATTGACTCAAAAGCCATTATAATCAATGGGTTTAGTATAGAACATTTGAACTTGGTGATTTTGTTCTTAAAGAAAACCAAAATAATACCATCACTGAGAAGATGCATAAAGGGAAATTCAAACCAAACTAGATAGGGCCTTTTATCGTCACTATCGATTATAGATTAGGAGCATACAGGTTTACAACACTAGATGGTGACAAACTTATAAAGCTAATGAATATTATTAATCTCAAGTGATACTATTCTTGAGTGCTAAGGTGCATTATTGGTAAGGAACATTTTTGTTATGCCATTTTGACACTATTTTTCTTTATACAAATACCATCTTATTCATCCTCTTTCTTGTATCCACTTTCCATTTATAACCTAACAACCTAGTGTGTTTTAAAGCCTAGTCCATTTGGCCTTAGTTTTTGCCATTCATTATGTAGTTTTAGCATTGAGGTATCTGATCAGTTCATCAGTTAGTTCAAGTACTCAGACAGGGAACATATTTTGGGATAGTGTGATATAAGTTTTAGTAGTTACATCATTCATTTGTTAGTCCTTTCTTATCACTAGTGTTGTTAATAATATAACCACCTTTGGGAAAATTAGTACCATTGATCTATGTCATTGTGTCTTGGTTATAACCACCTATGGGAAAACTAGGGGAAACATTAAGCCTTGATGTACCAACTTGACACTTCCTATGCCATGTTGTGCCTTTTTACCAATTGTGTCTATTTTGTTTGAATTGGCTACTACACTAGTCAAAATCCTCCACTAAAATGGTGGAACTACAGTGACTTAAGGTCCTACTCTAAGACAATGTAGGTAGTGCTCAATACTTGTTGAGGTCAGCGTAGTCACCCTTTTCCCCACACTCACCATTTTGCTAGTAACCTAAGCCATGCTCTTGCTATTTTGTGAGCAAGTTAAGCCACATTCTCACCATTTTTTGAGATTGAACCATTTAGTGTCTCATCATTCTTGATTGAGTTACGATACTCCAAAAACAATTCCAAAAACATTTTAAAATAGTTAGAAAATAATAAAAACATTAACCACTTCTTTTCCTTAAGGATTCTAGGAACCCTTACTAAGTTACAATAAAATCAATTGTCATTTAGTTTCCCCATCTTTTTTAGCCTTTTACTCTCATGCACTTGCCATTTTTCAAGATCATTCATTTTCTTCTATCACATCCATTCTATTTGTTTTCCTCAGTTATCATTTGCTTCCCATTCCTTGGGAGAACTACATTTGGCTTGAAGTTTTTTATTAGATATTACATCCATGGAAATATGTAGGCAACATCCACTTGCCTAGTGAATATGGAGATAGCTTGGCCACCCCCTTTCCTTTCTTCTATTCCCCCATTTTATTCATTTTTTAATTTTCCACCTATTTTCTAGGGGTAATGTTTGTAGGGTTTCTATTACATTATTATTTTTTTTCTACTTATTTTTTTTTGGGCTGCCTATTTGTTTGCTTTTATCACTTTTTCCTTGATTCAATTTATGTGTGTTCATAGGGTGATTCCTTATCCACACTTATACTTGAATCTATCCATATTCATATGTTTACATTGTCATCATAGTTTCTATCATTGGTGCATTATTTTCTATTGAGTATTATATTATGAGAGTCAGTCCTCATGCATATTTCATCCAAGTCCTTATGATGTTATATCCTAATGCCTACCAACATGTGCTACAACAAACCTCAGCTTCAAAAAATCTATTCATCAATGGTGGCATCTCTTTAGCATTGGCATCTTGATTCCATCCTATTCATATCCCAAATAGAGTAATTAAATATGAAAGAATTACAACCTTTATTATTTTAAATGAGCATCTCCCTACTAGTAGGTTGTTCTAATTCATCATTACCCTCTATGTTAAGTTATCATTATCCTCAGCCAAGTTTATCATGTTTACCATAATTGGTGTCCAATGATTAAAACCACTTATGGGCAAATCATTACACACCATCCCACCTACATTTCTCAATGGTTATAACCACCTTTGGGAAAATGATTGTGTTGTTACCACTTTAATTTTTCTATCTATACAGGGGCATGTTATCTAATTTGTCTATCCTAACTAGGGCAGCTCCATCTTCTTAATGATTATAACCACCTTTGGGTAAATCATTGTGTTATCATACCACATTAACACTATCAGGGTACAATGCTTATAACCACCTTTGGGCAAACCATTTTAGACCATCCCAAATACATTCTCAATGATTTTGACTAATTTTTAAATATCATTGTGTTTTCACCCCATCATCCTTCCTTTCTTTGGTCCCCTTGTTTCACTTCTTTCTTTTTGAGGGACCATTTATCGACCTACTTATGCCAATCATTCCCTCAAGGGGGAATCATACATTTATTTTTATCATTATTGCAATTATAGGCATTCAAGAACTTTTCATTCTTTGAGAAGACATTACTATGCTTATAAATTTTAATGCCTTCCCAAACAAGGGAAAACTATAGAAACCTAAATCTAGCCATCGATAACCTCCAACTGAGATTTTGGACAATTTCCACCTAAAATGCATAATTTATCTTTAGAACACTAAAACATGCTAGATGATGTAAAATTTGTGTATTCAAGTGCCAATTTTTATCTAGGGTATCCCTAAATGGAGTAATGCAATTTATGGGCTAGCTAACTTTGATCAAATCATTTCAAGTCAAAATACCAAATTTGCACCTGAGTGCTCTAGATTTCTCTTCCCTATCAAATATATTACACAAGACTTATGCCTTTGTTATTTATTATTAGCAACATCCTAAATGGTAATACGCATCCAATCCATCTAATAATGACTTCCAATTCTAATCTAGTCAAATTTTAGACCAATAACAAGGCATTCTAATCAATCTAAGTAATTTGTGCATAAAGTGCTTAATCATGCTTAAGAGCTAATTAACCCAAATCAAGGCCTAATAAAAAATTCCATGGAAACTTGTTTAATACTTATTTTTGGAAATGAATATTGAATATCTGCATCATCAAGTGACCTCATTTCTTAGGAAGACATCCCTAGGCCATAAATACCACAAATATTAGGATTCATGCCCTCCATGATGTCCTACATGCCTCTTAATTTCCCCTTCTTCCAGTGTCATGATGAGGATAGTTATAAACTTAATTCAAAAATTTGAATTAATCTTTAACCACACATCTCAAACTTGATATGGATGGTTGAGGTTGATTTTGACCAAATCCAAAAATCTATAAATAAGAGGCCTCACAACATCATTTCAAAGTCTTGATTATGTAAATTTATAATGCTCAAATGGTTCTAAAATCTTTAAGAAACTAGTTTTACCATTGTAAATTGATTCTAATCCAATCCAAAGCCAAAGGTGCCAAGGAGAGATGGAGGTAGCTAAGCTTCCATTACCAAGGACTTCAAGAGCACAAGTCGAGCAAGCCACCACTATAAAGGAATTTGGAGTATCCAAGGAAGGTGAAGGAATTATTGTGTTTCCATTCCTTACTCTTTAGCTATGTTTTTAATTTTCTTTTGTTAACTAAGCTCTCCCTAGTGTCTAGGCCTAGAGATTATATGTTATTAGTGTGTTTATTTCATTTTATTATCATTTTGGAACTAACACTATACTAACCATCCTCTCTTGAGTCAAATTCCTAGATCATAAGGAGAACATTAATTTAATGTTGAATGTGTCACATAAACCACGTACCTACTTGTTCTTAAAGTATTTACCATTTTTAGTGATAATCTTATGAGGAACATTGAAGTAGCAGATGACATGATGGCTGATAAAGTTGATGATCTCTTTTACTTTGGTCAAGACTAGAGGGATAACATCTACCCACTTGGTAAAATATTTGGTCACAGTGATGATAGAATGGTGTCACTACAAGGAATGAGGTTTGAGTTCACTAATAAAATCTAGACCTTATTGGATTAAGGGCCAAAAATTGGTGGAAACTCAAAGGCTATGGCTAGGTGTATGACACAAATTGGCATGTTATTAACATTTGACACACTTTTTCACATAATCACAATAGTCTTGGTGAAGGGTAGGCCAATAATAGCGTAGGCAAAGGATACAGGTTTTGAAGCAAGAGGGTTAAAGGGCCTGATGGGAGGTAAAGCTAGATAAGAAATTTTTAATAACCTATGGAAAATGGTCGAGTAGGATTCAAATAAAGGTGGTAAAGGTTTAACGGTCTTGGTTTTGGTTATTGAGTTAGAAGGTTATCTGGAATCAGGTTTGGTGATAGGTTCCTTAGGTAAGGTGTTACACTTGGTTGATGGTTTTAGTTTAGAAAAGGAGGATAATGAGCTAGAGGTGGAAGATTACAAGGTAGGTAGCCTAGGTATTTCTAGCATAGTGAAAAGAGGTAAATTAAAGAGAAATTGCAAAAGTGTAACCAAGAGAGGTGGTGGGGTTTTGGTAGAGGCAATTAGCTTCCTACTCAAAGTAGAGGGATGAGGCCCTAAAATGGAGGGAAAGATTAAGGGAGGCAAAATTTGAGCCTTCCAACCTTTGTGTCATTTTACCTTTTTGGTTTCTTTAGTCTAGTGTTTGCTTATCAGTTCTAATGAGGTGAGTTCCACCATCACTGAGGGGTGAGTAAGGATTGGTGTAAGGAATGTGTCAATTTTCATGACTAGTTTGAGAAGGTGATTTAGTTGCTTTGGTTTTAGGTGTTTTGCATGGTTATTGGATTTTTAGATTGGTAAAAGTTGTTATTGGTTTGGTTGGTAGGGTAGAAGCTTAGATAGCAAAAGTGGTGGGTTGGTCTATAAAAGTTATCATTAGAGGTTCTTTCTTGGGATATAAGGTATCCCTAATTGCTTCCATAAGGTGGCTTGATCTGTGTCAGGGTTGGAGATAAGTTCTAATTTATACACTAGCCTAAATAATGGTTTGTAGGTTGGTTTGATTCCCTAAATTGCAGACCTAAAAGATAAGCCCCTACGTGGAGAACATGGATGGTAACCTCATCCTCCTTCACAATCAAAGGATGCAATGTCGAGATAGGTGGTACTTCTATGGGAGGGGTAGACATGGGGGTTTCCTCCTAGAGAATAATTTTTGAAGGGGGGTAGGTTGCTCAATAGTTGAAGGTAAAGATAGGGTGGTGATGGTTGGTCATTGTGATGTATTATTTGAAAGAGAATCTTGTGTATCCACTACCTCAATAAGTGGAGGGGGAGAGGATGGTGCTTATTTGAATTGAGTGTCTAAAGGAAGGTAAGGCAAGTCCACTATCTTAATAGATGGTGGAGGTGGAGCATAAGAAGATTAGATACTATATGGTTTGGTAATGAGTGCATCAAAGACCATGTTAGCTATATGGGTTTTTAGGAATTAAAAGAATTTGAACTAAGAATTTTATATAGGAGATATTCTATCTCTATGAGAGTTCATTGTAATCTTGTTTTTATTATAGTTTTTAATGAGGACTTTCTTGGTGGATGTAGCCCACATTAGATGAACCACGGTAGATTTGTGTTATGTGTGATTATTATTTTGGTCTCTCCATTTATGCTTTCAAATTAATTATGATTTGAGGAATTATATTTGTGATGCATGTCAGTGCATAATTTAGATCTAATTTCACATTTAAAATCTAGTTATGTGATTTTATGGTATTTTAAATCTAGTTTAAAGTATTTAATTCCTAACAAATTAAAGATATAACATTTAACTATGCACTAACATGCATCATAGAAGTAATTCCTAAAATCATAGTTAAATGAAAGCATAAATGGAGATAAAAAATAGCAATAAAACCATAAAATAGATCTACTATAGTTGACCCAAATTGGACTACATCCACCAAGAAAGTTAATACAAACTATAATAAAAAACAAGATTACAATGAAATCTCATATAGATATAATATCTCCTATAGAAAATGCTACACAAATTATATGTTGCACTTTCACCTACACCTGTACAATATTGTATCTCACAAGCTGATATACCACACCTGACAATAAACACCTGCACTTTAAAAAATATACGCACTTTGACTCTGTCTCTCAAAAGTCACACCTATAAATAAACTCATCAACCTATAAATGTCACATCACACACATATATATAAAATGAATGAAAATTCATCAAACAAGGATAATTTTGCAATGCTTATCCAAGATAAGCATTATCCACCATGTGACAACTCTCCTCCACCTAAGCAAGCTCATCCATAAGCCCACATAAGGATAACTCAACATGTTTATCTCTCCTCTTCCAAAAAGCACATTTTCTAAAGACATGTGATCATAACCAACTCTTTAAAACAAGGAAGTCATTCCATTTTCCAATAAACAACTAGTTCCCTAAGATCAAGGAAGTCAACATGGAAAATGGGCATCTAACAACTAATTCCATAAAACATGGAATACATATAAATTAGAAATATAAGGAATACTCCACTCACATGTGAAGGAAGGTTTCATAAAAGATAGAGTGGGTAAAAATGTGTTCCCCACATTTGTGGAGCTTTCTAGGCCCCCAAGTCACTAAGTTAAATGAAAACATAAATGGAGATTAAAAAATAGCAATAAAACCATAAAATAGATCTACTATAGTTGACCCAAAGTGGACTACATCCACCAAGAAAGTTAATATAAATTGTAATAAAAAACAAGATTACAATGAAATCTCATATAGATATAATATCTCCCATATAAAATGCTACACAAATTATATGTTGCACTTTCACCTACACCTGTACAATATTTTATCTCACAAGCTGATATACCACACCCTACAATAAACACTTTCACTTTGAAAAATATATGCACTTTGACTCTATCTCTCAAAAGTCACACCTATAAATAAACTCATCAACCTATAAATGTCACATCACACCTCTATCTATAGAATGAATGAAAATTCATCAAACAAGGATAATTTTTTAATGCTTATCCAAGATAATCATTTCCACCATGTGACAACTCTCCTTCACCTAAGCAAGCTCATCCATAAGCCCACCTAAGGAGAACTCACCATGTTTATCTCTCCTCTTCCAAAAAGCACATTTTCTAAAGATATGTGATCACAACCAACTCTTTGAAAAAATTAAGTCATTCCATTTTTCAATAAACAACTAGCTCCCTAAGATCAAGGAAGTCAACATGGAAAATGGGCATCTAACAACTAACTCCATAAAACATGGAATACATGTAAATTAGAAATATAAGGAATACTCCACTCACATGTGGAGCAAGGTTTCATAAAAGGTAGAGTGGGTAAAAATGTGCTCCCCACATTTTTGGAGATCCCTAGGCCCCCAAAATATATCCCTATGTCATGTGATAGGCCCAAAGGGCTCCACACTTAATAATCTCCCACTTGGAGACTATTTATCCTAAGTAGAATCTATCACTACTCCATGACCACTAAGACCAACTAAATCTAAACATAGTCTCAACTTGTCCAATGTCACTACCTTGGCCATCATATCCACAGGATTCTAGTTAGTATGAATCTTATCTAGCTTCACTGTTATCCTCCAAAAATATCCTAATGAAGTGATAATGTAACTGAATGTGTTTCATCTTTGAGTGGAAAGCAGAGTTCTTTGCCAAATTAATAACACTTTGAATATCATTGTGTAGTCTCCCATCTTCTTGCTCATGCCTCAACTCTTGAAACAACTCTTGTAACCAAATCATCTCCTTACTAGCCTATGTGGTAGTAACATACTCTACCTCTCTGGTTTGACAAATCCACAACCTTTTGTATCCTAGAAATCCAACTAACTGATGTATCTCCAATAATAAATATATAACCTATCATAATCCTCTTGATATCAATACCCCCTACCATATCCACATCCACATAACCATGCACAGTGGTATCTAATCCACCATAACATAATACAAAATCCATGGTTCCTCTCAAATACCGAAGAATCCATTTCACTAATTGCCAATGCTCATAACCTGGATCACTCATATACCAACTCAGAACTCCCACTACTTGGGAAATATCTAGCTTAGTATAAACCATGTCATACATCAAGCTACAAACTACTGATGAGTAAGGTACCTTAGACATCTTAAGCTTTTCATCTTTCATCTTGGGAAACTGCTCCTTTGATAATCTAAAGTGGCCTACCAAAGGAATACCAATAGGTTTAGCATCCAACATGTTAAACCTTTCCAATACTTTTTGCACATACTGTGATTGGGATAAAATCAACTTCCTTTCCTTTCTATCATGACTAATCCTCATAATAAGGATTTGTTTTGCCACACCCAAGTCCTTCATAGAAAAGGAGTCACTAAGTTATTTCTTAAGCATATGAATGTGTTGTATGTTCTTTCCTACAAATAACATGTCATCTACATACAACCATAAAATAATAAAGGAACCATCATCAAAATGTTTGATGTACACGTAATGGTCAAAATTACACCTTTGATATTCTTATTCCAACATAAAACAATCAAATTTCTTATACCTTTATTATGGAGCTTGTTTCAGGCCATACAAGCTCTTCTTTTATATACACACAAATTTCTCCTTCTTTTTAACCTCATATCCTTGTGGTTACTTCATATACAACTCTTCATCCAAACCACCATGAATAAAAGTAGTTTTCACATCTAACTATTCTAAGTGCAAATCCTCAACTGTAACTAAACAAAGAATAGTCCTAATAGAAGTCATTTTTATAATAAGAGAGAAAATATAATCAAAATTAATACCTTATTTATGTTCAAACCCTTTTACCACCATCCTAGCCTTATACCTTTTTCTCCATTCATCCTTTTCTTTTATTCTAAAGATCCACTTGTTTGGCAATGTACTTTTGCCCTTGGGTAGCCTTACAAATTCCCACATTTGATTCTCCATGAGAGATCTATGCTCCTCATCTATGTCTTGCTCCCACTTCATCTTGGCATCTACTTGCATTACTTCCTCATGACACTCTGGTTCTCCATTGTCAATGGGTAACAAATAATTCAAATAAGGATAAAAATGTTCATGTGCTCTTCTTACCCTATAAAACCTTATTACCATACGATTTTAGGGTCCCTATGTAGAAGGTTCCTAAACTGATTCTTTGGATACTTTTCCATCTACAATGTCATCTAATACTATGTACTCTTTTGTTCCTATTCCTAAAATTTATACCTATACATGAATTTTTCATTAAAACCTACATCTATAGACCAAAATATTTTCTGATCTTTAATGCTTCATAAATGGAAACCATCATCCTCACCATAACCAACAAATGTGCATTTATCTAATTTAGCCTCTAACTTAGTCCTATCCTCTTTATTAATGAGAGCAAAAGATTCACATATATAGACTCTAAGAAAATAATAATCAACATTCTTACCAAACCAAGCTTGTTCAATAATTCCTTGATCCAAAGGCATAGATGGTCCTCTGTTAATCAAATATACTATCGTGTTAACTGCTTCTAACTAAAACTATAAAGTCAGCCTTGCATGTAGCCTCATGCTCCTAGCACGTTTCATTATTATTCTATTCATCCTTTTAGATACCCTATTCTACGATGGAGTTATTGAAAATTTCCTTTGCCTATGGATTCCATTTTTAAAACAATAATCAAAGAAAGCATTACTACAATACTCACCTCCATTATTTGATCTAAGACATTTTAACTTGAGACTTGTTTCATTCTCAACCAAGGCTTTCCACTTCTTGAAAATGTCAAATAAATTATATTTTTTTTAATAAAATAAACCCAAAATTTCTTAGTTGTATCATCAATAAAAGTAACATAATAATTGGATCCACCAATAAAATATACCTAAGCTGGTCCCTATACATCTGAATGTACCCACTCTAACTTGTGTTCTTTCTTTGTGGGTCTAACCTTCAGGAACTCAACCCACTTCTATTTTCCATACACAAAATCCTCAAAAAAGTCTATATCTATGTATTTTAATCTATGCAACTTGTCTTTTAAGATCTCTATGCCTTTATGACTCATATGACCAAGCCTGTAGTGCCATATAGTTACATTTCCATCTACAATAATTAAATCACAAGAATCAACACTAGTAGTCAAATATAAAGTAACTATTTTCTTACCTCTCAAATATCACAATATCACCTTTGGTAACTTTCCAAGAATCTACAAAACACATAACTAAACAACCCTTAATGCCCAATTTCCCCACTGAAACCGAATTCTATCTCAACATAGGCACATGACTAACATCCTTAAGTAGCCATGTGTTCCCATTTTGCATTTTAACCTAAACAAAACCTTTTCATACCATCTCACATGGTTCATCATCACCAATATACACATTTCCTAACTTATCTTGAATATAATAATTAAAATAATGCCTATGTGGGGTGGCATGAAAAAAAGCCCCTGAATCTAATAACCAAGACTCAAAAAAACTCTCCATAGAAAGAATTAAGAAATCCTGACATGATTTACCTGGTGTCACATATACCTCATTAATTTTCTCCTTGTTAGCATTCTTATCCCAAAGTGACCAATAATCCTTCTTTGAGTGTCCACTCTTCCCATAATTCCAGCATATCATCTTCGATCTAGATCTAGATTTAGATCTACCCTTTGACTTTCCATGGTTGCCTTTACTCTTGTCCTTTTACCTCCCTCTAGTATCAATAGATAAATCATTACCTAAAGATGATTCACCAGTGATTTTCCTTTGCATTTCCTCACTAATAATTACACCTACAACATCCTCAAAATTTAATCTTCCCTTAGCAGGGATTACATTACTTATAGCCATAACTAAATTATCCCAACTATCTGAAAAATAACATAAAATCAACAAATCTCTAACTTCATCATCAAAATTAATTTTAATAGAAGTAAGCATACTTAAAACCATATTAAAATCATTAAGATTATTAGTAATATAACCATTCTTAGACATTTTCATATTAAATAATCTTTTTATAAGAAAAATTTTATTTGAAGTAGAGGGTTTCTCATACAACTTCCAAAGTTTATGTATGAGATCCTTTGAAATTTTCTCATTTTAAATGTTAAATGCAATATAATATGTAAGGTATAAATATATGGCTCCAAATGCCTTCCTATCAAGCAATGACTAATCCACATCACTCATACTTACAAGTTATTCTCATTTCCCCTCCAAGGGGAGATGAAGCTCCTTCTGATATAGGTAATCTTCCATATAAATTTTCCACAAACCAAAATTATTACCATCAAACTTATCAAACCTAAATTTTATCTCTTCTCCCATATCTCCCACTCAAGCTAATAACCCTTCTTATGATTTACAACAGAAGCTCTAATACCAATTGTTAGGAATTAAAAGAATTTAAACAAGATCCAAATCACCATAAAATCACATAACCAAATTTTAAATGTGAAATAAAATTTAATTATGCACTAAGATGCATCACAAAATTGATTCCTCAAATAATATTTAAATGAAAACATAAATAGAGAGAACAAAATAGTAATAAAACCATAACATAGATCTACTGTGGTTAACCCAAAGTGGCCTACATCCACAAAGAAGTCCTTAATAAAAAATGTAATAAAAAAAGATTACAATGAACTCTCATAGAGATAAAACATATCCTATAGAAAATGTTGCATAAATGCTATGTTTCACTTTCATCTTCACCTGCACAATACTATATCTCAAAAGATTCTATACTACATCCTAAAATAAACACTTGCACTTTACAAAATATCTACACTTTGACTCTGTCTCTCAAAAGCCACACCTGTAAATAAACTCATCAACCTCTAAAGGTCACATCACACCTATATATATAGCAAATGAAGGAAAATCCACCAAACAAGGAGAATTCTACAATGCTTATCCAAGATAATCATTATCCACCATGTGACAACTCTCCTTCACCTAAGCAAGCTCATCCATAAGCCCACCTAAGGAGGAACTCACCATGTTTATCTCTCTTCTTCCAAAAATCACATTTTCTAAAGACATGTGATCACAACCAACTCTTTAAAATAGGGAAGTCATTCAATTTTATAATAAATAACTAACTCCCTAATATCAATGAAGTCAACATGGAAAATAGGCATCTAACAACTAACTCCATAAAACATAGAATAAATAGAAATTATAAATCTAAGGAATTTTCCACACACATGTGGAATAAGGTTCCACAAAAGATACAATGGGGAAAAATGTGTTCCTTACATTTGTGGAGCTCTCTAGGCCCCTCAAATATATCCCTATGGTCATGTGATAGCCCCAAAGGGCTCCACACTCAACATGGGTATCATGAGAGCACTCGATGTTGTTGCTCTCATTCCTTGTAAAAGCATAGTTTGGGAAGGGTGATTGAATATATAAATGGATTGGTTTAATGGTGCATTGGGGTTTTCCAATGTAATCTCCCCCTTGTCAATGAGGTATTAGACAAGGCTCTTGAAGGTGTTTCACCTACTGACATCATGTCATATTACCTGATGAAAGGCACATAAATCATTCTCATTGAACCAACTAGGCGTAGGATGAGAGGCATTAAACTACTGAAGAGGTTTAATAAGATGAAGTTGAATGATGTTGTATTTTAGTAACTTCTCTAAGACAGAGGCATAGAATTCTCTAAATATAGTGAATTACTTTTGTTTGTTCCAGTTTTGGCTCCTTAGGTTTTGCTTTGAGGAACTAGAGGAATTTTTTTGGTTAATAGAAGGTGAAGGAGTGGCTTTAAGGACAACTACATTTGTGGTTCCCTTGTTCTTTGTATTGCTATGTAACTAGTTACTTACCTTGGAGGAAAAAGCCTCATTGGTTTTGTAGGTTGAGTTATTTTTTTTAGCTTTAGCTTTCCTTCGTTAATGGATCGATTCTTTAACTTACAATCCATGGTAAAATCTTCATCAAAGTTTTGGAATCTTTAGACATGCAATGTAGAGGAGATAGGCTTAGCATGTGCCTGATTAGAGAGCTCTCTAATTTTTAATTGAGGTAGGGAGAAGGAGAGTTGGTTAATTAGACTCCTCTAGTTAGCCACAAAATTAGCAATGGATTCATCCTCAAACTTTTGGATGGAGTAGAGGTTGGTGAGAGAAACTTTATTAGAGATATTGATCAAAAAGTGGTCTAATAAGGTTTGAGTTAATTGGGTGAAGGAGAAAAGAGAGTGTTTGGGTATGGCACTATACCAATCTAATGCTAGACTAGTTCAAGACATGGGGAAGGTGTGGAGGAGAAAGGCATAATCATAAGTGATGAGATAACAAGCATGCCTAAATTCCCTAAGATGTTATTGGGGATCCTCATTATTTTTATCATTAGAGAACTTAAGAATTTATTATTGGGGAGGATATGGCCTAATAGGTATGGATGGGTTCATTAAAAATTTGGTCATATGATAAGATATTGTGAGCACCCAAAATGGATAACTCTAAGGTGGTCATCTTTTCCATAATCATCTTCATTAGGTCCACTTAGGTTTGTGCACCTGGAAGGTTATAAGATGTATATTACTATGGTGGTTGGGAGACATGATGATAACTAGTGGAAGGTTGGGAGGCTACCATATATTAGTCAGTGGATGTCAATTCTTGGGTGGAAGATACATAAGGGTAGGTATATGTAGGTGGTTGGGTAGTGGGTAGGTATACATACCCTTATAGGCTAGGGATGTAGCCAAATTTTTATGAAAGGGGTGCTTATTAGATAGGAGTGGTCATTAGGTTGGTGATTAATGGAAGGGTGGTGACCCTTATACTAATTGATGACGAGGTAGAGGGTATGGACACCATAAGGATTTGAAGTTAATTAGTGGTTGATAGATTGGGGGTAACTAGAGGAAGGTTGGTAGTGTTAGAAATAGGTACTCTCATTATGGTGGATTAGTTGGTAGGAGTGGAAGGTATAAAGGCAGTGGTATTTTGGGTTGGTTGGTTATTTATGGTAGTCTTGAAGGGTTTATTAGTTGATTAGGAAGCTTGGGTAGTCAATTTTTGGGTAGTAACTACAACAACAGAGGTACTCCCCATGAGGTGGAAATGTATGAGGTGGATCTATGAGTGGGGCTGAAGTTGGGGTATGATAAGACATGGTTGTAAGATAATGTTGCAAGGCTATAGGATTGTTATCTAAGAAAGTAGGACTTCTTGAGGGGTGGGGTGAGTCTATTGGTTTAGAGATATAGTCCATGGATGAATAGGTAGAAGAGGTAGGTTGGATTGGTGATAAGTTTTACTCCATAAGGTATCTTCGTTTCTAGCGAGTGAGAACCATATGAGATAGGGGAGGTAGAAATCATAAATAGCCTCACTAATCAAACAAAGAGAAGATAAGAAAAGATCAAAGAAATAAAATCACACTCTAAAAGAGATGTTAAACCCTATATTTTTAATTAATATTGATTTTAATTAAGAATTTATGTGATCAAATTGGTTTGCAAAGTAGGTACTACATAGGAAGTCTAAGGTTAGTTTCAGGTTATGTCTAGGTTCTCAAAAATAATTTATAGTGGAATCAATACATGTCTTGGTATTGGGGATTACCCCCTTACTTCACATACCTTAATGATAAGGGTGTTGGGTGTTTATCCAATATATATTGATATCTAGAGAGCTAAGTTGATTCCCCTTTGGTAATGACATCCAAGTAGGATCACCAGGAAAGGGTAAGGTTATCACTAGGTGATGAAATCCTAGTCAGGCCTTATCACAAGTTTATTGATGTTTAATTAGTTCAAGTGGTTTGGTTGAATGTGTAAAACAAAGAGTGAAGCTATGATATATTACTTTCTTTTTAAGTTAATCTATGTGAACTATACTTTCAATTAGTCGATGTATGCACTTGATTTTAAGCCCAAAATAAACTTTTGATTTCATTAATAGGCATGGACTAGAGAGAGAATGAAAACAAACAATAACCCAAGTAGAGACACAAGGGTCCCATTGAGCATGCCAAAATGTTTCAGTGAAAGGGGAAAATAAAAAATTAAGTACAGGTATGGTTAAAAAACCTATTTGATAGTGTACACATGGAATCAGAAGATTGTGAAGAGCTCCTCTTTGGCTTGGGAGGATGACCTATAGATAAGAAAGAACTAAGGCAAAATTATTTGTTAGATAGATAGTTGAGTGGATTGCGTAGTGATAGCTAGATCTTGGAAACAAGAGCTTCTTTAGGGGTTGTCAATCCACACATTTTATACAATTAAATTTATAAAATAGGAAAGAAGATAGTTGCATCAATAAATCAAAGGTACTAAAATTTAACACAAGAATGCTTTCTTAAGAAATATGATAGTAATTACTAAAATAGTGATTATGATAATTAATATTAGTGCTAGATGATTGGGGTATGATTCAAAAAATTAGAAAGGAGCCTATGAATAGGTGGGAACATAAAAAAATAGATTTGGTTGGAGGTGAATGGGTAAAAATAGCTTACTAGTTTTTTCTACCATAATGATCATCGATAGTTAGGCTACCCATTGGTGGTTAAGGTGACTATTGGTAGTTAAGGTGAATATTGATGGTTAAGGTGACCGTTAATAGTCAAGGTGACCATCAGTTGTTAGATAGACCATTATCAGTTAGGACAACCATTAATAATTATTATGTATGGATTTAGGTTGGTAAAAAGGCTAATTCATGAGATCTAATAGATGGATTCCAAGAGATGGGAAAGACCTAGGTTGGTTTCAAAATGGAAATAAAGTAAGGGAATACTAAGAAACAAGTACTTATCTTACCAAAAGTTGATTGGGTGGATGGTTGAGGTAGTTAACCTATTAGTGGAATATAGCTTGAAAATGGTAAAGTAATGGTACATGAGAACTTGGTGGAGAGATAATGGTAAGTTTGCTCTTTGATGTAGTAGCTGGTTCACTAGATTGTTGATAATGATTGACCTATAAAAGGATAATTTTAGATGCACAAGCTTTTGATCATGATTGTAGATGGATTTCACATTACTAATCTTCTCTCCTTATAGGTAAGGCAAGAGAGTTTCAACAAAGATTAAATTGGGCCTTCTAATAATAACTCACACATGTAATGTCTTGCGACATGATTTAGATGAGCTATTTTTAGAAAATCAAGGTGGGTGAGTTTGCATGTTGGTGGTTGATGAGGTGGACCTTGATCATTGATGGTTAGGGTAACTATCAATGGTCAACCTAATCATTGGTAGTCTAGGGTGAAGGGTCAAAATAGGCAAAAGGTTAAGTTAATCTAGTTTAGTCAAACTAACTATGATTAGGCTTGATTTAGGGTTGGAGAGTTAGATCAGTCCTAAGGGCATCCTAAGGTGATCAAGAGGTGTTTTGACATTCAAAATCATGGTGTTCATATTTTTTATGTCTAAAAAATCATAATGGATGCTTGGTTTGAGGGGTATCTATTTAGTTTTATGACTAAGTTTGTTCTTCATTGAGAAGTTGTCTTGTTACCAAGATTCATCCAGATAAGTTATGTTTATATTAAGGGTAATCATGTTGCCTTATTAGTTCAAATTATATGTGTTGAGATCATGTAACAAGAAGTTATGGATTCATATGATAGTTATGAAGGACCCTTTGTCATTAATTTCAAAGGGGTAAAAATTCAAGTAAATAAGGATTGACCATATTTATGCAGTTGAAAGGTGGAAGTTTTAGGAATGTTTTTCCATTAATGACAAAGGGGGAGTTTGTTGATAAGTGTTGTCATTGATGTCAAGGTCAAGATGGATGTCACTGATGTCATGGTACTATTATCACCAAATATTTCACCCTAGAAGAGGGTTTTTAAGCCACTTATATATTTTTGAAACATGGCAATAATTCCAGGTATGTGGGTGTACCTAATGTGGAAGTAAGCCTCTAGGTTTAAGGGCTAGCTCCCTAAATGTATCTCGAAATGCTTATCACCTAAACTAGTGCTTGATTATGGGAAAATATTTTTATCAGAGGATGATACACCAATATTATTTCCACATGACCATAATACTCCTATCACAATGAAACAAGGCATATAAAATAGTTTCATAGTCCTAAAGGATTTTAACATCAATGTTTCAACATAGAGGTGTGATGTATGAAAGCAATAAAAGGTAAATAAACTAGAGGGTATAATTCACACTCTAAGAATTATAATATACATTAAAGGAGTCTAACATACTTGACTACACTCTATATGGCCTTTTAGAATAGGAATTCTTATATAAATATGAAAGGATAAGGCAAGCAAGGATAGAGAATTATCACTAAATCCACCATACATCACTCTAAACACTTAGACAAATATTAAATAACTCAAAACAAGACATTAATTAATGTTCAAAGGCAAAATACAATGTCATTCTAGTAGGGATTCACCATACATCATGTGGTATTAGCTTACAAGATCCAAAATGGCTACTACTTACAGAAATGGAGAAAGCAAGGAATAGAATGAAGTCCAAGATTAAATAGTACATATCTTGTGTCAAAAAAAGGAGATATAAATGCATGATAATGAGTGTGAGATATACCATGTAAGGTATGATAGGAAAAATGGCCCTCAAATGCATGAAACTCTTAAACTATGGCGTAGGATTTCTCATTGTCTACTCAAAAAATTACCTTCATAATTTGGCCCTTTTGGAACATCCCACAACTAAATAGGGATAAATATCATGATTTCACTGAGAGTAAGGGGTTATTTACATGATTTACCATTCATTGGTTTCATCCCTAATCATCAAGATTCTTCTAGAGATGAACCATCACTGCCTAGAGTCTAAATAACTCCTATTTCACTCACCCCTCACACTTTGCCTCAAACTTGGATTTAGTTTTGCATGAAAATACATAACAAGTAGTAAATGACAATTTTAAAAACACCTCACAGCCTTATATTTCTTAGTTACACCTTAAATGGCCTCTCACTTGAAGTTCTCACACTTCTCACTATCTTGCTCACTTTTCCAGCTTTGATTGGCTAAGATGAAGGTACTTGAATAAATAATTAGGATTGTTTATGAAAAATTAAATAATAATATTAAGTTATATTAAGTCAAAATATCTCTTCAAAAGTTGGTTTCACTATTTAAACCTTTCCATAACTACACAATACCCAAAATAATCAAGATAACATCATTTATCCCCTATCCGTACAAGCAGGGAACACCTCAAATTGATGGGGAGGAGCCTTAGAGATTCCTTTATAATTTAAAATCACTTTCATGCCCATTACATCCCCTCTAGATATCTCTCCATCATCATTTTCCCAAGTAGGTCCTTATTTAGGGTTTATGAGGGTTTTAGGTCATTTCCACCCTTAGGGATTGTTCATAAAGTTGTGACATTGAAATCAAGAACCAATTTCACAAAATGATTGAATATGACCCTCTCTAACTTTTACAATATCTTTAATATTCCATGAAAAGTATCCAACAATATATAAGCAATCCAAATTGCCTACTCGAGCCTTGTCTTCCATTTCCTATAGGCCTAATGGGGTCTTAAGCCAAAAATGACTTTTATGTGACTTCCTTTGCATTCCAATAGCTTTAACACATAAAAAATATCCCTATAAACATTTTCCCATGGATTAGGATTCTCACCTAAGGTTATAATGGAACTTGACCCTCTAGTTGGGCTTTAGGCCTAATAGGCTTGTCTACATCCTTGAAGGTTTTTACCACTCTTTTGTGTTTCAAGCATATATGGAAGGTTTTACCTATATTTATAGGTGTGATTAAAATTTACACACCTTATTTTTAATTTCAACCAATACCTAACTCACTTCTTGTCTCCATTCCCAAAATCTATAGGCTTGCATGCTAGGGGATTACCCTCTGTCTAAGACAAAACATAGGGTACTTCCCCTATTTTCCTATAATGGTGAATATTATAGGAGATTATATAAGTGGTGGAGACATTATATACAAATTTTTATCCCTTGATCATATCATTATACCCTTCACATTCACCAAAACATAAAATAGACTTATAGAGAGTGGATTGTGTGTAGGGTTTTATCATGTGACTATAGGTTCTTATGTTGAGGCCTCTCTTTGCATTGTCTCCATGTCATGAGCATAATTATAGGTCATAATAAAATTTTTGGAGAATTAACCATGATTGATATTCATTTTTCATTATCAACCTAAGGTGTCTTCACCTTTCTTTACCATGTTCAGTCACAGTCAATTATGATTGTATTGTCTTACCTAGATAATGACACTTGTAGGTGTTGATTAGCATAGTTAGACCTTAAATTTATTGTTTAAATACCTTATTAGGGTGTTCCTAAGAATTTTATATCCATTTTTACCTATCCAAGTCAATTCCATACCTTGACACACTCCAAACCCTTTAATCTAGCTTACTACCATATCACAATCATCTATAATTGATTGTGTTGTAACAACATGGGGTGTTATAGATATGCATCATCATTTCAATCATTAATACATGCTCCTATATCATAATATATTTATTATAATCATATTACATTATCAAATTTTTAATTCTCCATATATATACCCACCTCATGGATGATATAGGAGTTGGCAGTCAGTTGTAGGTGAGTTGTTTCAAGGGAAAGGACACATGTAGGTGTAGATTAGGCTCAAAACACTGCATATCAAACTCTCCTAATTACCTTTATGTTAATTGGTATTAATTTTAAATCAATAATACCATTCAAAAATTAATTTATGAATTATTTAAACTTTGAGATGTTAAGGTCACTTTGAAGTTCCAAACTTGTAGATATCACTATTAAACCTAAATGAATAAATATGCATATTAGAGACCTTCAAAACCTACTTTCCACTAATAATATACCCTCCTAATTTTTCAAGTTATTCCCCTATGTTAGGGATATAAGGTGAGTTCATTTTAATTTATCAAATCTCTTTACAACATTGTCACGGGGCATCATCAAAATGGCTAGGTGCTCTATTTTGGGATTTTAGGTATATTGTCCCTGAGTTCACATCCTTAACTTTTGAAGATGACTTCCTAACATGTTTTCCTATTATATGTCTTATTTATGACTTAAAAGGTATATTTAACCTACAAAAACTTTATGACTTCCTCCAAACATGTTAAACTTCTCCATGACCATGCTCCCAATCTCTGTGTATGGTCACCTGTAGATGAACATCTCAGGTTGTAGGGCAGTGGATGTAAATTTAGGCATTATGCATGACATATAGGTATTAAATGTAATTTTATCCTTCCATAAACTTTAAAATGTATTATCTTATCATGTAGAAAGTTAATCAACTCAAATCTCCCCTTCTAATGTTATTGGTATTTATGAGGTACCTATAGGTGAACTTTGAGTTACACACAGGTAATGAATATGAAATGATCAATTTACTCAAGTAACATGACCTCATAACCAATTTATGTTCCATAAAATTATTAAAATGAAATATTATGATGTATCATATCTTGATATGAGCCTTCATACTCTATTTCAATGTAGTATCCTCTTGAGAGCACCTATAGGTGCACACCTATGGCTGACTATGTAAACACATGGTATTGATTATCACAATACTAATATAATCTTTGAAATACCCTTTCTTTGTTTTTTATGATTTAATAAGATTTTCACCATCTTGGAACCCTTCATATACCTTACATGTTCATTTTCACACTTCAAGACACCATGATTGCAGTTGGGAATAAGCAAAAGCTTAATGTTTTTCCATAGGATTATGTATTTGCTCAATACATGATCTTGGGAGAAATAAATCAGAGAGAAGGGTGATTTTTATAAAATTAAAACATGTATCAAAACATATTACATCCACATGAGACCCTTTCAGAGAACAAAACATTTTGCAAGTAGTGGAACTGACTACAACTTCACTAGAACATCAATTTACAACCTTAAACTATTTGGCCCATGAAATCATTGAAAAACATGAAAATAATCATGGGAATCATGAGAGGAGAGATTCAAAATATTTTTGAATCAAATTTAGTAGTTGAGTTGTAAGGAACAGTTCAAACAAGAGCAAAACCTATAGGGTATGGGAAATAATAGGCAAAAAAACATAGTCAACTTGCTAGAGATGGTTCATAAAGAATAGGAAACAATGTTATTAAATCCAAGTATGAAATTTAATCTGAATAGGTTTAATATTAACCCCAAAAATAATTTGATTTTAAAGTCTTCTTGTTGGTTTTACCAACCAAAAACTTGTTGACTAGTTTCATGTGTATGGTGGAGATATGGATGAGTAGAATGGTTTTTTACTATTTTTAACACTTATAAAGTATATCAAGCATGGAAATTATTTTACAGATGATAAATATCTATCCCAATAGATTCTCTCACATTCCATTCTATCTCATAAGTTGTAAACCTCTTGACTCCTTGTTTTGTAGTTGTTTTCTTGGTTTTAGGTTATAACCTACAAGTTTTCAATTCTAATTTGGCATGTAAAATATTTAATTACATATTTTAAATTAATTAGGAGTTTATAACACATGGACACAACTCAAAATTATACCACTTACATTTAATGTTCATTTAAGACCCCTGAGTAACTCAAAATGACATAAGGACTAATTAGACCATGACCAAGGATAAAATGACATTGAAACATATATAATTAACTATGAAACACCATATGATATTATATTATACCCATATATAATTTTTTTACTATAGGGGGTTATCTTATTTTGACTTATGGTTAAAATGGTCATTGGTGATTTCCCAGGGGTGGTATGCCTACTATGCCATAACTAGTAGCCTAATCATATCCATTGGGCCATGTAGTCATCTATATACCATATTGACATAATAATTTCTTTTTACAAGACACCAAACACAAAGTAAAGGTACACAAAATAAGACACACTCAAAATAAACACACATGTGCTCAGCTAAAACACTTATGGAACATGACACAACTGAAAGAGAAAACACACACACACACACACACACACACACCTATTCTACTATTTATAAACCTTACACTTGAGGTGAAACATCTGATCATACCTCAACTAGGATCAAATATGAACCCCCTATCATCTTTTTCACTCTATGAATATAATCTAGCATGAGGAGCATGTTCATCACCAATCATTTGCATATGTGTATGGTTAAGAAGCTTACCAACTCTATGTCTTCTCTTATCTGCAAGTGGACTATTTGTAACCTTCATGAATGATTTGTCTTAATCTCTAAGGACCTTGATTAGGGCTGAAACCACTATGATCTCTATCATATCTATTGGATGTTCTCCAAAAAAATGTAGATTGGATGGTATGATAGTCCTCTCAACCTTATCCTTTTCTAGGATAGAATGTGTTTGATGTCTGAAAGAATCAAGCTCCTATTTTTTATTATCCAACACCTCTAAATGTGTCTCAACATCTGATAGAGTTCTTTACTATCATTTAGGTACAATAATTTCTTCCTTGGCATAATTCTACATGTTTACAACCCCTTGGGTAGACACTACATCAATCTCTATCATGACTATAAGTCCTTGATTAGCACAAAGGCATTCACCTTCATGTTTTAAATGAGACTTGAAAACATGATCATTAGTCTCATTATCAATCTCAACACTAGATATGCAATCTCTTGGGGAAAAAGAAGACTTACCCAACTTGTCAAATTCCATGCATATGCCATTGAGCCTTTGCCATAGTTCCTCTTCATTCAAAACATAAAACTCATCTCTATGCTTAGTGAGATAATCAACATCATGTTTGTTATAATCATTAACAAAATAAGATGTATACTTCTTGGGAGGAGAAGTAGCATTACCAAGACGATGAAACTCATGACATATGGCATCAAACCTTTTCTATACGTCATTCTCATCTACCTCATGAGTGTTATCCTCAAGAGCATATTCATCAATAGTAAGGATAAATACATCATTCTTCCCATTATGGTGCTTAATCATATTTATCAACCTCTCATCATCATACTCATGAATCATGTAATTACCTTCAGTAGCATGAGAATGTTTGACACTTACCTCAACTCTTTTAAATGGATATTGATGCATGATATAAGTACCAAGCTCAGTTTTCTCAAATTATGCATAAGGATCATTCTCATATACATCTACACTATACTCATATAAGAAAAAATTAGAAATTCCCTCAAGTTTATAAGATCCATCATCGACATTAGGCTTTTCCTTTTCATTGATTACACAATTCAAGTTAGATCTTGTTTCAATGTAAGGCTCAATATGAAACCTTGCAGGAGGATGAGTTATAATGGTCACTTTGGTCTCATACCTTGTTTTAAAGGACAAGAAGTACTAGTGAACTAAGAGATAGCAACATATCTTAGCTATAAATTCTCATGAAAGGTAGATTGCAAAGTAAGCTAGGAGGTCAACAATAACTATGTCTTAGAGAATGGAAAAACTAGGATAATCGTACAAGAAGACCTTTAATTTTTTGATCATCCCTATTGTCTTATTAGGTGTAACTTATATTTGTATTAGTCCTTTACTATGAGGATCATATTTTAGGCCCAACTTATCAGCTACAACTTTGGGCATGACTAATGTAGATGCTCCACTATCAACTATGAAATTATGTACCAATCTATCACCTACTATAAGAGTGAGGTGGAATGGTGGAGGTTTCTTAGATTTAGTGGATGGTTAAATAATGGTATTAGGAAAATTTTCAAGGATAACATGACTATGACTTTGACTTGAAGGTGAATGACTACTAGGGATACTGGATAATTTCTTTTGTAATAGCTCCTTTTGGTTAAGATGATGAAGGACATCCCATAAAGAGATAGATGCTTTAAAACTTTTCAAATAATTCACTATGTTTAGGGTAGTACTAATCACCTTATCTTTAGTCCTTAGAGGCAAAGGCTTGATTTTAACTTGAGTAATTGTGACACCTTAAGTATATCTTACCACATTATGACTTGGAGGAGGTGTAGGTGTGCTTGGAACTGCCTTACTTATAGCCATACTTTACTATGTTGGAGGGAGATTAGGTGAAATTAAAGGAATGACATTTTCACCTCATAGATCCTTCCTCTTAGACCTTGTATTGTCTACAATATAGGATCCTTTATTTATTACAAAAGTGTCTTCCACTAAGAATTTTGTAAAAATTTCTCTATGAGGCTGCTAATTCTCATTTTCTTGCATCATAACCTCATCTTCAGCTGATAAGATAGGAGTGACCCCTCTTTGATAAATAATATATTTCCATCCACCCTCATTAACACCCATACATTTTTATTGTTTCCAATTCTCTCCTTGTACCATTACTCTTTCATTAGTGGTGGAGTTTGGATTGTAGACATTGGCAGGCCTATTGAAGTTAGGTTGCCCTTGACCTGTTCCTCTCCAAACATTTTGACCATATTGCTGCTAATAAGGATATAAATTTTGATAAGATCATTATTTCATGTTAACTTTCCTAATTTTAGCTCTTAGCATTTGAATTTATGCATCTTTATCCATGACTTCTCTACCTTCTTAGGAGCCACTTTAGGCTTGGTGTTGGCATTAGGAAATTTGGCCACATCTAGATTATTAGAAGTAGTATGAGATAATGGAATCATATACACTTTAGGATTTCATTTTATTGATTGAATAAGTCCATTCTCATCTCTATTGTCAATTTCATATGCATTGAGAAGAGTGAAACCACCCATAGATTGAAGCATGATAGAAATATCAGTACCAATGGCTCTCAAATAGGTAGGGAACACAAAGCTAGCAAGTGGTCTCATGGGAGGAGGAAATATATACCAAATATTTTGAAACCTCTCATTGAAATACTACATTATTTCTTTAGGGCCTCTTTTGATAACATTGAGCTGATGTATAATAGAGGTATGGTCACTTTCATCTTCAAATCTTGAAGTCAACAACACTCCAAAGTCTTCCCATGATGTGATACATCTATCAGGAATATTCCTATATAAATAAAGATTTTTCCCTCTAAGGGACATGGAAATGATTCTAATGGAAATATTCTACTCAATGACATTATGGAAACTAAAAAAAATTGAAATATCCTTGATGTATTCACTAGTTGTAACATGACTCTCACCATTGAATATAGGCACACTTTTTGTGGCTTTAGCAGGAATGTCATCATATACATGAAGATGGATTGGTTTTTCAATATTAAAGGCAAGAAAGGCATGTTTCTTAGCCATATTTTCTTTAATTTCTTCAATCTCTTCACTTCCTTGGCGAGTAAAATCTTTTTGTTCTTTAAAGGGCTGATTAAGATGAGGGTATTGAACTTCAAGAGGAAGTTTAGGCTAAATATTTAGATAAATGAGATTGATAACTCTTCTAGATGATGACCTAATAAGAAACATGAAGTATGAGGGTAAGTATATGACAAAAAAATGGCCTTGAGCTAAATTTTACCTTGAATGAAGTTGCCAAATGCTGAATAGCACACCAATTTACAGTTGATGTTGTCAAGTCCAGCATTCATCTTGACAAGTTATCTTGAAGATAATGGGTCCCACCAGGCATGCCCAAACTATTATCACCAAATATTTCACCCTATAATATGTTTTTAATCCTCTTCTAGATTTTTGAAACATGGTAATACCTATAGGTATGTGGGTGTACCTACTATGGAGAAAAGCCTCTAGGTTTAAGGGCTAGCTCCCTAAATGTATCTTGAAATGCTTATCACCTACATTGGTGCTTATTTGTGGGAAAAGAGTTATAAGTTTACATGAAATGGACCTAATCTAAAAATTTTATATAATATGATGATTTACACATGACCATCATACTCCTATCATAATGAAACAAGGTAGACAAACTAGTTTCATAGTCCTAAAAGATTCTAAAATCAATGTTTAACCATAGAGGTGAGATGTATGAAACCAACATAAGGTAAATGAACTAGAGGGAATAATTCACACTATAAGAATAATATTACACTTTAAAGGAACCTAACATACATAAATATAATTTATATGACCTATTAGAATAAGAATTCTTGCATAACCATGAAAGGATAAAGCAAGCAAGGATAGAGAATTATCACTAACTCCACCATACATCACTTTGCACACTTAGACAAATATTCATGAACTGTATTAGTATTCAAAGTCAAAATAAAATTTTATTCTAGTATGGATTTTCCATACATCATCTTTTATTAGATTACAAGAGCCAAAATGGCTGTTACTTATAGAATTGGACAAATGGAAGAAGAGAATGAAGTCCAAGAGTCACTAAGACATGTGTCATGCTGAGAAAAGGAGTTATACATGAAAAATAATGAATGTAATATATACCATGAAATGTATAATAGGATAAATTCCCCTCAAATGCATAAAACTCTTGAAATGTGGTGTAGGATTCCTCATTATTTGCTTAGAAAATTACCTTCATCATTTGGCCCTTTTAGAACATCCTATAATTGACTAGGGATAGATCTCATGATTAAAATAAGAGGTAGGATTTTTATATATTATTAAACATGCATTTTTTTCATCCGTAATCATTAGGATTATTCTGGAGATGAGCCATCATTGCTTGTAGTCCAAACATCTCATCTTTCACTCACCCCTCACACTTGACCTCAAACTTGGCTTCAATTTTCCATGAAAATACATAAAAAGGACTGAATGACACTTTTAAATACCCCTAATGTCCTTTGATTCATTAGGTACACTTTAAATGGTCTCCCACTTGAAGTTCTCACCCTTCTTACTATCTTGCTCACTTTGCCAGCTTTGACTTGCTGAGATAGAGGTACTTATAAAAGCACTTAGGAGTTTTTTTTAAGCATGAAATGATCATATTGAGTCAAATTAGTTCCTAATATCTATCCTAAATTTGGTTTTACCTCTTTAAAATTCTCCATACCTCATTTTTCCCATGTTCGTGTAAGTAGGGAACACCTCTAGTTGATGGGGAGGAGCCCAGGAGAGTCCTCTATAAGGTCTAATCACTTTCATTCCCATTCCATCCCCTCTAGATAGCTCTTCATCCTCATTTTTCCAATTGGGTCCTTATCCATGGTTTGTGAGGGGTTTAGGTCATTTACACCCTTAGGAATTGTTCATAGAGTTGTAATGTTGAACTCAAGAACCAATTTCACAAAATGCTTAATCAAGACCCTCTATAACTTGTCCAATCTCCTTGAACTCTAAAATGATTGTCCCATTTTGAAATTTTATATATTTTAATTAATTATCATGCGCAAGCCCCTTGAAATTCCTCCAACTATCCACATGACATCCACACTCTCCATGTGCATGCCATAAGACCCCATGTTCATGCCACATTACATTCTAGTTTCCACATAATTCCCATCATCCCCACACACTTTACCTACCACATACCACAAACCCATGAAATACATGCCAATGCCAAATACTTGGCATGTCAAACCTTCAATTTTGTGGTATTTAAAACCCAACATACCTATCCATTTCCCAAATGTGGGATTAAGATTTGGCTAAAGACCACCAAAACCATTGGAAGGGATTCGAAACCTACACCCATGCGATAAAAGGATAACCATTTGACCAATGCACCATGGAGCTCAAACACTATAAAATGAGCTTGAGGTTGTATTTGAAGGCATGTTTGAGAGTGGTAGAGAGACTTGGAGATAATTTAAGGCCTCAAACAAAATAATTTTATTATGAGATAATCTCTAGGATAGACTTAAAACCCATAAGATGATTTTTGAAGACTTATTATTATATTAAAGAGATTTTTCTGACAATTAATAAGGAGTGATCCCCCATTGGAGAGGATCTAGAGACATAGGCTTTATAGCCTAATTCTATTATCAAATTATGTGGTATTTTATATTAAATTGGTCTCTTATTTTATTGCACTCTTAAATTTTGTCTATTTTGGATATTTAAAAAATGATTTTAATTATGTAATCATTAAAAATGTCAATTTTATATAAATTGTTGTATTAAGGATTTGATCCATTGTAAGTTTGTTTTTTACTACTACAACACTTGTTTGATTATAACTATGGATCAAATTTTTAGTATCAGATCAGAATTCATATTTAACCATGTGGATTTCTAGTGTATGTTGACAAGGTTAAGATCTAGGTAGGGTGAAGGAGAATTAGTAGAATATGATATAGATATTGGATCAAGACATACTACATAAATGGGAGATGACTTCAAGTCTGAAAAAGCATTCTAAAAATCCCTCTTAGAAATGAAGGACATGGTCAAGGAAATTTACCATGAATGATGAATTAAGATGGAGCATGATGGAGGTGGTAAAATTTTTGAGAAACCTTCATCTTCTTCAGGTGATGATAAAGACAAAAAAACCTATTGAATCTCTTCCTTCACTAAAATTAGAAATTAAATTTGAATTTTTGATGTTTAATGGTGAGACTAATGCAAAATATCTAGATAACTAGATAAAGAAAATTGAAGTATATTGTAGGGTCTAGAATATTGTAGATGATGAGGCTGAAATTCACCTAGATACTCTTTGAATGGGAGGCACAACTCTTATCTAGTGGGAGAGTAAGTTGAAGGAAAAAGAGATTAATGTAGGTAACTTAATTTCCAATTGGAGTGAATTTGTTGATGCACTCAGAAAGTAATTTTATCCTTTAGGATATATGCAACAAGCCATGATGGATTGGAAATATTTCAAACAAACTAAAGGCCAAAATGTTGAAGATTATACACAATAATTTAGGAAAAAGGCTTCACTTTTGAATATTCCTCTTTATACATAGGAAACACTGTTTAAGTATATAGGTGGGTTTCATAGTTACTTGAAACACATGATTCTAGTTCTCAATCCTACTAGTTTAGATGAAGCATGTGTTAAAGCCATTCATTTAGAGGCTAGAAGAAAATAGACAAAATAATCTTTTCCTAAAGTTAAAAGTAAGTAATCTGATGTTAAGCATTCTAAAGGGCAAAGTTATAGAAATGGTAAATAAAACTCCATGGTTACTGTTCATAAAGAAGAGGGTAAGCCATTTTGCAATCATTGTAAGAAAATTAATGATGAGTCTAAGTGTTATAAATTACATCTTGAGTTAAGTCCTTTTAGCAGGGTTAAGAAGAAAGATAAGAAAGATAATACTATAGTTCAAGATTTGGGTTCAGATTCTAGGGATGAAACTAAGATCACAACTATGAGTATGCATAATTGTTCTTCTCTTTCTAGCACTAAGTCATCTAATGTTACTTCCTCTTCAAAAGATAAATGTGTGCATGATAATAAGAAAAGAAATGAGTTGTTCCACATTAGGGTTATTGTAAAACATACTAAGATTGACACTCTATTTGATAGTGAATCATAAGAAAATTTGATTTCTGAATAGATTGTTAAAAGTTAGGCTTAAAAACCAATCCCCATCTGAAACCCTATCCACTTGGTTGGGTGTGTGATGATGCAAAACTACAAGTAACCAAAACTTGTAGATTGAAATTTGTCATCACATCCAAATTCATGGATGAAGTTGAACTGGATATAGTCCCTTTGGATATATGTAGGATTGTTTTAGGAAGTCCTTATCTTTATGATAGAAAAGAAATATTCTATAGGGAGGAGAATAAGTACTTGATTGTTAAGGATGGCATTAAATATATAGTCAGAGCACATCAAGTTAAGATGAATCTTTCCTTGGTTACAATAGGGAAAATGAAAAGACTAGTCAATTCAAGCAAGAATTTTTGTCTCATGTTGATTAAGTCTAAGGAAAAATAATATTCCTAGGCTATGGAAAAATATGATCCTAAACATAATAAATAATTGGTTGAAATCATTTCTAGTTATGATGATATGTTTCAGGATCCCAAAGGGTTACCCCCTAAAAGGGGAGTTCAACATGAAATTCAGTTGTTATAGGAATCTCCTCTTCATAACATTGGCATGTACAAGTTATCAGTGGTGGAAAATGAGGTAATCAAGAAGTAGATAATGGAACTTTTAGAAAAGGGTGTTATTCATCCTAGTACATATTTTATTGGTTCACCTATCATTTTAGTGCCAAATAAAGATAGCACATGGTGAATGTGTGTTGATTTCTATGCTTTGAATAAAATTACTATTAAGAATAATTACCCTCTTCCTTGTATTGATGATTTTCTAGATCAGTTAAGAAATTCTATCTATTTCACTAAGTTAGACTTGAAAAGTGGTTATCATCATGTTAGATTTGATGATGGTGATATTTGTAAAACTACTTTTAAGACAAAATAGGGATGTTTTGAGTGGCTTCTCATGCCTTTTAGATTGTGCAATTCATTGGCTACATTCATGTGACTAATGAATATTGTTTTCAAGTCATTCCTGGATGATTTTGTTATAGTCTACTTAGATGATATATTGATTTTCAATCAATCATGGGAAGATCATGTGATTCATATTAGGAAAGTAATAGATGCATTAAGAAGGTAGAAACTTTATTTGAAACTGTCTAAATGTGAATTTGGCAAGACCTTTTTTATTTACTCAGGTTATATTATAGGACATGGTGAACTGAAAATTAATCCTACAAAAGTGGAGGTTATAGTTAAATGGCCTAAACCCAATAATGTAACTGAGGCTAGAATTTTTTTTGGCACAGTACAATATTGGAGAAAATTCATTGATAATTTCTCACTTGTTGCATCACCCTTATATTCTTTGACTAGTATAAAACAAGTTTTCTAGTGGGGAGGCAAGCAACAAAGGGCCTTCGACACTTTGAAAATAAAGCTTAGTATTGCTCTTATCTTGGTACTTATTGATTTTTGATGCCATTTGAGATCGAGATAGATGCAAGTGATTATCTATGGGAGTTATTCTGATGCAAGGAAAGAAGATAGTATGCTATCATTCTGAGACCTTCATAGGTGCAGTAAGAAACTATCCAACTTATGATAAATAATTGTATGCATTAGTTCAAAGTGTTAAAAAATGGAAACATTACTTGATGGGCAAGGTGATAGTGATAAATACAAATCATAAGCCCCTCTAGTATCTCCAATCATAGGCTAAGCTACAACAGTCTAAGCATTTTCATTGGATGAGTTTCCTGTAGTAGTTGCATCTTGTGATCAAGTATAAGAAAGATATTCAAAATAAAATTGCTAACATGTTTTCTAAGCCTCCTATGGTAGTTACATCTATTCTTTTAGAGCATAGTTATTTGACTCATAAAATTCATAAATAATAGTATGTTGATGATGATGATGACTTTAAGGATGTGTACAAAGACTTAATGAGTGGAAAATAAGTAGAATAATTAGACTATCATGTGCATAATGGAATTTTGTATCATTTGGGTAAACTTTGCATTTCTCAAAATGAAAGGGTGCACATGATTATGGAAGCACATACTTCTCTTATTTTTGTTCATTTTGTAGTTGGTAAAATGTTTGCACATTTGAGAATGTATTGTTATTGGCCCTATATGTAAGTAAATGTTGCCAAATATATCAAGGGGTTTGTTCTTTGTGCCACAAGCAAACCTAGTAATAGGAAACTGGGACTTTACACTTCCCTATCTATTCCTACTCATCCCTAGGAAAGTATTTCCATGGATTTTGTAGGGGGTTTGCCTATGTCATGGATAAAACATGATTAATTATATGTGGTAGTGGATATATTTATCAAGATGTGTGTTTTGATTCCTTGCACTAAGTAGATTACAAGGGAAGGTATGACACATTTATTCTTTCACCATGTTTGGGTTCATTTTGGTTTGCCCACTTCTATTATTTTTGATTGATATCCTCAATTTCTTTGGGAATTTTGGTTAACACTATGGTAATTGATGGACACTAAGTTGAATAAGAGCACTTCTTTTCATCCACAGACGGATGGTTAGATAGAGGTTGTAAAACACATAGTGGTACATTTGCTTAGGGGTTATTGATATAAACATCCCAAGTTATGGGATGATAATTTATGTTATATACAACATGCTTACAATAATTCACTTCATTCTTCTACTTTGAAATATCCTTTTGAAGTTTGTTATGGATATTTGCCTACATCTCTTGTAGATGTTTGTTATAAAGGATTCAGCTATTGATGATTGTAAAGAAGCTATTAAAGCTAATAAGTTCATTGAAAAGATACAATAGGTACACTAGACTATCTAAGATCAATTAGAGAAAAGTTAGGCAAAATACAAAGCCATACATGATAAACATTGTGTTGATCACTAGTTTATTATAGGTGATTTTGTATGGCTTCACATCAGTAAGGAAACGCTGACAGGTGAAGGTAAAAGTTAAAACCATTCCGGTATGGTCCTTTTTGGATTACTAAAAAAAATCTTAAAAATGATTTTTAGTTAGATTTTCCATCTTATATGTAGATTTATTTAGTTGTGAATGTGGAAAATCTAAAATTGTATGATCCTCTGATGATTGTAGATCATGATGAGAGTCTATCCATTCCTTCTGTTGATGATTTTACTCCTAAGTATCTAGCAAAATTTTAAGAAGATACAATAATTGACAGGAAGGTTTGAACATTACGAATGTGAAATTTTGAATATATTCATGTTGGTCTCAAATGGATGCACCCAAATAAGGCCAAATGGATGGAAACTAGAAGAGTGAGGGAGCAATACCCTCACCTCTTTACCAATTAATCAACTTTTGGAGGTCCAAAATATCCTAGTGGGGAGGATTGATCTAAGAGGATCTATGTTTCACTCCAAAAATAAAGTCTTCAAATTATAGGTTTATCATTGTCATGGAGAGGGTCTCATCAAGAGATTTTTGACACGTTTTTTAATTTGTAAAATGGATCTCGTATGCGTGAGTTATGATGCATGGACGATTAAACTAAGAAAATAAAAAACTTAGGTTTTGGATGTCGACAAGGGGTAAGAGGAGTAATCAACAAGTAAAAAACAAGTGATGATAGGATATTAGACTATGTGGTGGGTCCTCAAGCCACCATGTGGCTTGCCACCATTCACTATGGTCCAATTTTAAAATTTTATATATTGTAATTAATTATCATGCACAAGCCCCTTGAAATTCCTCCAACTATCCACGTGGCATCCACACTCTCCACATACATGCCATAAGACCCCATGTTCATGCCACATTACATTCTAGTTTCCACATAATTCCCTTCATCCCCACACACTTTACCTGCCACACACCACAAACCCATGAAATACATGCCAATGCCAAATACTTGGCATGTCAAACCTTCAATTTTGTGGTATTTAAAACCCAACATAGCTATCCATTTCCCAAATGTGGGATTAAGATTTGGCTAAAGACCTCCAAAACCATTGGAAGGGATTTGAACCCTACACCCATGGGATAAAAGGATAAGCATTTAACTAATGCACCATGGATCTCAAACACTATAAAATGAGCTCGAGTTTGTATTTGAAGGCATGGTTTGGAGCATTTTCCATGGAGACAAGGCATGTTTGAGAGTAGTAGAGAGACTTGGAGATAATTTGAAGGCCTCAAACAAAATAATATTATTTTGAAAAAATATTAGGGATAGAATTAAAACCCATAAGATGATTTTTGAAGACTTATTATTATTGTAAATCAATTTTTACTACAATTAATAAGTAGTGATCCCCCATTGGAGTGGATTCAAAGATGTAGGATTTATAGATGAACTCTATTATCAAATCATGTGGTATTTTCTATCTAATTAGTCTTTTACTTTTATTGCACTCTTAAATTTTATCTATTTTAGATATTTAAAAACTAATTTTAATTTAGTAATCATTTAAAATGTCAATTTTAAGTAAATCATTATATTAAGATTTTGATCCATTACAAGTGTGTTTTCTATTGCTAAAACACTTGTTTGATTATGATTATAGATCATTTGTATTCATTGGTATAAATTTTCACTCAATAAAACCATTCAAACATGAATATATGCCTAATTTTCACTTTGAGATGTTAAAGTCACTATGATGTTCCAAACCTATAGATATCACTATTAAACCTCAATGAACAAATATGCATATTAGAGCCCTTAAAAAATATTTTCCACTAATCATATACCCTCCTAATTTTATAATGTTATTCCCCTATGTGTGGATACAAGGTGAGTACATTTTTATGGATCAAATCTATTTGTAACATTGTCATGGGGCATCATCAAAATGGTTAGGTGTCTTGTATTAGGATTTTAGGGATATTCTCCTTGAGTTCACATCCTTAACTTTTGAAGATGACTTCTTAACCTATTTTCCTATTTGATGTCTTATTCATTAATTACAAGGTATCTTTAACCTCCAAAAACTTTATGTAATCTTCAAAACATGTTACACTTCTCCATTACCATGCTTCTAATCTCTATGTATGGTCACTTGTAAATGAAAATCATAGGTTGCAAAGTAGTGGATGTAGATACAAGAATTATGCATGATGTATAGGTAATAAATGGAATTTGAGCCTCACATCAACTTTAAAATGGATTATATTATCATGTAGAACCTCAATCAACTGAAATCTTCCCTTTCAATGTTATTGGCATTTATGAGGTACTTGTAGGTATATTTTGAGTTATAAACAGGCAATAAGCATGAAATGATCATTTTACTCAAGGAACATGACCTCATAACTAATTGATGTTCCCTCAAATTATTCAAATGAAATATTATGATGTTTCAAAGCTTGAGATGAGCCTTCACGCTCTATTTCAATGTAGTATCCTCTTGAGAGAACCTATAGGTGACACCCATGACTGACTCTGTATACACATAGTATTGACTATCATTGTCCTAATATGATGTTTGAAATACCCTTGCTTGGTTTTTTATGCTTTAATAATATGTTCACCATATTTTAACCCTTCATATACCTTCTATGGATGTTTTCACACTTCAGGCACCATGAAAGTAGTTGGGAACAAGTAAAAGTTGATTGTGTTTCCTTATGATTGTGTCTTTGCTCAATGCATGATCTTGAGAGACCTAGATCAGATAGAAGGATGATTTATATGACATGAAAACATGGAAAAAAACATATTACATATGCATGAGATCCTTATAGAGAACCAAACCTTCTAAAAGTAGTGGAACTGACTACAACTTCACCTAGAACATCAATTTTTAACCTTGAACTATTTGGCCCATGAAATCATTACCAAAAATAAAACTAAGAATGGAAAGCATGAAAGGAGAAAAACCTATAGGGTATATAAAACAAGAGGCAAAAAAACACAGTCAACTTGTTAGAGATAGTTCATAAAGAATAGGAAACCATTTTTTGTAATCTAAGCATGAAACTAAAGCTGACCAAGTGTAATATCAACCCCCAAAATAATTTTATTGGAAAGTCTTCCTACTAGTGGAGAGATGGATGAGAAGAATGGTTTTTTACTATTTTTGACACTTTCTAATAATATCAAGCATGGAAATAAGTCTGAGGAAGTTGAAGATCCATCCCACTAGATTCTCCCACATATCATTTTCTCTCATAAGCCGTACACCTCTTGAAACTCTTTATTTTGTAGTTGTTTTCTTGGTTTTCATTTATAACTTGTAAGTTTTCAATTAGAATCTGACATGTCTGATAGGTACTAACATATTGGATGTTGAGGAGGAATTTATAACACATGGACACAACTCAAAACCATACCACTTGCATTTAATATTCATTTATGACCCCTTAGTGACTCAAAATGACATAAAGACTAATTAAACTATAACCAAGGCTAAAATGACATCAAATAACTTATAATTAACTATTAAACACCCTATGACATTATACTAGACCCCTATTTAAGTTTTTGACTATAGGGGATTATCCCATTTTAACTTGTGGTCAAAATGGCCATTGGCAATTTCCTAAGGGTGGTATGCTTGTTATACCATGACCAATATCCTAATCCTATCCATTCACCCATGGAGTCATATATACACTATATTGACACATAAATTACCTTTGACAACACACCAAACACAAAGGAAAGGCACATAAAATAAGATACACTCAAAATAAACACACATGTGCTCAACTAGAACACTTATAGAACACAACACAACTAAAAGAGAACACACACACCTATTCTACTAGTTACAAACCTCACACTTGAGGTAAAACATCTGATCATACCTAAACTAGGATAAAATATGATCCCCATTGCATATTTATCACTCCATGAAGGTAGCCTAGCATGAAGAGCATGCTCATCACCAATCACTTGCATATGTGTATGTTTAAGAAGATTACCAACTCTATGTCCTCTCTTGTAGACTATTTGGAACCTTCATGAATGCTTTGTCTTACTCTCTAAGGGCCTTTATTTGGGATGTAACCACTATGATATTTTTCATATCCATTGTATGTTCTCTAGAAAAATGTAGCCTGGATGGTATGATAGTCCTCTCAACCTTATCATTTTCTAGGACAGAATGTGCTTGATGTTTGAATGCATCAAGCTCCTCTTTTTTATGATCTAACAGCTCTAAATATGGCTCAATATTTGATGGATTTATTTACTTTACTTGAGGTACAACAACTTATACCTTGACCTTAGTCTCAATGTTCATAACTCTTTGGGTAGATGATCTGGACAACACTTCAAGCAATAATTTGGGTGACACTTCAAGTGAAAATTTGGGTGATGTTTCTACCCCAATTGGTGGTAAAACTTTCAAGAGCCATAACTTTTGAACCATAGCTCCATTTGACTCCCCATTCAATCTACTGGAAATATAATACTAAGGATAATATGATAAGATGGCACCAATATATGTTAGGTGGGTTTTGACCCCTAAAAACCTAATGAAAGTTCCCATAATTTCAATTTTAATAGTGTTATTTAAAAATACAAAGTTTCTAAAAATAGTAATTTCTTTAATTATGTGTTGTTTTAAATCATGGAAGTTAAACCACTTCATATCCCTCAAATATTTGTGATCTTACAAATCCTCCTCCTACCTTAAAAGTATGTATAAAAATAGGTGTAACTTGAGAAGGGGATCAAACATCTCTTACCAGAGATAAGCATATTTTTCTACAATTTTGTGAGCAATAAGACATCTCTTCCTAGAGATAGCATTATATGGTTATGGTATTTTATGTTCTTGAATTATCTTTCAACAAAAACCTCTGAGTTTTAGATTAGCAAACACTACATCAATATCTTTCATGATTGTAGGTCCTTGATTAGCAGGAAGAAATTCACCTTCATGTTTTAATGCACACTTGACAACATGATCATTAGTCTCATTATCAATCTCAATAATATATATGAAATCTCTTAGGGAAAAATAAGACTCACCCAACTTGTCAAATTCCTTGCATATGTAATTGAGCCTTTATCATAATTCCTCTTTATTCATAAAATGAAACTCATCTCCATGTTTGGTGAGACAATCAACATCATGTTTGTTAGAAGAATTAACCAAATAAGATGTAGACTTATTAAGAGGATAAGTATCATTACCAAGTTGATGAAACTCATGACATATGACATCAAACCTTTGTCATAAGTCATTCTCATCTACCTCATGAGTTTCATCCTCAAGAGCATCTTCATCAATAGTAGGGATAAAGACATCATTATTCCCATTATGGTGCTTAATTATATTAATAAACCTATCATCATCATACTCATGAATCATGTAATTACCTTCATCAACATGAGAATGTTTGACACTTACCTCATCTCTTTCAAATGGCTCTTCATGCATGATATAAGTACCAAGGTCAGATTGGTCAAAGTATGCATAAGGATCATGCTCATATGATTCTACCCCATTCTCATCCAAAAACAAATAAAAATTTTCCTCAAGTTTAGAAGCTCCATAATCCACATTAGGCTCTTCCTTCTCATTGATTACACAATTGAAGTTAGAGTTTGTTTCTATGTAAGGCTCAATATGAAACCTTGTAAGAGGCTAAGTTATAATGGTCACTTTGGTCTCATACCTTGTCATAAATTAAAATAAGGTCCATTTATCTAAGATATATCCACCCATCTTAGTTGTAAATTCTCTTTAAAGGTAGATTTCAATGTGAGTTGGGAGGCCAACAACAATGATGTCTTGGAGAATGGGAAAACTAGGACAATCATACAAGAAGACCTTCAAATTTTTTATCATCCCTATTGTCTTAGTAGGTGTTCCATCTAGTTGGTACATTATTTTTCTATGAGGCTCATATTTTATGCCCAAATTATCAGCTACAACTTTTTTCATGACTAATGTAGAGGCTCCACTATCAATTATGTAATTGTGTACTAATTTGTCACCTATTATGAGAGTGAGGTAGAATGGTGGAGGTTTCTTAAATTTAATATATGGTTCAATAATAGTATTAGGAACATTTTTGTGGAAAAAATAAACATGAATTTAACTTAAATGTTAAGGACTAGTAGGGATAGTGGATAATTACTTTTGTAATAGCTCTTTTTAGCGAGGCATGTGAAGGACATCCCATAAAGAGATAGATGCTTTGGCACTTTTCAAAGAATCCATTATGTTTAGGATAATTTTACTCACATTATCTTGAGTCCTTAGAGGTGAAGGTTTGTTTTTAATTTTAGTAATTGAGACACCTTAATAAGATCTTACCACATTTTGACTTAGAGGAGGTGTAGGTGTGCTTGGAACTGCCTTGCTTACATCCATACTTTATTGCCTTAAAAGGAGATTAGGTGAACTTATAGTCATGTTACTTTCACCTCTTAGATACTTCCTCTTGGACCTTGTATTTTATTTAATAGATCCCCCTTGATTGAGTATAAAAGTGTCTTCCACAAAGAAGTTGGTGAAACTTTCTCTATGAGGCTACCAATTCTCATTTTCTTGCATCATGACCTCATCTTTAGCTGATAGGAGAGGAATGACGCATCCTTGAGCAAAAATATCTTGGTCTCCACCCTCATTAGCATCCATAACTTGCACTTGTTTCCAATATTCTCCTTGCACCAAGTTATTATACATTGGTACCATTTCTCTTGCATTGGTGATGGAGTTTGGATTGTAGACATTGGTAGGCCTATTGAGGTTAGGCTACCCTTGACCTCTTCCTCTCCCAAATTATTGGGCATATTACTATTGATAAAGATAGGAATTTTAATAATCTCCTTGTTACATGTTATCTTGCCTAAGATGATCTCTTAGCATTTGAGTTTTTTAATATTTATCCATGATATTCTCTACCTTCTTAGGAGCACCTTTAGGCTTGGCGTTGGCATTAGGAATTTGGGCCACATCTAGAGTATTAGTATAAGTATGAGAGAATAGAGACATAGATAATTTATGAGGTAGCTTCTAAGCTTTAATAATTCCATTATCATCTCTAATGGCAAGTTCATACGCATTAGGAAGAGTGAAACCACCCATAGATTGAATCATGATAGCAATATCAATATCAATGGATCTCAAATAGGTAGGGAACATAAAGCTAGTAGGTTCTCTCATGGGAGGAGGTAATCTATACCAAGTATATTGAAACATCTCATTTAAATCATGTATTATTACCTTAGGGCCTCTTTTAATAACATTGTGTTGATGTATAAGAGAGGTACGGTCACTTTCATCTTCAAATCTTGAAGTTAACATTACTCCAAACTCTTCCCATGATGTGATATGTCCACTAGGAAAAGTCCTATACCAATCAATATCTTTCCCTCTAAGGGAAATGGCAAGGAGTCTAATGTCAATAATATCCTTAGTGACATTATTTAAACTACAAAAACTTGAAATATCCCCGATGTGTTCACTATATATAACATGACTCTCACCATTGAATGTAGGCACACTTTTTGTGGTGTTAGGAGGAATGTCATCATAGGCTTGAAGATGGACTGGGTTTTTATTATTAAAGGTAGGAAAGGTATGTTTCCTAGCCATTTTTTATTCAATATATTTAATTTCTTCAATATCTTCAACCTCTTTACTTCCTTGGCTAGAAAAATCCTCTTTCTCTTTAAAGGGTTGATTAGGATGAGGGTATTGAACTTCAAAAGGAAGTTTAGGATGAATAAGTTGATCAAAGGGATTGAGAACTCTTCTAGATCATGACCTAGTGAGAAACATGAAGCTTGAGAGCAAGTATATGACAAAAAAATTTCCTTGAACTATATTTTACCTTGAATGGAGTTGTCAAATCTTGAGTAACACACTGATTTATAGCTAATGTTGTCAAGAACAACATAAACCTTGACAAGTTATCTTGAAGACAATGGGTCCCATAGGGCATGCCAAAATTATTGTCACTAAATATTTAACCCTAGAAGAGGGTGTTCAATCTTCTTCAATACCTTATCAACATGGGAATACTTATAGGTATGTGGGTGTACTTATGGTGGAAGGAAGCCTCTAGGTTTAAGGGCTATCTCCCTAAATGTATCTTGAAATTCTTATCACCTACACTAGTGCTTGCTTGTGGGAAAAGAGTTATAAGTTTACATAAAATGGACTTATTCTAAAAGGGTGATACAAAAATATTATTTCCATATGACCATCATACTCCTATCATAGTGAAACAAGAGGCACACAAATTAGTTTCATAGTCCTAAAGGATTTTAACATCAATATTTCAACATAGAGGTGAGATGTATGAAAGTAACACAAGGTAAATGAACTAGAGGGTAGAATTAAAACTCTAGGAATAATAATAAACTTTAAAGGAGCCTCACATACTTGAATACACTTTGTATAACCTATTATAATAGGAATTATTACATAAACATTAAAGGATAAGGTAAGAAAGGATATAGAATTATCACTAACTCCACCATACATCACTTTGCACACTTAGACAAATATGAATAAACTCAAAACTAGACTTGAATTAATGTTCAAAGGAAAAATACAATGTAACTCTAGTAAGGCTTTGCCATACATCATGTGGTATTATCTTACAAGAGCCAAAATGGTAATTACTTATAGAATTAGAGAAAGGGAATAAGAGAATGAAGTTTAAGAGTCACTAGGACATGTGGCATGTAGTGAAAAGGAGTTACACATGTAGGAGAGTGAGTGTGAGATAGACCCTAAAAGGTCTAATAGGACAAATGGCCCTCAAATGCATGATACTCATAAAATGTGGTGTAGGACACCTCATTTTTTTCTCAAAAAAATTGCTTCATCATTTGGCCCTTTTGGAACATCTCAAAATTGACTAGGGATAGATCTCATGATTACACTAAGAGGGAGGGGTTGTATACATGCTTTAACATGCATTGTTTCCATCCCTAATCATCAATATTCTTCTAGAGATGACCTATCACTACATATAACCCAAAGAACTTCTCTTTCACTCACCCCTCACACTTTGCCTCAAAATTGGCTTTATTTTTCCATGAAAATCCATACAAAGGAGTGAAGGACACTTTTAAATACCCCTTATAGCCTTATATTCCTTAGGTACACCTTAAATGTCCTCCCACTTGAATTTCTCACCCTTCTCACTATTTTAATGAATTTTATCTTATATTTTGAAAAGGTAAGAAGAAGAATCTAAATATAGGTATGGTTGAAAAACATGATTGATTATGTGTGCATTGAATCAGATGATTGTGAATAACTCCTCTTTGGCTTGGGAGGATGACCTAAAAATAAGACATCACTAAATCAAATGGTTGGTTAGATAGATAGTGGAGTGGATTACATAGTGCTAGCTAGATCCTGAAAGTAAGAGATTCCTTGGGGGATATCAATCCACATGTTTTAAACAATGAATTTTATAAATAGAATAGAAATTAATTGCATCAATAATCAAAAGCTACTAAAATTGAACGCAAGAAATGTGTGATAAATAAAAGAGGTTAAAATGACTAATATAGTAATAAAATAGTCAATACAAATGTTAAATAGGTCAGGTGTGTTTCATAAAATTAGGTAGGGGTCTATGAGGAGGCATAAACATATAGAATTAGATTTGGTTAAGGAAACATGGTGAAAATAAACTGATATTATTTCCTACCATAGTTGTTATTAGTGGTTAGGGTGATCATCAACAATTAAGGTTACTATCAGTAGTTAAGGCAACCATCGACGGTCAAACATATCATCAGTGGTCAAGATGACCATCAATGGTTACTATGTGTTGGTCTTAGTAATACATCTCTGATTAATGGCATGACAAAGTTAGATTTTAAGAGATGGGTTGGTGTTGGGCTAATTATGAAATGTAAATAAAGTAAATAAATATCAAAAACTAAATACTTAGCTTACAAAAAATTGATCATGTGGGTGTTTAAGGTGGTTTTCCTATTGGTGGATTCTAGCATGATTCTAATAGAGTAATAGTACTTGATGATTTAGTAAAATGGTAGTAACAATTTGGCTCTCTAATGTGATGGTTAAATCACTAGATCACTGATGATGATTGACCTACAAAAAAATAAACTTTGGATACACAAACTCTTAATAATAGTTGTAGATGGATTTCACCTCCCTATTCCTCTCTTTTTATAGGCACAAGCAAGAGGTTCAACTGGGATAAATAATTATAAATCACTTATGCATGAATTCACACATAGATTTAGATGAGTTATTTTTAGAAAATAAAGGTAGGTATTTTCATGTTGTTGGTTAAGGAGGTACACCCTGACCATCGATGATCAAGGTGACCATCAGTGGTCATTCTAACCATCGACAGTCGAGGGCCAAGGCAAAGAGTGGGTAAAAATTTAGGTTAAGATAGTTGGTCAAGTTGATAATGCATAGGATTGGTTAGGGATCGAAGGGTCAAATTAGTCCCAAGGGGGTCCTAAAGTGGTCCAGGGGTATTTCAACATTTATAATCATGATGTGAAGATTTTTATTGTCTACATTTTACCCCTTTTTCTTATGAAACTTTTAATTAACAAGATGTAAAAAAAATTGATTGCTAGTCAAAAGTTATGTTATCCCAAGTATGGTAGGAGGTATTCCCCCTTAAACTGGGAGTCAATGAGGTAAAATAGAATCGGGTGTAGGTTTGATAAGATGGATGAAGGTGATGATGAAGGTATATGTCATGAAGGTGGATGATAGGTTGGTCACTAAAGTACAAATAAGAACATAAAGTATGAAAAAAAGGTGCAATAGCTAAGATCATGCATAGACTAGGTTGCCATACTTGGGAAAAATAAGGATCAGTATGAGAAGGACAAGTTACAAGTGGACCACATGACCACATTTAAGCATGGTGGTTGGGTACATTCATAAATGTAAGTCTCCTAAGTGATGTCTATGTTTTAGTGGGTATCCAAGGCAAGTTCTCCTGATGAAAACACAAATGCATCAGGTGTCATGGGTATCCAAGGTAGGAAGTGTTCCCAAAAAGACACAAGTGGATCTGGTATATGTGAGGTGGTGTAAGTTCAAAAAATTGGTCAACATGGCAATATTATCACTATAGTCAAAGGACCAGTCAAAATTTGTCATAAAAATACATGCTAGTTTACACTAAAATAGACCAATGGTGAGGTGATGAGGTGGTTGGGGTGGGTGGAGAAGGTAATCTCCATGGGTGGGTTGTTGATTGGGTTCTACTAAAAAATAGTTTACTTGGGTCAAAAGGTGAAATGTGAGACACTTGACCATCGATGGTCAGGGTGCTAAAAAGTGACCATCGATAGTCATCTTGACTATCAATGATCAGGCTGTAAACCCTAAATCCATGGAGGTTACAAGTGAAAAGTGAATTTTATTTCCACTCATTATAACTTGTTGACTTGTAGCTCTAGTATTTGGCATTTTTGAGCAAAAATATTAATGACACTAACTTCTTCAAAGGTGGAGGTTACTGAGTTGGACTGAGTGGACCGAGGGGACTAGTGAGGATGTAAGGAGCACATGTATGTAGACATGGTTAGGTAGGGGGTCTCAATATTCCTCCTTAACAATGGTTGAGGAATGAGGTAGGGGATGTACTTGAATTGGTAGACTAGTTTAGTTTTATATATGTTGTTATAGGTGATTAGTTTGTCATTTGATCTATTGGGTTATGTTATAGGTCTTTGCCCTAGGTAGGTTTTATGTATTTTGGGTGAATTTTTCTAGTGAAATGTGAAATTGATAGGGTAAGATGTGGGAAATAGGGTAGGGGTATGTATTAGGTTATAATTTAGGAAAGATTATAGTCAGTTTGGGAGTTATTAGGTAATTAGGGTTTTAGGTGTTTTACTAGTAGAAAACCCATAATGACCATTGATGATCGAGACCAATCATAAATGGTCAACATCTATAAAAATATAGATTCCTAACCATCAATGTTCACAACCATTAGTGGTTGCCTAGCATAAAATAGGCCTTCACAAATGTTTAAAGTTTTTAAGGTATAGGAGGTGTTGAATAGTATGGTATATGTTAGCCTATAAGTTAGGTGGTAGATTTTATTGGTTTAAATGTGAGGTTCAATAGGGAAGAGTAGAATAAATGGTCAAATGGGTCAAGTTAGGTAGGTTGGAGTCACTTAGTTCATAGGCAATAGTGTTATAGGTGGATAATCTCATTTTTATGGTTTCATGTAGGCATGAAAGTAGATATAGATGCATGACTAGGTGTTATGTATCTTCATAGAGGTTCACCAGGGGATGACTCCTAGAGACTGGGCACATATGGAAGAGGTTAGGCTCAAAGTGATGAAGCACTACTAGTATGTTCCCCATGATGCATATATGATCATGGACCTCATCGAGAGATGAGATACTACCATTGACACTTTCCTACTACTTACTAATGAGCTCATGATCATATTAGAGGGCATGCTTTAGATTACATGGTTGCCCCTTTAGGGTGAGCTGATATATCATATTAAGTGGGAGGAAAGGGAGAAGCTATTAGAGATGACATATTGGGATGATCATGATCATGTTATATGGCACACTAAGGGTTTAAACTGTAATATGATGTATCAGAGAGAACCAAGTGAGAGGAGACTTATGACTATGATGATGATGGTCATGTCATGTTTTACCCTTCCTAATTTTAGTAGTGGGAGATTTCCATAATTCATACAAGGGGTGTTAGTTGAGATGTTGTTAGGGTAGACTATATTTAGATGGGTATTGGTATTACTTATGTATATATACAATGAGTTATGGGATTTTAGGGCCCATAAGAGATATGGTATCAGTTTCAGTCTAGTTCTACACTATTGGGCCTATGAGCACATCTGGGTGTTGAGGCTAGTGGAGTTGCCATGGGAGAAATACACATAGATAGAGTTCTTAATTGGATTTATTTGGTAGAGAGGTGACTTTATTACTTCAAGTGCAGTAGGAGGATCCCTTGATGTTGATTAGTTTAAGGGTGCACTAGGTGCATTAGTGGTTGGAGACATCACCTGGAGACCATCTGTTTAGTTTCTCGTAAGAGGTATACATTCTCCTTGTAGAGACATAGGTGGATTATTGATAGGAGTGATGGGGAGGTAGATCTTATCCCTTTTGATAGGGTTTTTAGGTAGTTTGGTCTTGCTTAGGGTATCCCAAGCACATTTTTAGGTATAGGTGAGAGGATGCAAAGGTCTTGTTACTAGAGCCACATCTAGTGTGGACATTGCTAGATCATGAGGAGCTACCAGCTAAGCCATAAATAAATGAAATTATCTTTATAGATGGTTATATGACATGGTATCAAGCTCTATATGTAGCTATAAATTTTAGTGGGGATAATAGTGATAAGAGCTTGATGGATGTGGTTCCAGCTAGGAGAGGAGGCTAGAGGGCATAGGTCTAGGGGGATGGCAATGATTCATAGACATGAGTAGTACTAGTTATGATATAGGTATAAGTAGTAGCATTACAAGGGTAGGTGGCTACATTATAGGATTAGCTAGCCAATATGATAGGTGAGAGGCATGAGGCCAGAGGTACACTAGCCTTGGTCAACTATGAGTGAGATGCTCTAAGATAGGCTAGAGGAGTAGTCATAGCAATAGTATATCTAGTAAGAACCATTAATATATAGAGGTACATATCCACCATAGAGTATTTATGATACTAAGAGGCTATAGTTTTCACTCACTACCTACTAGATCCATAATAAGGTGAGTACAGAGTTAGGCTAGCAGGTGGCATAGGTGTAGTGACACATAGTGAGTTGCATATTTAACCAAATAGTCAATTATCTTAGGATAATCACTAGGAAGTAGCAATTCAATAGGGGATAATGGTAGTGGTGCCCTAGGAGCATAGCCATGACATAGCTTGGATATAGTTATACACTATTGTATATCATTTTGAGCCTATGAGCCAATGCAGTGAGATGTACATTTTGAGAGAGAGAGATACGTGTATATTTATTTGTAGACATTATGGTGTTATTTGACTCATGAGTTATATATGGCCTTTGTTTATTGCTCATGATCATGGTCTATGATTTGCTTCAATGTTAATGCTTATGATGTGATGCTTATATTATGGATTATGCTTATGTTAGGGATGCTAGACACTAATGTAAACTTACCTAGCTAGGCATGAGATGGCCTTTATTTATGGGTATTCTTTATGTCATGTATGTGTATGGTGATGCTTATGACATGATAAATTGTAATGAATACATGCTACATTATTTATATTTAGACATGTGATGAAAATGGTTTATTGCTTTATAGCTCATGGATGTTATGGTGTTATTATGCTTGTTATGGTTATGATTATGTTTATGTATTAGTTTAGGACACACGTGCATATGTTTGTTGTTAATTTGTTTTAAGATAAAACACATGAGATAAGTTAATTAAAAAACTAGATGGGAGATCAAAGGATATAATCAAGAGACAAACATAATAATGAAAATATCAACTAGTCATGACAGGATAAGAAGAGGGCATGATGCTTCTCTTTGACAAGGACTAAAACAAAACCGAAGGTGGATTGGCTTAGTGAACATAATCCCTTTGAATTATTCACATCCATGTTCATTAGTTTGTTAAAAAAGGTGTCTTGAACACATAATGTTAAGTAAGCTCAAAATCCCTTGATTATAGTGTATAAGTGGGGATGGACAAAAATGCAACCTTCTTATGAGATTAGCATGCCTTTCTTGTAGGTGTTTGAAGAATTATTATAAAAAAGTATATGTAATATAAAGTGTATATTGATCAATACAGGAAGTATACTAATGAAATATGATTACAACTTTAAAAATTATTATGCTTTCACTTTTTCCTGATAATGGGTCTTTTTCTTATTTGTTAAGGAGGCTCAGGGAAGTTGATCTATGCAGGAAGCTTCTGAGAAATTACTTACTTTGACAAATGCTTTACTCAGCCATCCTTTGAGGGAGTGGTCTAAATTTGGGTGATTTTTTTAATGATTTTGATAGTTTTCCTTCAAGGTAATAATCCACCTTATGTTTAAACAATTTCAAATCTGTTTTTAATAGTTTTCCTTCAAGGGAGCAGTCTTAAAATGCTTAGGAATAACTCGTGATTGCTTATTGGTTTGGATTTTTCTTTTTGCTTGACATAGAATTATATATATAGGCTTAAGGGTTCACCTTTATGAAGGAAAAACTAAAATCACAAGAAGTTTAAGTAGGTGTAAAGAGGTTTAGGTGACAACAATCATGGGAATCCATCATGAGAAAGGGGTAGAAAGTACCATGAGAATCATGCCATGGGTAGAGCCATGGTATCCATTTTTCAATATTAGGCTATGATTATGATAGATAATTACATGATTCAGTTTTAATTAGTTACCCTAAAATAGGGAGATGAATGTGGTTAAAATCAAGGGATGAGCTTAATTCAAAACAAAAAGTGAACTTGATCCTTCTTAAAAAAATAATAGACATAGATACAGAGCATTGAGGGGCTTGAGTTATAGGTTTCCCTCAAGAAAGGATAACTAGGAATCTCTTGATCTATACTTGTGGGTTATGAGATATAGTCCAAGCTGATTGAAAGTAAACTTGCCCTGCTTGCTTTTCTCCATATTGGTGACATGTTGATTTTACTATAGGATGAGGTCTTTGCTGTTGAATTCTTATACTCTAAGGTGTTTTTTATAGGCACGCTTGACACATTATTGATACACATGAAGATGGGTAAGGATTGTTAAGTGGCACTCATCAAGTAGCTCAACCTGGGCTAAATGGTCTTGATGATAATCATCCTTAGAAATGAGATCTTGCAAAGATATACAAAGAGAAGGTATTTGGACTTCAAGGGGCAAGATGGCATCCACTCCAAACACAAGAGAGAAATGGGTATCACCTATAGGAGTTCTAATTCTAGTATGATATGCCCATAAAGTGAAGGGGATGTGTGAATGCCAATTTTGACTAGATGTAATGACCATTTTAGTTAGCATGTTGTTAAGAGTTTTATTAGAGGCCTTGGCTTTGTCCATTCGATTGAGGGTGATAGGGTGAGAATAAACTTAAGTTAATCTTGAATACATCATAAAGACCCTGGACTTGCTTATTCTTAAAATATTTTCCATTGTCATTGATAATATTTTGAGGAACACTGAAGAAATAAATGATGTGATGGTTGATAAAGTCAAAAATATTCTCCACTTTAGTCAAGACTAGAGGAATATCCTTTACCAATTTGGTAAAATATTTGGTCACAGTGATGATAGAATGGTGTCAGTATGAAAAATGGGGGTTAATTTCACCAATAAGGTCTAGACCCCATTGTGAGAAATGCTAAAAATTGATGGAAATGTGAAGACTATGGCTAGGTGCATAATGCAAATTAGCAATTTGTTGACACTTAACACACTTTTCATGTAATCAAAATAGTCTTGAATAAGGGTAGTCTAGTAATATCTAAGTCAAAGGATGTGTTTAGCTATGATGGGGCCAATAAATTGTCCCCCACAGACACCATCATGTATTTCCTTGATAGCATGAGAGGCTTTGTGACTATATAAGCAATAGAAGAGGAGACCATCAAAGCCACATTTATAAATAATTCCCCATATAATGGTATAATGTGAGGTGCATTGGATAAATTATCTTCAAGTATTCCTAGAAAACCTAGAAATAATGATGGCAAGGTTGATATAGTTAAAGGTTTGTTGATACTAAAGGTCGAGTTGGGTCTCTTCCACATTAAATATGGTGGGAGAATATATTTTGATATAGGAAGGCTAGGTAAGTATATGGATAAAAATAGATAGATTAGAGTCAAAAGGTACCGATAAGATCTGAGAGGCAAGGGAAGCCATGGTGTTGGCAAACTTGTTGGTAGATCATGGGGTTGACTAGATACAGTAGTGCTCAAATGATGTTAATAGTTTGTCAACTAGTTATTTGTAATATTACAAAACATCATTATTACACTAATAAAAACCATTGATTTGATTGACCACAAGTTGGGAGTCACCAAAGATATTAGATTATTTTGGTTCTTAAGGCTAGCATAGTTTGAAGGCCTATCACTAGGGCTTTGTACTCAGCCATATTATTGGTACATTCAAAATCAAGATTGAAGGATAAGGGAAGAGGTTCACCATCAAAGGGAATTAGGATGATCCCAACTCCTCTACCATGTTGACATTTTGATCCATAGAGGAACATATTGACTTCATATGTGAAGTCCACCTAAGAGAGGGTCATGATGGATTCATCAAATAACTCAACAAGAAGAGGTTGATTATCTGGTAATGGTGCATCATCCAATTAGTCAATAATAACCTACCCCTTAATTGAAATTTATTGAATGAACTCTAGGTCAAACTTTTATAAAATCATGAGCCACTTAGCCATACACTAGTTTTGGTATGGCTTGGATTGTAAGTTAGTATATTGATGGTAGATTTTTTTTTCATTGATGTAAAGTGGCATTCGTGATGACAAAGTGGTCTAACAGGTTAGAGTGATGGAACATGGTGGTCTAATATACTTGGAGCTATGGGATACTTGTAAGGATGTACATGGGTGTCCTAGGTGGATGTTGTATGGTTTAATGGATCTTGGTATGATGATGTTTGACTTGCTCTTGATGTGTTATATGCTCAAGTTTTGACTTCATGTGGCCTTCATGAGGTTTATAGGTCAGTTTATGCCTTATAAGCTTGATAATGCATGGTTGCCTATGAGATTTTGAGCATTATGGATTATGTCACATGGTAAGGATCTTAGTATGCTTTGCATATACATGTTAGACATGTATATGGTGTTAATAGGTTAGGTTTATGGTTTTTAAGAGGTGGCAAGTGATTTGCATGACAGCTTGGCTATTGGCCTAGTTGCAATAAGTGGACTAGTGGGGCTTTATAAAAGGTCAAAGAGTGATTTTAGAGTGGTTAATATTATATATACATGGGATATGATTATAGAGGAGTTTTCAAATTCATTTACCAATTCTAGGTCAAAGGTTGAAGTAAAAAGTTAGAAAAAGGATCCTATGTCTTCAAGAGGTGCTAGAAAGGTGTCTAGTGAGCTTGAGAAGGAATTTCTTATGTTTTTTGGCATGTGCAGGGTATAAATAGGGATGGTCCCAATAATATCTTATAATCATTTTTTATGGGTTAAATTTCATAGCTTTATGAATGATCACTAAGAAGCTAAGCAGGCTTTAATGTACAAAAACCCTAGTCTTAGACTTGATAGAGAAGATCTTGATGGTTTGGGATTATAATGGATTGGTTAATCAAACATGATGATTTGATTTTGTATATGACTCTTCTATTTTCTTGAATATGTTTTTTTTAATCTTAACAGTGTATGAGTCCCATAAAAAATGGGTTGTTAACAGTATTCTTATTTTTAAGGAAGATTTATGAGAATGACTAGATGATATAATGGATGATTTTTGAATATAAATACTTGTCTCAAACATCAATGAAAATTTTTAGGAAGATTCATCTTTCTATGTTAAAGTTATATAAGGCTAAATTTTACTATTCCATATGAAGGAAATGGTGCCATAAGTGAGAAAGAGTGAGCATAGTGAAAACAGGAATTAGAAGGCCTAATCAGTGAGTAAGATTGGATATAAGCTCTTAGAGGTAATTTAGGGGATTTATTTCCTATATCCATGTTTTTATTATTGTTCCTATTCCATTATAGATGATTCAATGGTTGACTCATTGTCGACCATGATGGTTTTGCTAGCAAAAAGAACCTATTTTGGATGATTGAGTTTGTTTTTAGGGAAGATGGTCAGATCAAGTGTTTTTTATGGTTATAAAGTGTTGACAAATCCTTGAATTAATTATTTATATATTTTTAAGATTTGACTAATCTTTATTTAGTCAAAAATAGTCATACAATTAGTGTTATGCTTTGTTTGTGAGGTGTTTATGATAAGAACTCATGGTCTGGTATAGAAAGCTAGTGTAGATAATCACGGCCAACCTTAAGAGACATAAATAAATTATTCTTAAATTTTTTTAAAGAGATATGGTTGACCATAATTAATATTGGTATATATACAAGGTGATTTATTCCTTTTGGTGTGTGTATGAAGTTAGACAAGCAAGTGTGTGTGTTGATATTTAAAGACCTTGTGCGAAGGTTGTTAGGGGTATTGTTGAATAATATCTGTATGAGATTGATTAGATAAAAATGTTTTTATACTCAAAATAATTTTTTGATTCTATTTATTATTTTTATCAAATTTATGAGTTCATATTTGAATATAAGTGAAATATTTATGAAGGGGTTATTTGCTTGTGTTGAAGAGATAGCTTGGTGTTGGTGACTTGTGTGGAGTTTTAGACTTGGAGGAGAGTGTTCTTGCAAGTTTTCTCTATCAAATTGAGAATCAATCAGAGTTCAAGAATTTTTCATTGGAAAGGTGTTGTGTTGGTTCTCAACATCTTAGGCATGTTGGTGCTTGTCAACTTTAGGGGTTGGTGTTCCTTATGAAGTGGGTGCTTCAATAAAGCCTCATGTCTATGATAATAATATAGGACTATAGTCCATTATTTTGTAGACTTGAGAGTGGTTTTTCTCCCCCATGAGGGTTTCCCACATAGATCTTGTGTAATGGTTACATTCATGTTTGTTCTTTGATTCATCTATCTTGTATATTGATGTGATTGGTTAATTAGCTTGAAGAGTTGGGAATTGAATAGCATTATTATTAACCACTAATTCACCCCCTCCACCTCTTAGTGATGTGTACTTATATCAATTGGTATCATAATAGGTCCTTTTTGAGGCTTAAAAAATGAAAGGTGATTATAAGGTACAATGGAAAGTCAAGGAATGTAAGGTGGCTTATCTTCGAAATAAGATCTATTGTTTAATGGTTCTAACTATGACTTTTGTAGTTCAAGGATGTAAGCTTTTATCATGACTATAGGATTTGATGTTTTTAAAATTTTTGTTAATAGATATGTTGTTCCTACTAGTTCTACTGATAAGAAACTATTTGAAAGTAATTCAAAGGCTATGAATGTTATTTCTAGTGGTCTATCAAATACTAAGTTCTTAAAGGTCAAGCTAGCAAAATTACAAACTTTTAGAAGACAGTTTGAGAGTCTCAAAATGAAGGAGGAGGATTCTATGGCATATTTATAAAATAGAGTGGATGATGTGGTCAATATGATTAGGGGTCTTGGAGAAGATCTCAAAGAAGATGTTGTTTAAAAATTCTTAAGATCTCTATCTTACAGCTTTGACTCTAAGGTATCTACAATTGAGGAAAGTCATGATCTTACACTAATGAAGATGGATGAGCATTATGGATCTCTCACTTCTTATGAAATAAGGATAAATGAAGACAAGCCTCCTAAGAAGGATGTTACTTTCAAGGTAGAGAACAATCCTAAAGAAAATAAGATACGAATTAAGGGATCTCAAGGTAAAGATGTGTTAGATAATATATTTGATGATTATTTAATTTATTTATTTTCAAGTAGGTTGAATACTAGATCAGGTAAGTATAGAGGTAAGCTTCCTTTTGAGTGCTTCAAATGTGGTGAAGTAGATCATTTTGCAAGAAAATGTCCTCATAAGCATAAGAAAGATGAGGATGAGGATCAAATAGAGGGTAAGAAAGGTTTCAAGTTTGATAGAAACAAGAGATCATTTAGTAAGTTTGATAACAAAAGGAAGTTTAATAAGGACAAAAGGAGTCTATACATAAAGATGGATGACAATGACTCAGAAGTAGGTTGACAGTCAATCTGATGACAACCATAATGAAAGTGAAGCTGAGGATGATGAAGTCCTTGTCATGGCAATCAAATCAAATGATGAAGGGTATTGTTAATATCAAATGAAGTAAACTGGAGTGGATCAAATGAAAAATATGAGGAAGACAATTCAAACTATGAGACTGATCTAAAAATTTCTCTTAAAGATTTAAAGATCGAAAGAAAGGTATGTAAAGGTTTGAAGGCCAATTTGAAAGACTATGAATTTTAATTCAGTGTTTTTGAGGCTAAGATAATTGAAGATAATAGGTAATATGGAGTAATAATGTTCTTAAATTCTAAATTGGAATTTTTGTCCTCAAGCTTAAAAGGTAAGGAAGAAGAGTGTTCCAAGTTGATTACAGAAAACAAGTTTTTGAGAGATGAATTGGAAAAAGCTTTGAACAAAGCTAAGTCATTTGCCTAATTTAATAAAATCTCAAATGATCTTGACAATCTTTTGATAAGAAAAAAATCTTCAAAATATATGATAGGTTTGGGTTTCATTGAAAAACCAATAGTTGTATCTCAAGCAAAGGAGAAAAGCATTGAAGAGGAGAAATACAAACTCGTAAAAATCAATACCCAAGTTGAGGGTGTTATCTCCAATAAGGTAAGACATCTTAATGCCATAAATAATTTGAACTTTTTAATGGATACTAACATTTGTCATGAGTTTGTTCATATGGATGCTAAGAGAATCAATCTGTCTAATCCTATGAATGAGATAAAATGCTTCAAGAGTTTGGAGATGGGACATTTAGCTAATCAATGTCCAAAGAAGATAAATCAAGGTAAGTCTACTCCTAAGAATGTAACATGTTTCAATTTTCAAACAATTGGTCACTTAGCTAAATTTTGTTAGTATCAAAGAAGGATTGCATGTTTTGAATGCAAGGTATTTGATCATATTGCTAAAAAATTTAATCAAAATGGAGATCTTAGTCAAGTCAAGACCAATTAGGTTTTAAGTTTTCAAGAAAGAAAAGAAAAAGTTTTATAAAAGCCTAAAGAAGAAAAGAGAGTTCAAGTTGATATATCTATAGATCAAGATTGTTCATTTACCAAGGTGGAGAGTTTGTCTTTCATTGAATAATTTTCATTATCTACTCATGTTTTCAATGAAGAGATCAAAAACAATGAGTAGTTGAAGAAGGAAGACAAAGACAACCTTAAGATAAGTATGAATCATTCTACAACTATAGATGAAGATATTTCTTATATAGATAAATAATTGTTAGACCTTGAAAATGTCAATTTAGTTGATAATATAGATCAATACATGGTGGCATCCTCATTTGTTTCCTATTCAATTCTGATAGAGGAGGAGAAATTTCAAAGATAGAAGAGGTAGTCATAAGCAAGTTAAAGAAGAAAAAGAAGAAGAAGAAGACTATGTTGACCAAAGAAGAAGAAGAATATGAGAAGATGTGGGCCACTCAAGGATTCACATTATATAAAGTAGTCTTGAGGGATTAGAGGTATATATCTATGCTTCACAAGAGACTCCTATAGGTGAAGCAGAAAAATTGTTTGTTCAAGAGGTATGTTTAGGTCCCTTGGTCCTAAAATGTCATTTTGATTAATTTTTGATGTCTTGGTTGAGTGATGATTTGAATGAGAATGAAGAAGTGGTTTGTATGAGGTGTTGAGGAAGATTTTCATGAGTCACTTCCAGGTGGTTTGAGGTCTTGATGAGCTTAGATATGTGTTTTATGGTCAAAAGTCTAAGTTGACCATTTTTGGTAGTAATGACTGCCTAGAAAGAGCCAAGATAGCTCATATAGTGTTCTATAGTGGATATAATCTTTCTTATAGATGAGTAAAGTTTTTTTTTTTCATTTCAAATAAGGTTAGATAGATTGGAGATGCACCTAAGATGCCCAGGTGTGATTTTGACCATTTGGTCAAGGTGCCTATTGTAGATAATGACTTTATATGCCTAGAATGCTTGGTTTCAAGCATCACTTGAATAATTAAGATGTGTCATGAAGTAATTTTTTCTCAAGAAGTTTTAGACATGTTTTTAATACATGTTATAGGTGGTTTCAAAGGTGGATGAATGATTTTGTGTCAGGTGGAGCATTTTGAGTGGTCACTAGATTCTCTTCTCAAGAACATGTGTTTAGTGGCATAAAGGAAGTCATGGTTCCAAAATTTGTGGAGGATTTAAATTTGTCATGGAAGTGAGTTTTGATGGTCTCAAAGTGTGGTATCCATCTAAGGTATCTATGTTGACCTTAGGTTAACTTTTGACCAATTATTGATTTGAAGGCTTAGTGATTTGGGCCTATTTGGAAAAGTGTTTAAACTTTCTAGTTGGAGGCTAGAAGATTAAAAAGTAGTTGAATAGGACAAATGGGTATCTGAATCACCTTTTACAATGCTTTGGAAGTAATTATATTTATTTTTATTCAAATTTTAGCTCACTAGGAGGCCTAATTGGCTAGTAAGCTAAAGAAAGAAGTATACTAAGGAGGATGATTTGGAGGCTCATTCTTGGCATGTCTAAGGTGGTATGATATTGGTCTTCAAATATGAATTTTCATGGTTTTAAGTGATCAAGGCAAATAGATATGAGGTTTGTAGTGGCCAAATAGGGCTACAAGGGGTCTAAGTAGGCCTAGTAAAGAAAATGAAGATTTTAGAGAAAGTTTTCAAAATTATAATGGATTTGTTGGATCAATATGAGTAATTTTTTATATTCTAAGTATGATTTAGGTATTATGGTGTGATTTAAGTGATCTTGGTGGTCTGTAGGGTGCCTTGAGTGCAAAGGTATGTGAGCTTGTATGGTGCTTCGGTACTCATGTTACTGTTTGAGTTGATGGTAGCTATTCTTAGAGACCCTATAGGTGTGCATTGGTTTTTTAGACTAAGGGGGATCATTCAAAATGAATTAGGTCCTAGGGGGACCTATGTTTCCTTAAAAATTGGTGACAGGTCTAAGGATCTTGATGGTTCAAGAGTAGTTCTGAGTGAGAGCATCTTCCAAGGGGGATTTGTGCTTATTTGAGGTCTGAATGGTCCATTTTCAAAATATTTCCCATAGGTGATCATGTTTTCATGACTTTTTTATGACTCATTTGCTTATTTTCTATGGTGCCTAGTGTTGAAGGGAATCCACTTTGTCATTTTGGCAAAGGGGGAGAGAGAAAAGGAGTGTTTCCATCAATGACAACGGGGGAGATTATTTGGATATTGATGGTATATTTGTTTTTATTGATTTCAAGTGGAATTGGTGATGAAAAATTGGTCTAACAGGTCAGAGTGATGGAACATGGTGGTCTAATATAGTTGGAGCAATGGGATACTTGCAAAGATGTGCATGGGTGTCCTAGGTGGATGTTGTATGGTTGAATGGAGCTTGGTATGATTATGTTTGACTTCTTCTTGACGTGTTATATACTCAAGGGTTGACTTCATATGGCCTTCATGGGGTTTTTAGGTTAGTTTATGCCTTGTAGGATTGATCATGCATGGTTTCCTATGAGATTTTGATCATTATGGCTTGTGTGACATGGTAAGGATCTTATTATGCTTGGAATATACATTTTATACATGTATAAGGTTTTAATATGTCATTTTTAAGTTTTTCAAGAGGTGACAAGTGATCTAGATGACATCTTGGCTATTGGCCTTGTTGGCCTAAGTAGGCTAGTGAAGCTTTGTGAAGGGTTAAAGAGTGTTTTTAGAGTGATTAAGATTTTATATACATAGTAGATGATCAAATATGAGTGTTCAAGTGAATTTACCAAGTCAAATGTCAAAGGTTGAATTAAAAAGTTAGAAAAAGGATCATATGGCTTCAAGATGTGCTAGAAAGGTGTCTAGTGAGTTCGAGAAGGACTTTCTTGCATTTGTTGGCATGTGCAGGGTCTACATGGGGAGCTAATCCTTTTTGATATGTTATTTATGGTCCCTAATAATATATTCTAAGCATTGTTTTAGGTTTTAAGGTGTACATCTTTATGAATGATCGTTAAGAAGCTAAGCAAGTTTTTATGTGTAAAAACCCCAGTGTTAGACCTGATAGAGAAGATCTTGATGGTTTGGGATTAGAATGGATTGAGTGATAAAATATGATGACTATATTTTTTATATGACTCTTCTATGTTCTTTAATATGTTTTTTTAATCTTGACAGTGTGTGAGTCCATTAGAAAATGGGTTGTTAATAGTATTCTTATTTTTAAGGAAGATGTATGAGAATGACTAGATGATATAATGGATGATTGTTGAATCTCAAGACTTATCCCAAATAGACATGAAATTTTTTGGGAATATTCATCTTTTTTTTTCAAATCTCTATAAGGTTAAATTGTACTAGTCGATATGAAGGAAATGGTGCCATAAGAGAGAAAGAGTGATCAGAGTGAAAAGAGGAATTAGAAGGCCTAATCAGTGAGTAAGAATGGGTCTAAGCTCTTAGAGGTAATTTATGGGATGTATTCCCTATATCCATAGTTTTATTTTTTTTCCTATTCCCTTATATATGATTGAATTGTTGACTTATAGTTAACCATGATGGTTTTACTAGCAAAAGAACTTGTTTTGGATGATTGTGTTTATTTGTAGGGTAGATGGTCATAACAAGTGTTTTTGATGGTTATAGAGTGTTAAAGACTCCTTGAATTAGTTCTGAATAGATTTTGAATATTTTACTAATCTTTGTTTAGTCAAAAATAGTCATACAAGCAGTGTTATGCTTTATTTGTAAGGTGTTTGTGATATAAGCTCATGGTATGGTATAGAAAGCTTGTATAGATGATCATGGCCAAACTTAGGATACATAAATAAATTTTTCCTAAAATTTTATAAAGAGAGATGGCTAACCATAAATAATATTGGTATATATACAAGGTGATTATACCTTTGGGGTGTGTGTATGAATTTAGACAAGCAAGTGTGTGAATTGATATTTAAAGACATTATGTGAAGGTTGTTGGGGGTCTTGGTGACCAATGTTTATATGAGATTGAGTAGATAAAAATGTCATTAGACTTGGCATAATTTTCTAATTCTATTGAATATTTTTATCATATTTATGAGTGCACATTTTAATATAAGTGAAATATTTGTGAAGGGGTTATTTGCTTGTGTTGAAGAGGTAGCTTGGTGTTGGTGACTTTTATGGAGTTGTAGACTTGGATAAGAGTGTTCTTGTAGGTTTTCTCTATAATATTTAAAATCAATAATAGTTCAAGAATTATTCATTGGAAAGGTGTTGTATTGGTGCTCAACATCTTAGGCAAGTTGGTTCTTGTTAAATTTAGGGGTTGGTGCTCCTTGTGAAGTGGGTACTTCACTAAATACTAATGTTTGTGATAAAAATATAAGGCTATAGTCCATTGTTTTTAAGACTTGAGAGTGGGTTTTCTCCCCCATGAGGGTTTCCCACATAAATCTTGTGTAATGGTTACATTCATGTTTGTTCTTTGATTCATCTATCTTGCATATTTATGTGATTGGTTAAGTAGCTTGAAGAGTTGGGAATTGAATTAAATTATTATTAACCATTTATTCACCCCCCCCTCTCAATGGTTTGTACTTATATTAGTGCATTTAATTGAGTGGGTTGGTATTGGTTATGACATAAGTTTTATGGTTAAGGAAGTAGTGGTGAAATTTGGTGGCCATGAAGACTAAAGCTACGCAAAGCTTCTTGGTATGGGTATATCAAGTCTCATACTCTACAAGTGTGTGGCTGATTTAGTAGAAAACTTGATCTTTGTGTTGTTCATCTCAATGAGTAAGCATTGCCCCTAGGGAGTGGTTAGTGGTAGAGATAGAAAGCTATAAAGGTTGGTCATCCTTGGGAGGGGTGAGGATAGGTGGAGATAAAGGGTACTATTTGAGTGAATTAAAGGCATTTTGATAGTAATTATTCCACTTGAAAGACACATCCTTATTTGGAAGGTGGTGGAAGGGTTGGCATAGGTTTGAAATATAGGAGATAAATCCATGAATGGATTGGATTTTTTCCTACAAATTATGGAGTTGCTTGAGGTTGATTAGAGGAAGCATGTCAAGGATTGCTTTGATCTTGGTAGGATCGAATTTGATTCCTCAAAAAGAGACAATAAAACCAAAGATATTTCTTGATAAGACCCCAAAAATGCACTTCTTGGGATTAAGGTAGACATGGTAATGAATAAGTCACTCAAAAATGATCTTGAAAATAGCTAAATGATCCTTTCAAAGTTTGTATTTTCTAAAATGCTCATCCACATAGTCATTTATAATCTTATGGATAATTTCATAAAAGATATAATTCATGACACATTTTTAGGTTTCACCAACATTATTTAAACTAAAATTATTGACTCTATAGCATAAGGTTCCCCATGGGGTGTGAAGGTAGTTTTGTGTTGATTTTTAGGGGTAATTAGGATTTTATTATATCTCCAGATCCATCCATAATAGATAACATCTTGTGGTTAGATGTAAGATAAACTAGCTGGTTAATGCTCAGTAGAGGAAAGTCATATTTGGGGTAAGCAAAGTTGAGGTAATGAAAGTCCATATAAATGCATGGTCCCTCTATGGCTTTGGTGATAGGTATAACATTCAAGACCCATTTTGGATAGTCAATGGGTTGAATTAAATTGATAGATAGAAGATGATGAAGCTCTTCTTTGATGATAAGGGTTATGTGAGGGTGCATGCATCAAATTTTCTACTTGATGGGATTGGTATCATGGTCGGTGACTATGTTTTGGGTAGTAATGGTAGGTTCAATTCTTGGAATGTCACTATAAGACCAAGAAAATGATATATTATGGTCTTGAAGGAAGGAGTGGAAGTCTCAAATTTATTTGGAATTCAGTGATTGAACAATTTTGACAATGCAAGGGTTATCCAGAGTACCCAAGTTGATATCCACGGTGGATTTAATCAACATGGTCAAAGTATCAAGAAGAAGGGATTTGTGGATGGAAGAATCTATGGCACCAAGCTATGTGAGAATGGAATCATCATCCTAGCACTGAATAGTGTAAATGGTAGGAGAGTCATCTCCTAACATCTCAAGATGGATCAAAGGGATGGTTACAGTTGTCCCCTCCTTTTGATAAGTCAAGGGTCTGAGGCTGATCATGTTGATGTAAAAAAAGTTAGGCAGGATGATGTCATCATCTTCACATGTAAGCAAAGGAAAGGTTCGTGAAGGGGTGTCTTCCTTAATAATGGTGGTAATAGGTGGTTTGGTTTGCTTCTTGGTGGGTAGAATGAAACTAAAGCCAAGTTTCTCATGAGGCTTTCTAGTCTCAATAAAAATCAACTCATATGGGTCATATTCATATCGTTTAAGACCAAATCCCTTCCAAGAACACCTATGGAGGTATATTTTGGTGAAACTCAGTTTATCTAGATAGGAGAAGCCAAAGGTGAATGATTAAGGTGAAGTGGAGGTGATAGAATCATGAAGTGGTTTGTCAATTCCTCCATCGATGAAATGGGCTTGATAGTGGGGAGGTATAAAGGGAATAATGGTTCTAAAATTATGTCATAATTGGGTTGGTTAGTAAGTTTCCCATACTCTTGAGGAGTAGGAAAGTCATCAAGGGTTAAAATGTGATATTCCCCTAGTGAAAGACATTAGAATGTGTATTCTAAGTGATCTAAAGTGGGGATCTGATTAGAGGGGATGGATGAACTAGTTGATGCCTCATTGGTAAAAGGAGGTATGACTTCCTCTTTCATGTTTAAGGGCTTGTATTTAGTTAAGGAGGGTGTGATAGATGGAGGTAGGAGAATGTCATTGGGGTGGTAAGTCATGTTTCATGTATTAGTGTAGGTTTTTATTTTTCCTATTATTTAATTAGGGAAATCATATTTGTGCATACTTGGAGTTTTCCTACATTTATGGGATAGGCTAGCTTATGTGGAGATGTGTGTCATAGATGTGTCATAGTGTCATAAGAATGTCATAAGTAACTCCCTTGATGGGAGTTACTTCTCTATTCTTAGCATCTTGTCACCAGCTTTCATGGAGGAGTTACAGTCTATTCTTGGGCTGCCTTGACCACCTTTTGTGGAGGAGTTACTTACATGCTCTCCTATATGTATTCTTCACTTTGGCCATCTCATGTTAATCAGATATTGAGCTTTGTCCTATTTTGTCTTGTGCAATTTATCTTCTTGTATGATTTTAAATTGCTTTAACATCTATGTGGTGTGCACTTGCTTCATATCGTGTGATCACGTCTCCATTGCATTTGCATTATCTAGATTCTGGTAACAACTCCAATATGGTATCAGAGCCACTCTGGTAATTGTGTGTCTTGTTATGCTATTGGTTTATTCTAAAATTCTTACTTTGCTTTCTTAGTAGTATTTTTGCTTAACTCTATTGCATTTGAGATTTTTGGTAGAGTTTCTTGAAAACTCATGCAAATCCATATGAAAACTTGTTAAAAAAATTAATTTTGAGTTAAAATTTTCCAAGACATCTTGTATAGATCTGTTGTGGCTTCAGCAAGTCAATTTATGGAAATATTAGTAGCTTGGCATCCATTTCTAGTAGCTTGGAATCCATTTCCAATAGCTTGGCATCTATTTCCAGCAGCTTGGCATCCTTTTCTAGTAGCTTGGCATCCATTTCTAGCAGCCTGGCATCCTTTTCCAGTAGCCTAGCATCCTTTTCCAGTAGCTTGGCATTTTTCTTTCTTGCATTAACTTTGTCTCAGCTTCTACTTGTTTTTTGCATTAGATGCATGTCTGAAATAGGATCCTGATAGAACAATTGCAAGATAAATTGGGGCGTCACTGTCTACCATTTTTTTTCCATTAAGAAATCAGAACTGCACCTTTTTTTGAGAGAGAATTCTGCCAGCTTGTTTTTTTTTTTTAAATGGCATTTTTTTCTTGTTTGGCATCCCATGTGGACCCTTAGATACTTGTCCATTCTATTCATTATGTCTTTAACTTAAATTTTTTAGTTAAAATTGACTTGTCAAAAAAAAACAGTCAATTTAACTAAATATTAAGTTTTTTAGACAATTTGATAATGGGGGGTTTAGATTTAAACTTGTATCTTCGCCTATCGAAGATGAAGGGTGAGGCCTGGGTTGGTAGGAGGCCAATTCCCCCTCACACAAACCTCCTTTGGATTCCTCACTCTGTGCCAAGTCCAACAAGTGGTTGGAAGGCCACTTTCTCTCTCAAAATAGGCATTTTTTAATGTTTTAGCGCTTTTTTTGCAAAAACACTAGTTTACAAAAAAATTGAATCTTTAATATCTTACAAACGGTAGTTCAAATTTGGGTACCATTTTTTACAAAATTTTTTGTATTTAAATTCTCCATAGCATAGACTTCTTATTTTTTAAAAATGCACTAGTTTATAAAGTGCCTAAAATTTGGGTCTCCTAGGACGCAATTTCGACTGAGTCTGACATCCTGTTTGCTTAAAGTCTTACACGGATTGCTCTAAAATGCATTCTTGTCTGAGCCTAATGTCTTTTGAGCATGCACTTGCATATTGGGGGGGGGGGGGCGCTCAACATTTTGAGCGGGTGTGATTGATTTTCACAACTTGCAAATCTTTGCTTTCATTCTCCTTTTTGCATAATTTCACAACTTGCAATCAACACAACTTCACCTAAATTTAGCTTAAAATGGATTCTTTTCAACTTAAACCCCTAACACCCTTCAAATATCATGAATGGAAGGTTAAAATGTCAATCATTCTTAGAAGCAAAGGGTTGTATAGGATCACCATGGGTACTGAAGTAGAATCCAACACCGATGCTGAAAAGGTCAAGTGGTACAACCGTAGTGATGAGGCCTATGGATTACTGAGCTTTTCCATGTCTCTAGAACTTCCCTTCCATTTAGAAACTTCCAAGACTCCCAAAGATATATGGGGCACCTTAGAACTCTTATTTGGGAAGCTTGATGAGATGAGAGGTCATGAGCTCGAAAATGAACTCATAAGTCTAAGTCCTAACAACTTTGACACCCTACAGGACTTCTTCACTAAATTTAAGGCCCTTAGATTGCAATTGAAAGAATGCGGGATAGAGAAGAAAGATGATCAACTCATCCTTTTTATTCTTGCAAAGTTAGGTCCAAGTTATTCAGTCTTTGTCTCCACTTTTCATGCCACAAAAAGTGCCCTTAGCACTACATGGAAAATGGATTCTTCAGATTCATTCACTTATGACTTGACTAGGGAGAAAGATAAGCTAATTCAAATGGGCACAATGAAGTCTACTCAACTCCAAGCTTTAATAGCTAGAAATGGTAAGGATAAGACTTCAACAAAGGAGAAGAAGAAAAAAATAAGGACCAGGAGAAGAAGAAAGAAAACAACAATCCTGCCAAAAACAACACTGAGTCTTCCTCCTCCAATGCTAAACCTAAGAAGGAGAAGGTTAAGTGTGCCTATTGTAAAAAGATAGGGCATGATGAACATAAATGCATGAAGAAATAAATAGATCACCTAACTCATCTTCTAGAGAAGAATAACATAGGTGTTCCTGAGTCCATCAAGCAGAATTCATCTACCCAAGATTCTACCAAGGCAAAAGGCAAGGGTAAGAAGAAAGAAAAGGGCAAGGCTCTTGTAGCTATAGCAGCTTATACATCTTCATGGGTCATCGACTCAGACTCTTCTCACCACATGGGCTCTTCTCTAGTTGAATTTTCATCTTTAGAGCCTTGTAGCATGACTTCAATTAGTTTGGGTGATGACACATCAGTTTCCATTGTATGGAGAGGGTTAATTGAAATGGAAGGAAGAACATTCACTAATTTTCTAAGTGTTCCTTCTCTTTCAACCAATCTCCTATCAGTGTACCAAATCACTCACATTGGTCAAAGCAAGATAGTTGAGTTTTCACCAGATTCAGTGGCTATCAGGGAGTTGCATAATGATACTATAGTGGCAGTGGGTAGGGTAGATCACCAAGCAAGGTTATACACCTTCTCACATTTTGCCCCTGATTCTTCTCTAACAGCATTACTGACTCATTTAGATGGACTTAGCAAATTATGGCATGAATGGTTTGGCCACCTTAACTACCGCTACCTTGAACAACTTTGCAAACATTTATATTTCCATACTACCCACCTAAGTTATGCTTATGGGGGGGTATTAGTGTAGGTTTTTATTTTTCCTATTATTTAATTAGGGAAATTATATTTGTGAATACTTGGATTTCTCCTACATTTGTGGGATAGGCTAGCTTATGTGGAGATGTGTGTCATAGATGTGTCATAGGTGTCATAAGAATGTCATAAGTAACTCCCTTGATGGGAGTTACTTCTCTATTCTTAGCACCTTGTCACCACCATTCATGGAGGAGTTACAGTCTATTCTTGGGGTGCCTTGACCACCTTTTGTAGAGGAGTTACTTATGTGCTCTCTTATATGTATTCTTCACTTTGGCCATCTCATGTTAATCAGATATTAAGTTTTTTCCTATTTTGTCTTGTGCAATTTATCTTCTTGTATAATTTTAAATTGCTTTAGCATCTATGTGGTGTGCACTTGCTTCATCTCATGTGATCACGTCTCCATTGCATTTGCATTATCTAGATTCTGGAAACAACTCTGATATCATATTGAAAAGGGACTTGGGTCAGCTTGGATAATGATAACCTAGCATTAATCCTCAAATTTAATGTAATGTTGAAGGGTAGAGGGGATGTAACCCATGGATCAAATCTAAGGTCATCCTAAGAAAAAAATTTATTAGACTTCTCCTTCCACTATGTAGAAGAGTTTAGGGATTATACGAGGTCCTAAATATATATGAAAGACAATAGTTCTTAGGGTGGTGTCCATGGTGTCTGTAGATTAATTTCTTAATCTACACTGTATTTAATTATTTTTTGATTCAAGTGTTGCAATTTTGGTTCCTGCGCATCTTGGAGGAAGTAGCAGAGTTTTGGAGTAGAAGATGGGTTCATTTTGCCTAAGTGTCGAAGTGCAACAGAGGCTGCCAAGTGTCATCCTTAGAGCATAGTTATTTTTTCCCTTTTGTTCTTTTCATTTTAATTTTGGCCTAAGTATTGGATTCAAGTGGAAGCAGCCAAGTGTCGCTCTCTGGGAGACAAAGATGGATAGCTGGCAACTTCTAAAGACCTCATTGTAGCTTTCTAGAGAACCACAGATTATGCCACGTACCCAGTAGCAGTTAAGCAGACCGCACAGCGTGTCAGCATCCATATATCATAAGAGGCACCAGTGTTTTTTATTTTTACAAAGACTTTCAATGAGCCAAGCAACATAGAGAGTGAAAATCACCAAATGGCATTTGCAGAGGCCCTAAACTACCTTTTTGATGAAGCAGTGAAAGCCATCACATGTCATCATCCGAGAGACTTCAGTCTAACACTTTCATTCAAAGTGCATAAAGGTGTCTTTTCATTTTGCTAAGTATTGGATTCAAGTGGAAGCAACCAAGTGTCACTCCCTAGGTCCCTCTCTACTCCATCCCCAAAGAAAGCGAAAGGCACCATATACCCCCAGAAGGAGAAATGGAAGTTGCCACGTATCTACCTAGGAGCAATAGAGGTCATCACATGTCAACCTCTGAGAGACCACCTTCAAACCTAATTTCTAAATGAAGGTCATGGTGGGTCCTAGATGATATTTCAAAAGACCAAAGAAGTGTTGAGTGTCAACAGATGAAGACTACCATGTGCATCCATCCTTTCTTAAGGGTTGTCAAGGCAAAGAATGCACTGAGTTTTGTTTAAATAAGGTTGCAAAGTATCAAGGAAGCGGAGTGCGATAGGTGTCGAAGGTGGAGCATTCCTCAATGAAATATAAAGAAAGTGGAAGTAGCCAAGTGTCACCCTTTGGTGCCTTCTATATCAAAAGAAGAGAAATTTCATAAATTGGCTAAGTGTCCTCATGTCTATCTATCTGCTACAGCGAAATGGAGGGAAATTCGATGAAATTTATTCCTGGTAGATAGAAGAGTGCATCAGGTATATTTTTGGGGGATTACAAGCACTAAATATGCTATTTTTTTGTCCCCTAACATTAGAGATAGAGTAGACAGTTGAGCGGCCAAAGAGGTGATGGAGTGAGGAATTTTAGGTGTGAAGAAAGGAACTAGACATGGATCGCCATGCCGCAGTCCAGGCAGTTCTTAATAAGACCAAGATGCATCCAAGGCATTGAATGCACCATCTGATTTGTCCCCTGCAAGTGAAGGATGGAGTAGGAATTGCACGGGAAAGGAAGTGAAACCAAGAGGCATTCAAAACTATATAAGGAGGATTGTAAAATAGAAGAAAGGGGGATTTCTCATAGTTTAGACTCCTTGTAATTTTGACCAGTAATATCATTTGCTCTTGTCTTAATTTTATTAATTTGTAAAGTTGATGTAATCGTGTATGTTTCTGTGCCCTTTATGTAGCTAATGAATTAAGGAAATTTAAGCTCCATGCCTTGGTTGGTGTTATTTGTGTCATCTAAAAATTAGTCTATTCTGTAGATTTTCTAGTGTTGTGATTGGAAATGTTATTTGCTTTTGTCTCATTTTTTGGAGTCTAAAGTTCTACATAACTATGTGTGACTTATGTGCCTCTTATGTGAGTAAAATATTCTATTAAGAAGATTGAACACTATGCCTTTGTTGACAATTCCTGCATCTCAACAAAAGACTCCCCTATTTTGAGCCTCTATTTCTATTATTCCAATCTTTTACATTGATCATGCACTTATCTGCTCTTAAATGTAATAGAATCATATAATAGTGTCACTGATCTCAGGTTAGGATTAGGATTACACTCAGGTGCATTTCCATAGTTAGATTTCAATTCCTGCATTTTGCATTTTTGTTTAGTCTCTTATCCCTTTTTCCCCAACACCTATAAAATAGAAGAGACCAGCTTCTTTAAAACTTGGAGGATGTTTCCAGTTGCATTGTCCCATAGCTTGAAACTTCCTATTATTGATTGGCTAAGACCTAGTGTAATTTTACACTGTCAACAGTTTCTGGCATGCCTGGTGGGACCCATCTTTCAAAGAAGTTGGAGAATTCTTGGTGTATTCTTCAGCTAATCAGCCTTTGGAGGTTTTTTATCGACACCAACAATGATTCTAAGTCATCAGCTGATCAAGCGATATCAGAAAGAAGTCAACTTTCGATATGTATAACTCTGTTACTCATAGCTATGAGTCTTCTTATCCTTCAAATATCTTTAATCAAGAACAGGCTTCTACTGGAACCATGTCAAGTAACGAGGATGCACATGATCATGAGCTATACCAATTTTATGCTCAACTTGACCTCATTTTCACTTTCAAAAAAGCATTTTTGGGATTCAAAAAATATGTGTTAGAGCTTGACAGTAAAAGGGAATATGGCCAAGAAATTCCTTGTCATGTCATCTATCAAGTGAGGGAAGTAGTAGACTTAATCAAAAGTGAGTGGGATCCCATTGAAAGGGAAAATTGGCAAGAGCTTACCTATGAAATGTTAGATGTGTGTGGATTGATTATATTTCTAGAAGAGAGGCTAAGCATTCATGAGAACCAGCCTTACCAAGTTTGCCAAACTTCATATCCACCACCACAAATCCCATATCAAACATATGTCACCCCTATTCATGAACAAGGTTAGACTTGTTAGAATCATTTCCCCAATAATGCAGAGTCTATGACAGCAACAAGGGAAGAAGTCCCCAAACTCTCACTTTCCCCCCAAGACCCTTCTACCTTTCCTCAAGAGGCTTCTTATTTTTTATCATAGCCTTCTTCTTCATCCTTTTTTGAAGAAGAGTATATTTTGAAAGAAGTAGCTAAGTACGCAGAGGAATATGCTCAATTCATGGTTAGTCAAGAGGATTTCATAAGAATAGATGAGGAAGAAATCAGCATAGATTCCCCCTTTGATGGGCAAGAGGACAAGCCACAAGATTTTCCATTCACCTCAGATGAGGAGGAGATCATTTTTGACCTTTTCCTTACTTTGCAAGAAAATATGGAGAAGTATGGAAGCTCCCTTGATTAGGTTCTTGAGGCAGGTGACACTATCCTTCAAGAAGGATGTGGATTGGTCAAATATGAAGAACGTAGCATTGAGACTCAAATGAGTATGCATGAAGCATGCTAGCTTTCAGATTCATCCTTTTAAGAGGACGCAGTCATCACAGAGCATGATGATGAAATAAAGCTAGAATTTGAAGGAGATGAGCTTAAAGAGAATGGGTATCAGAGGGCACAGAGTAAAGAACCAATGGCCAATAATTTCTTGATGACACCTAACAGCATGAAGAACCAAAATTTGATAGGAATTCAAAGACAAGAAGAGTTCATAAATGTCGAACACATGATTTTCTCAGACTCATTCAAGTGCAAGCAGACCCGTGTGACAAGTGCAGTGAACATTCCATCAATGTCATATCCATTGCAATCACCAATATGGCAACACAAGTTGACTTGTCATAAAGAGGACATGGGAAAGTTCATTTTTGATCTTGGAGGGAAGTAAGGATTTGTCATAAATGTAGTTAGGTAGTTTCCATTCCTTCATCGCTTTGTTTTTGTTTTTTGCTTTCCCACTTTCTTTTACAAATAAGCATTTTAAATGCAGAGTCGGTGTCTTAATAATTCTTTAATTCTTTAAATCTTTTTGCAATAAATGCTTACCCAAATCTTTCAAGATTTCTAAGGTACCTTGCACTGCATAACATGTCTGCCTTGCTATTTCCCAAAGATTGAGTAGGATTTGCGAATGGTCACCTAAAATTAATGCTATTTGGGACTTGATCGGCCCATAAATACCCCCTTAGCAAATTTTAAAGTTTACAACTCTCAAGCATTCCTGTGAAAAATATTTTGCTCATTGCGATTGTTAGTGCCCAGTGAAATTATTTCAGCAAGTGTGTTTTTATCTTGTGCAAAGTTCATACCAGTTATCATACAAGGAACATAGAAATGGTAGGAGCATCATCTTCTCAGCAAGGAGCAGGGGCACCAAGATATCTCAACAGATTACTGGCAAGCAAATCATATGTTGCAGTTCCTGCACAACCACCAAGAAGTTACCCAAGAACCAAAGCTCTGGGAGTCAGCCAAACCAACAACCCATCCAAAGTAAGAGATTATGTAGATGGAATCATGGACCCAATTCTTCAAAGATCTAGTGGCAAGAACCTTAGAGAAGGGGCACACCAAAGGTGTTTGCAAAGAGTCAGGGTGAGGCAATATGAGATGTTTGAGATGAGGATATGGACCTCCCAACTTACTCAATTCATTATCCCAGCTGTACACCCATTTCTGGATATAATTGAGCTATGTGAAAACTTGCTCCATCCATAATTGTGCTCCATCCAACAAGGCCCCTTCATACTATAGGTCACCCCTCAAGCTATTAGGGTCATGCTCACCCTGTGATACGATGATACTATCACCTTCCCTACTATTGAGAGGGCACAGAGGATGTGGGCAAACATCAACACTCAGGCCAGGTTCTTGAGGTTTGAGTTGTAAATAGTAGATGGTGACACAATGATGCCCACTCTCCCCACTTCAAGAACTCAGTTCATGATCGCCAGCCAAGATGCACTGTCAATGATGGTTCTCATCTTTGGTATGAAGGATAACACAGTGGTATACACAAAGTAGATGGCCATCCTCTTCAGACTAAAAATAGTTGATAAGATGCAAGAATATCATCTAGACTTCTCTGAGCACCTTACCTTCTCAATGGTTGAGCAGCTGACCCAATTCAGGGCACAAGGAATATTTAGGTATTCCTCCTTTTTATTCCATCTCATTTTGCACCAGAACCCTAACCTCTTCTCCCAATTTATGAGCCTCAACCTATATGACCCAGCCTTCAATCCCTAAAGGACCATCCCTGTGTCCGCATGGACACATACTTTATCAAAAACCAGTGACACATATGATTTTTGGGAATTATTCATCACCCTTGTTCTTCATTGCCTCAGCCCTGAGCCTATTATAAACAGGTTATTCCCAAGTGTCACTAACCTCTTGGTTAGTTTTCCCATCCCATGTGATTACTATTTTGGGGCCCATCACATGACCTTAAGGGTCCATGGATTTTGCAGGGAACTAGTATTGCTACCAAAAGTTTTGACCCTTCGGTTAGCATTCCTAGAATACGGCAAGTGTCAATGGTTGATAATGAATATGGATTTGGGAAGAAGAAAAGGAGAATGTATAATCTCCCCTGGATCGTAGGTAACAGAAGCCTAGAAGCCAAAGAAGTTGAGATCATGTTATTGAGGAAGCTGACCTCCCTGGGCTTCCTATTGATCGAAGACAAGTGGGTTTATGACCCACTAGATTACATAGCCTTCGTAGTGAGGACAAACAAAATTGGAACCAGGATCGTGCATGAAAGCTACCCCTATTGGGAAACCAAAAAAAATCCTACGAAAGACACCCCTAGTTTCTATGTTGAGTTGACAGACCAGCCTCTCCCACCAATTAGGCCATGGGAGACCTTCTATGATAAATAGAGGGAGTATGATCCTAAGGCTAAGATGACCTCTGGATTGAGAAGAACGCTGAGGAACAAAGGCTGGGATGCAGAGAAAATTGAAGCCTATTGGAGATATAGGCAAGAAATCACCCAGACCACCCATGCCTTTGGAGGAGTAGACTCAGATGAAAGGTGGGAAGAACTTTGGGATGAATGGCATCCACCCCCTATATTTAGTCTAGAAATGAGCCCAATGCCAACACTTGGGGTAGAATAGGAAGCTGCAGTAGGTCCAAGCCAATCGCTGCAAACTTTAGAGCAAGTTGTAGCTGCCACAGAATGACCAAGAAGTGTGGCATCCCCACCACCACAGGCCACCCCACAGGTGGGAGTAATTAAAGTCCCCAATTCCCCACATGCACCACCAGTAACAATAAAAGTAGAGGGGAGACAAATGCAGTCAGAGGTAGAGACACCCAGAAAAAGAAGAAGGGTGCAATTTTAATTAGATCCAGAGGAAGAGGAACCTTTGACATAGACCATAGCAACTCCTCCTCAAGTAAGTATTCCTCCCCCTCCTCCCTCTCAATATTTTTCTCACCCCATCGGCATGGTGCCTTCACCTAGCCAAGTGACACCTCTCACCACTACTACCATCCCATTTTCATAAGCCACCCCCTCATCAGTGCCTTAAGCCCTCACATTACCCCATTTTCCCCCCTCTATTCCCAAAAAGATGCCCCTACAACTCACCCCTACCCAACCAATTACTCTCCAATACGGCCTATCGCAAGAATTTCCCTTCATAGGGGGACATATTGCGTCCCCTTCCACCTTCCAGATGCAGGCTGATGCTGCTAGGAAGGTAAGAGAAGCCTGATTGGAGAAGAAGAGGAGTAAGGAGAATAAAGCATCAATGGTCCCACATTTGAGGTTGCAATTTGACCCCATTCAACAGCAGCTGACAGTGACCCATTTGTTGCCCAACATTGCTAGGCCAAGTGAATAGATGCATCTAGAGGACTACACCATGAATGTAGTGGCCATTGACATGTCCCTATTCAGGCCTGAAGATCGAGTCGAGCTGCTGACTGAATCCACTTCTGTAGTCACATAAGATTACTTGAAGAAATCAAAGAGACTACAAAAGATGGAGGCCAATTTGGCCCAAGAGAAGGCAAACTATAATAGTTTATCCAAACAAATAAATCAGAAGGATAATGAAATAGCTAGTCTATATAAATAGTTGCAAGATACTGTTTCCCTCTAGACTCAATAGGCAATTTAGGCCCAAAATGATTTGTTAAAGGCAGAGCTTGTGCTCTCAAAAGACACAACTATAGCTCTGAGGTGGGAAAATGCAATGTTTTAAGGAAGAGTTAAAGGATTCCAATTGCAGGTTACCCAATCATAGTAAGGGCTACTAGAAGAACAAAACAAGGCTATAGCTTTTCAAGCCCAGTTTTAGGTAGAGCAGCAAAGGGTGGCACAATTAGAAATTGAGCTAGCCAATAGACCTAGAGGTCACAGAGTCACACAGTTAGTGGAGGATATCTATAAGTCAGCATGGGTGAGGATCTCTTCTAAAATTATCTAGCTCAAGCCACTTTTCACCTTCCTACACAATGCATAGTAGCTGTGTGAAAGGGTAGAAAATCCAATATAGAGCATTTTGGCTATGATCTCCCAGAGAGTCACAGACTCTCATTCATTACTGGAGAAACTCTACAACTCAAGGGATGGGGTATTGGCAGTTGTGGGGATCTTTGATAGAATGGCTACCATGAAATGGATCAATGAAGAGTTCAGTTGCAATGCCACAGCCAATAGTTGTAGAAGCTACCTCGATGTCGTGAAGGAAGGCATTGGTGAGATGAGGTGACACATTGAAGATTTGGTGCAACTAGGCCTCCCTTCCCTATTTCTAGATGTGAGGATGGTATTGATAGTGGATCAACTTCACACATTATTGCTGCCTAAACAACTGGATCAGATAGTTTTCTAGAGCTTGCAGGATGATTCCTCAACCCTGAAGGTCGAGGCTGTTCTGATTCCTATTTTTTGGCTAGAATCCAAGCTGATAGCCACCACCCAAGTCATGAAAACATTCTCACGCAAGGATCTCATTAGCTTGGACCTATATTTTGATGAGTTGCAGAGCAAGTAAGGATTATCTGACCATGAGTGGCCCATCTTCCAGACAGCTCTTTTAAAGCTGTAAAATTTTATAATTTTTTACGAGCGAGAGTCAGGTTCTTTTTTAGCAGGCTCAAAAGCCCTGATGGTCACCAATAACTGTAGAGTAATTTCTTACTCTACATCATATTTAAATATTTTTTGATTCAAGCACTATAATTTTGGTTCCTGTGCATCTTGGAGGAAGTAGCAAAGTTTTGGAGCAAAGACGGGTTCATTTTGCCTAAGTGTCAAAGTGCAGCAGAGGCTTCCAAGTATTGTCCTCAGAGCATGGTTCTTTTTTCCCTTTTGTTCTTTTCATTTTAATTTTGGCCTAAGTATTGGATTCAAGCAGAAGCAGCCAAGTGCCGCTCTCTGGGAGACAAAGATGGATAGTTGGTGACTTCCAAAGACCTCATTGTAGCTTTCCAGAGAACCACGGATTGTGCCACGTACCTAATAGCAGTTAAGCAGAATGCACCACATGTCAGCATACATGTATCATAAGAGGTGCCTATGTTTTCTATTTTGACAAAGACTTTCAATGAGCTAAGCAACATAGAGAGTGGAAAGTGCCAAATGGCAGTTGCGGAGGCCCTGAACTACCTTTTTGATGAAGCAGTGGAAGCCATCACATGTCATCATCCAGGAGACTTCAGTCTAACACTTTCATTCAAAGTGCATAAAGGTGTCTTTTCATTTTTCTAAGTATTGGATTCAAGCAGAAGTATCCAAGTGTCACTCCCTAGCTCCCTCTCTACTCCATCCCCAAAGAAAGCGAAAGGCACCATATACCCCTAGAAGGAGAAATGGAAGATGCCACGTATCTACCCAAGAGTAGCAGAGGTCGTCACGTGTCAACCTCCAAGAGACCACCTTCAAAACTAATTGCCGAATGAAGGTTGTGGTGGGTCCCAAATGATATTTTAAAGGACCAAGGAAGTGTCGAGTGTCAACAGATGAAGACTACCACGTGCATCCATCCTTTCTTAAGGGTTGCCAAGGCAAAGAATGCAATGTGTTTTGTTTAAATAAGGCTGCAAAGTATCAAGGAAGTGGAGTGCGATAGGTGTCAAAGGTAGAGCATTCCTCAACAAAATATAAAGAAAGTAGTAGTAGCCAAGTGTCACCCTCTGGTGCCTTCTATATCAAAAGAAGAGAAATTTCATAAATCAACTAAGTGTCCTCGTGTCTGTCTATCTGCTACAGTGAAATGGAGGGAAATTCAGTGAAATTCATTCCTAGTATATAGAATAGTGTGTTGGGTAGATTTTTGGGGGCTTACAAGCATTAAAGATGCCATCTATTTGTCCCCTAATAGTAGAGATAGAGTAGACAGGTGAGCGGCTAAAGAGGTGATGGAGTAAGGAATTTTAGGCACGAAGAAAGGAACTAGACATGGATCACCATGCCACAGTCTGGGCAGTTCTTGATAAGACCAAGATACATACAAGGCATTGAATACACCATCTGATTTGTCCTTTATGAGTGAAGGATGGAGTAGGAATTGCATGGAAAAGGAAGTGACACCAAGAGGCATCTGGAACTATATAAGGAGGATTGTAAAATAGAAGAAAGGGGGATTTCTCATAGTTTAGACTCCTTGTAATTTTGACCAGTAATATCATTTGCTCTTGTCTTAATTTTATTAAGTTGTAAATTTGATGTAATCATGCATGTTTCTGTGCCCTTTATGTAGCTAAATGAATTAAGAAAATTTAAGCTCCATGCCTTGGTTGGTGTTATTTGTGTCATCTGCAAATTAGTCTATTCTGTAGATTTTCTAGTGTTGTGATTGGAAATGTTATTTGCTTTTGTCTCATTTTTTGGAGTCTAAAGTTCTACATAACTATGCATGACTTTTGTACCTCTTATGTGAGTAAATGATTCTATTAAGAAGATTGAACACTATGCCTTTGTTGACAATTCTTGCATCTCAACAAAAGACTCCCCCGTTTTGAGCCTCTGTTTCTGTTATTCCAATATTTTACATTGATCATGCACTTATCTGCTCTTAAATGTAATAGAATCATATAATAGTCTCACTAAGCTTAGGTTAGGATTAGGATTACACTCAGGCACATCGCCATAGTTAAGTTTCAATTCCTACATTTTGTGTTTCTATTTAGTCTCCTATCCCTTTTTCCCCAACACCTATAAAATAGAAGAGATCAACTTCTTTAAAACCTAGAGGTTGTTTCAAGCCGCATTATCCCACAGCTTGAAACTTCCCATTGTTGATTGGCTATGACCTAGCACAATTTTACGCCGTCAAAAGTGTCATTAAAGGATCAGAAGATGACCATGGTTTTAGATATGACATTATCTAATAGGTTGAGTTGGCTATATGCATGGGAGGAGATGATGTTAATAATAGCTCCCCCAATAATCATGACCCATTTGATGTGGGTTTGGTTGATATAAGTATTAATAAAGAGAGGGGGATCAAGATCATCAAGATGAATGGAGGGTATTTTTGAATTCTTGAAGGTGATAAGGTTAGAAATTTGGAGGGCACCAAGTGTCAACATGCTTTTGAAGAAATTAAAGAGAAATTAGTAACTACCCTAATATTGTAAGGACCTAATTGGGAGAGATCTTTTCACATCCAAATTGATGCCTCAAATACCTCAATTGATGCAGTTTTAGGACAGAGAGATGAAGAAGGAAGAATGTATGCTATTTAATATCTCAGTAAAAATCTTACTCCCACTGAAAGAAATTGGTGGCCTCCAAGATCAGCCTTGGCTACTAAATATTGGAAAAGCTTCCACAAACATTGAGAACATGAAGGCCAAAGAACTCCTCACCCAATACAGGGATGTCATAGCATGGTACTATGATGACTTAAAGATATATGATCCAAGAGTCATTACCCATAATATACCCCTTAAATAAAGTTGCAAACTATTCAGGCAAAAGTAGAGGCCTGTAAACCCTGTCCTAGAACCCATGATCTTCAAGGAGGTCAAAATATTACTAGATGCTAGGATAGTCTACCCCATTAAGAATTCTACTTGGGTGGCTAACTTGGTGCCAATTAGGAAGAATAATGGTGAGATTAGACTTTATATTGACTTCAAAAACTTAAATTGACTACAATGCCTTGATCAATACTTGGTGATGATGAGGTGAAGTAGTAATCAACTCATATAAGCTCATCTTTATTAAGGTCTTATGAATTTATTTGAGCACCACTCTCCTAATTGATTTAGAGGGGTTGGATTGGGAGGTACCCAAGATAGATATCTTAGGTTTGGTGGAAGGTGAAGGAACTTTATTTTGGTTTATTTGGGAGGTGGAAGATGGGTATGTCCATAAAATGGACAATTTAGCCTTCCCCTTATTCTTATATTATGCTCATGTGACCATGTGGATGGTATGGATAGAGGGAATAATTGGTGTAGGAGATGGGCTTAGACCCTCATCACTCTAAGGTGACAGTGGGGGAATAAGTAGGTATTGGGTAGGGGTTATTATTGGATGGATTGGTATATGTATCATGGAAGGTTCTTCCAATAATAGATCATCTTAATTATAGAGTTGATGGATAATGGTTTGGATAGTTTTGTAGTTCTTTGTCTCATGGTTTGAGGTCTGATAGGAACACACTTCATAGTTATTATACCAAATGAGTTTCAAACTAAGAGGGTTGAAAAACCTAATAGGGGTAATTTCAAGTAAGAGGTTTGAAATAACCTTTAGAAGATGATTGAGTAAGACTTAGATAAAGGTGGAGACGGTTTAAGGGTTTTGATCTTCGTTGATAAGCTGGAAGTCCTTTTGGGAGTGGGTTTGGTGATGAAAGGTTTAGGTAATGTGGTGCATTTGGTTGGTGGTTTTGGTTTTGGTAAGGTGGAGGTTGATGAAGTTGAGGTAGGAGGTTTCAAGGTAGGTAGCTTGGTCATTGCTTGTTCAATGAAGGTAGGTGTGTCAAAAATTAAGTGTGCTAATTGTTATAATCTTAGAGTACAATTGATTACTTTTGTATAAGCAACTAAATATGAAATTGAAACCAGAAGTAATAAGTAACTAGAAATCAGAAACAACAAATAATAGGAGATACAAGAAACAACCAAGCTGTATTAAACTCTTCCAGAAGGAAATACAATGAAGAAATATCTCTCTCCTCATACCTCACATATGTACAGTAATTCTCCCTCAAGAGTTCTCTCTCTCTCTCAATCAATTACAATAAACTCAATTACTAAATTGTACATGCTATGAGGATCTAACCCTACTATATAGAATACTAAAACACTAGGGTTCATGAGCCATGCATTTGCAACCCTTAGATCCACCTCTTAAATCAAAGACTCAAATCTACTCTCCTAAAAATAGCAATTTTGGAAACACACAAAAGTCGGTGTCAATCTGAAGATGACCGATGCCGGTCAACCCCTAACCAATGTCTATTGGTTCTGACCAATGCCGATCGACCCTAACTGATGTCAGTTGGTTTTGATCGATGTTGGTTACTATGTAAGCCTAGCAACCTCCACATTAGCTCATTAGTGAAGCTTTTAGCTCCACAACTCAACAATCTCCCACTTAGAGATAAATAGCTGCACCTGTACTTGTACAACAACATCCTTTAAACATCTTTGGCTTGTTTCTCCCTCTTCAAGTTCAATCTTGAAGACCAACAAAAGTTGAATGAAGATTCAACTTCTCCTTTGTTACCAGCTTTGTTAACATATCAATAGGGTTCTTATCTGTATGGATCTTTTCCAACTTCAACTTTCCATCCTCTAATACCTATCTAATGAAGTGGTACCTAAGCTATATATGTTTGGTTCTTGAATGAAAGGCTGAATTCTTTGCCAAATGAATTGCACTTTGACTATCACTATACAATCTACAACTCTCTTACTCCTTTCCCAATTCTTCCATGAATCGAGTCATCCAAATCATTTCCTTACTAGCCTCTATGACTGCAATGTATTCTGCCTCTGTAGTAGACAAGGCAACAACCTTCTACAACTTTGAAATCCAGCTAACCATTGTTCCACCAATAGTGAACACATACCCTGTGGTGCTTCTCCTACCATCCAAGTCACCTGCCATATCTGAATCTACATACCCATGTAGAGAAGTGTTTGACCCTCCATAGCATAAATGCATATCGCTGGTCCCTCTCAAATATCTGAGAATCCACTGAACTACTTTCTAGTGTTCCTTTCCTGGATTGGCCATAAACTTGCTAACAACTCCCACTGTTTGGGCAATATCTGGTCTAGTACATACCATTGCGTACATCAAGCTCCTAACTACTGAAGCATATGGAACTCTACTCATGTACTCAACCTCATCATGTGATCTAAGACACTATTCTTTGCTCAACTTGAAGTGTCCAGCCATACGTGTGCTTATCAATTTTGCATCCTACATATTGAACCTCTCCAACACCTTATTCACATAATCCTCTTGAAACAAAATCAAACTATGATTTTTCCTATCTCTCTTAATACTCATGCCAAGGATTTTCTTTGCTGCTCCTAAATCCTTCATGGCAAATGTGTGAGCTAATTTTACCTTAAGCTCGGTAATTTCTTGCATGTGTGAACCTACAACAAGTATATCATCTACATATAGTAACAAGATAATATAACTACCATTATCCAATCTATTAAAATAAACACAATGGTTATATTGACATTTACTAAAGCCATCCTCTATCATAAACCTGTCAAACCTCAAATACCATTGTCTTGGAGCTTTCTTAAGACTATATAAGCTTTTCTTCAACTTGCACACAAGTTTCTCCTTACCTTTGACCTCAAAACTTTTTGGCTGATCCATATATATCTCTTCACCCAAATCTCCATGAAGAAATGCTATCTTAACATCAAGCTACTCAAGATGAAAATCCTCAATAGCAATTAAAGACAATACAGTCTGAATAGAAGTCATCTTTACTATAGGAGAAAAAATTTCACCAAAATCAATACCTGATTTTTGTTTAAATTCCTTTACTACCAACCTAGCCTTATGTCTCATTTGTCCATTCTCTCCTTTCTTTAACCTGTATACCCATTTGTTTTTCAGTGCTTTATTTTCAGTTGGCAACTCAACAGAATCCCACATATGGTTCTCTTCCAAGGAATCAATTTCCTCATTCATGCCATGCTCCCATTATTTCCTAGATTTTACCTGTATTGCCTCATCAAAACTTTTTGGTTCTCCACCATCAATGAGAAACAAGTAGTATAAAGAAGGGGAATAATGAATTGGATATTTACTTACCGTTTTAGACCTCCTTATGGGCATTTGAGACGCATTTACAGCTTGCTATCTGCCCAAATTTTCTTTTGACAGTGACCAATCTTGGTCATCTCTGACCGATGTCGGTCTGCATCCGATCAATGTCGATTCCTCCTAATCGATGTCGATTTCCACTTGACCAACATCGGTCTCCACCTGATCGATGTCGATCTCTATGTTTTTCTGTGAGTGATGATTTTTACTCACGAGCTCATTTTGGATCATAACCTCTTCCAAATTAAGATTGCCCTACTCAAAATTATTCAGCCTCTTGAGCCGATCACTGTACATCACCTTCTCATTAAAAACTACATCACGGATTCTAATAATGTTTTTAGTTTCTAAATTCCACAATTGGAATCCAAAATCTCCAAAACCATAACCAATGAAAGTGCACCGCATAGATTTAGCATCCAGCTTCTTTCTATTTTCTTTATCAATGTGCACAAAAGCTTCAGAACCAAAAACTCTAAGAAATGAAATATCTACCTTTTTACCTGTCCAAGCCTCCTCTAGAATTCCACCATCTAGTGAAGTAGAAGGTCCTCTATTAATCAGGTAAACTACAGTATCTACAACTTCTACCCAAAACTGTAAGGGCAAACTAGCATGCAACCTCATACTCCATGCATGTTCCATTATTGTTCTATTCATCCTTTCAGTAACTCCATTTTGTTGAGGTGTCCTTGGAACCATCCTTTCCCTACGTATTCCACTCAGAGAATAGTAACTATTGAATTTATTGCTGCAGTACTCACCACCATTGTCAGATCTAAGCAACTTTAATCTCAAACTTGTTTCATTCTCAATCAAAGCTTTCTATTTCTTAAATGTGTCAAAAACATCAGATTTCCTCTTTATGCAATAAACCCATACCTTTCTTGTAGCATCATCAATGAAAGAAACATAATATTGTGATCCTCCAATAGAAGCTACTTGAGCTGGTCCCCACACATCTGTGTGAACAAGCTCCAACTTGTGCTTTTTCTTTATTGACCCAGTTTTGAGAAACCTCCCATTCTTCTATTTCCCAAAAATACAATGCTCACAAAAATCTAGATCTATTCTTTTCAAATCTGAAAGCTTACCTTTTGACTTAAGAACATTCATTCCCTTTTCACTCATGTGACCAAGCCTACAGTGCCACAACTTTGCATCTACATCTAAAGTAGATAAAATAGAAGGAGAATAATCAGTAATATAAGTAGATAGATAAAGTGTACCTACTCTCTTATCTTTTGCTAATACAAGTGCACCCTTGGAAACTTTCCAAGATTCAGCTGTGAGAGTTACTGTGTAACCCTCATCACCCAACTTTCCTATAGAAATTAGATTCCTCTTTAGGATGGGTACATGCATGACATCCTTCAACGCCCATGTGTTGCCATTCTATAATTTCAGTTGCACTTTTCCTTTGCCAACAATTTTACACGGCTTATCATCCTCTAAATAAACTTTTCCAAAATCTCCATAGACATAATCATTGAAAAATTCTCTATTTGGGGTTGCATAGAAAGAGGCACCAGAATCTAAAACCCATGATTTTACTTTATTATCCAAAGAAAATATAAGAGCATCTTATGCAACAATACCTGCAACTTTTGCTTCTTTATTACCTTCATGCTGATTTTCTTTGTTATCCTTCAACCAACAATCTTTCTTTGCATGCCCTTTCTTTCCACAATTCTAGCAGGTTATTCTTCTATTTCTAGATTTGGATCTACTTCCCATCTTTGACCTTGATTTCCCTTGCTTGCCCTTCTCTCTTTGCCTTCCCCTGCTTTCAACACTTAAAGCATTACTTGATGTTTCCCCTGTGCTTTTCTTGTGAATTTCTTCATTCAAAATTACACTAACAACATCATCAACTTTCAAGATATTTGAAGTAAATGCAGTATTACTAAATGCGATTACCAAACTATGCCAACTTTTAGGTAAAGAGCATAAGATTAAGAGAGCCTTAATTTCATCATCAAAAACTATTTTGACTAAATTTAACTAATTTACTATTGTATGGAAATCATTAAGATGATTAGATACAGATCCACCTTCCTGTATTTGCAAATTAAATAATTTCTTCATAAGCTATACCTTATTCGAAGCTGAGGGTTTTTCATATAAATTTGCCAAAGTATCCATTAACTCTACTGTTGTCTTTGCCTGTGATAAGTTTGAAGACACAAAAGTTGCCATGCTCAACCTTATAGATCCAAGAGCCTTTCTATCAAGAACATTCCATTCTTCATCTTCCATATCTGTGGGCTTCCTTGAAACCCCACCCAACTGTAAATATAGATCTTTTTGATACAGATAATCTTCAATCTGCATCCTCCATAATTGATAATTCTTGCCATTAAATTTCTCCATTCTTAGTTTACTTTCTTCTGCCATTGCTTTGCTCCCACTCAATCAGAAACCCCTATGAGTAAATTCTATAATCAAAAAACACTAACCTGCTCTGATACCAGTTGTTAGGATCTTAGATTATAATTGATTGCTTTTGTATAAGCAACTAAACATAGAATTGAAACCAAAAGTAATAAGTAACTAGAAATCAGAAATAGAAAACAATAGGAGATACAAGAAATAACCAATCTATATTAAACTCTTCTAGAAGAAAATACAATGAAGAAATCTCTCTCTCCTCACACCTCACAGATGTATAGTAATTCTCCCTCAAGAATTCTCTCTCTCTCTCTCTCAATCAATTACAATCAACTCAATTACTAAATTGTACATGCTATAAGGATCTAACCCTACTATATACAATACTACAACACTAGGGTTCATGAGCCATGCATTCGCCACCCTTATATCCACCTCTTAAATCAAAGGCTCAAATTTGTTCTCCTAAAAATAGCAATTTTAGAAATGCACAAAAGTTGGTGTCAGTCTGAAGATGACCGATGCCGATCAACCCCTAACCGATGTCGATTGGTTTTGACCGATACCAATTGACCCTAACTGATGTCAATTGGTTCTGACTAATGTTGGTTACTGTTTAAGCCCAAAAACCTCCACATTAGCTCATTAGTGAAGCTTTTAGCTCCACAATGAAGATAGGTGTGTCAAAAATTAAGTGTGCTAATGTAACTAGCAGTAGTGGTTGGGTTTTGGTTGGGATAACTAACTTCCTATTAAGAGTGGAGGGATGAGGCCACAAGATAAAGGGCAAGGTTGAGGGAGGTAAGAGTTTGGCCCTCAAGCCTTTTGGTGTTTCTATTCTCTTGGTTGATTTGGGTTGGTGTTTGGTTGTTGTGTTTGGTGAGGTAAGGTCTAATTTCATAGAAGGGTGGCTAAGTATCTATGTAGGGAAGGCACCAAGGTTTTTGGTTGGTTTGGTTGGAAAAGGTGATTTAGTTATTTGGGATTTAGGTGCCTTAGATGGTTAAGGAATTGTTGTATTAGTTGAGGTTTTTATCAATTTTATTGGAAAGATAGGGGTCTAGATAATAAGAGTGGTGGGTTGGTTTTTCAAAGGTGTGTTTAGAGGCTATTTTTTGGTGATATAAGGTAAACATAATTTCTACCAAAAGGTGGCTTGATCTATGTCAAGGTTGGAGGCAAATTCCAATTTGTACACTAACCTAGAGAATGGTTTGTATGTTGGTTTTATTCCTTGGATAGTGGACTTGAAAGTTAAGCCTATAGGTTGAGAAAGGGGAATGGTGAGCTCATAGTTTTCCTCAATCAAAGTATGCAAGGTTTGGATGGGTGACTCTATTAAATTAGGTGCAAAGTTGGGGGCCTCCTCTTTGGGAATGATCTCCAAAGGGGAATTAAATTACTCAATGTTGTCAGGAACCCAAGGAAGCACAATTGATTACCAAGCAACTAAATATGCAAAATTTAACTAGAAGTAACAAGTAACTAGAATTCATAAATAACACAGAATATGAAAGACAATACCTAATTGTATTAATACTCTTCCAAAAAGAAATTACAATGAAGAGACGCCACACTCTTCCACACCTTACAGGCTTCCCACACCAAGTGTACAGTAATTCACTTCAAGAGCTCACTCTCTCAATTACGGTCCCAACACATAACTCAAACACAGAGTCGGTGTTCATCTCCAACCAGTTAGTATCACTACTGCCAATACACAAGTACTCCATGTACTCCATAACTGAGTACACACCATACTCTAATTACACAACGTACTCCAAGTAGATCTCACCTGATCTTGCTCCTTGATGTGTTGTTATCACCTTTGATCTTGTTACCCCACAGATCTCCTTTGACCTCGCACACACACACACCTACAAATCAATGATCTTACTTACCATGTAGATCTCTAAACTTGGCCTTGCACACCTACCAACCAAGATCCTACACACATGAAGAACCCTTCTGATTCTCCAAACCAGCACCCCTATGGATCTCTATCAAAATTTGCACAACCTACAGCTCTACCTGATCATACACACTTGCCATCCCTGTGGAACTAGGAGGAACACACCTTGCTCTCTTCACTCTAAAGGAGCTGACCTTGCTCTTACTCAACTAGCACACATTAAAATATAGCCCATGATTCTATTATATAGATCCCATGCAAACAATAATTAGACACCTAATTACAATAATTATATCTATAGCTCAAGACTAAAATTATCCTTTCAACATGCAAACAACTGGTTCATTAACTAACTGTTCATGAACTAGCAGTTCTAAAATTACACAGGCAACTGGCATCGGTCCTTGTTTGGCTGGAGATGACTGATGTTAGTTGATACCTGATCGATGTCATTTGCTCTTCTCACTGGATATGACCGACATCAGTTGATCAAATCGATGTCAGTTGCTCTACAACTCAGCAACCTCTCAATAACCTCCTCTATTTTTACATCAGTGAAGCTTTTAGCTCCACAACCTAACAATCTCCCACTTGGAGATAAATAGCTACACTATACCTGTACCTGTACACTGTCTAATCTATTTCTTGGCTTGTATCCCTCTTCAAGATCAACCTTGAAGACCAACCACCACAAAACCTATGGTGATCCACCTATCATCCAAATCCCCTACCACATCCAAATTTACATACCCATGTAGAGAAGTCCTTGACCCTGAAATGCATGTATACCTGCTACTGGTCCCTCTTAGATACCTGAGAACCCACTGAACTGCTCTTTAGTGTTTCTTTCCTAGATTGGCTACGAACTTTTTGACAACACCCACTACTGGGGCAATATCAAAGAGTACACATGTACTCAACCTCATCATGTGATTAGGGACCCTATTCTGTGAACTATCCATCCATGGGTGTGCTGCCCTATTCTGCATCCTGCACTACCTTCACACAATCATCCTGTGACAACATCAACTTGTGATCTTCCCTGTCTCTAATATTACTCATGCCAAAGAATTTCGCTCCTCCAAATTCTTCATGACACACCTCTAAACTAACTTTACCTTTAACTCAAAAAAAATCTTGTATGTGTAACCCTACATCAAGCAAACACACAACATACAGTAATAGGATGATGTTGCAATCATCACCCACTTGGTAAAGAAACCATAGTAGTTACAATGACATTGACTAAAGCCATGCTTTGTCATCCACCTGTCAAACCTGTACCACTGTCCTGGAGCTTCCTCAAGACCATATGACCTAGCCTTCCGTCTCACGTGTCCATTCTCTCTATTCTTTAACTAAGGTATCCATTCATCTTTTAGTGCTTTCATACCGGCTAGCAACCCTACCAAATCTATCATTTGGTTCTGCATTCTAAGAATCAAATTTCTCATTCATGCCATGCTCCCACTATTTCCTAGATCCTTCCTGCTCTACAGTGAGCAATGAGTATAAAGAAGAGAAACAATGAATTTGAGGCTTATGTACCCTTTTAGTCCTCCATATGGGCATTTGAGACTCTTTGATAGCTTGTTGTCTGCCCAAACTCCATTCCAGTGATCGACCTCGGTCACCACATAGTCTACATCCGATCGACGTTGGTTCTATGCGACTATCCAGGTCATCGATGCCAGTTATCCTAATGACGTTAGTCTCCACCTACCTAACACCATCAACTCCTCTAGTTTACACATGACCGACATTGGTACCTATCTGTTTGATGTTAGTTTTTGTTGACTTTTTACCTGTGAGCTCTCTTTGGATCAAAACCCTATCCAAACTACCCTACTCATAGTTACTCAGCCTTCTCCACTGATCTTTGTCTGTCATCTCCTTCATAAACACCAAGGCTTTCCAATTCTTAAGTCTGTCAAAGACATCTAACTTCCGCTTAAGAACATGCATCTCCTTCTTGCTCTTGTGACCAAGCCTACAAAGCCACATCTTCACAACAAAAGAAGAATCAGTAATATAAGTAGATAGATAAAAGATAACTACTTTCTTACCACCTGCTAATTCAAGTGCATCTATTATGAGAGTTTTTGTGCATCTCTCATCACCCAACTTTTTTCAAGAAATTAGCCGCATCTTCAAGACTGGGACCTGCATGACCTTCTTCAACACCCATGTGTTGGCCACCTACAATTTCAGCAACACTTCCCCTTTGCCAATACTTTGACAAGGCACACCAGCCCTTAAATAAATCTTTCCAAAGTCTCCAAAGACCTTAACATGGAAAAATACTCTATTTCAAGCTGCATGGAAAGAGGTAATAGAATCTATAAAACAAGATTCTACTTTATCCAAGGAACATCCCAGAGCATCCTATCCAACAACACCTACAACATTTGCTTCTATAATTCCTTCATGTTGATCTTCTACCAACCAACAATATTTCTTTACCTACTCTTTCTTTTCATAACACCGTAATTAACCATTCATGCTTTTCAATTCCTCCATTCTTAGTGTACTTTCTTCTGCCATTGATTTACTCCCACTCAATCAAAAACCCCTGAGAGTGACCTGTAATCAAACATAAACCTGCTCCCTACAACCTTAGCTCTGATACCACTTGTCAAGAACCCAAAGAAGCACAATTGATTACCAAGCAACTAAATATGCAGAATTTAACTAGAAGTAACAAGTAACTAGAATTCAAAAATAACACAAAATATGAGAGACAATACCCAATTGTATTAATACTCTTCCAAAAATAAATTACAATGAAGAGATGCGACACTCTTCCACACCTTACAAGCTTCCCACACCAAGTGTATAGTAATTCACCTTCAAGAACTCACTCTCTCAATTATGGTCCCAGCACACAACTCAAACACAGAGTTGGTGTTCACCTCTAACCAGTCAGTATCACTATTGCCAGTACCACCAATCAGTATCACTACTTCCAATACACAAGTACTCCATGTACTCCACAACTGAGTACACACTGTACTCCAAGTACATAATGTACTCCAAGTAGATCTCACCTGATCTTGCTCCTTGATGTGTTTCTATCACCTTTGATCTTGCTACCCCACAGATCTCCTTTGACCTCGCACACACACACACTTGCAAATCAATGATCTTACTTACCATGTAGATCTCCAAACGTGGCCTTGCACACCTGCTGACCAAGATCCTACACACATGAAGAACCCTTCTGATTCTCCAAACCAGCACCCTTATGGATCTCTACCAAAACTTGCACAACCTGCAACTCTACCTAATCATACACACTCAGCACCCCTATGGAACTAAGAGGAACATACCTTGCTCTCTTCACTCTGAAGGAGCTAACCTTGCTCTTACTCAACTAGCACACATTACAATATAGCCCATGAGTCTATTATATAGATCCCATGCAAACAATAATTAGACTCCTAATTACAATAATTAGATCTATAGCTCAAGACTAAAATTAGCCTTTTAACATGCAAACAACTGATTTGTTAACTAACTATTCGTGAACTAGCAATTCTGGAACCGCACAGGTGACCGATGTCGGCTGATACCTGACCGATGTTGGTTGCTCTTCTCACTAGATATGACCAATTTCAATTGATCAGACTGATGTTGGTTGCTTTGCAACTCAGCAACCTCTCAAGAACCTCCTCCATGTTTTCATCAGTGAAGCTTTTAGCTCCACAACCTAAAAATTGTTGAGGGCGAAAGTAAAATGGGTGATTATTCTAGTATGTTAGTGGAATGAGGGGTTGATGTCTCTACTACCTCAATAAATGGAGGAAAATGAAGGGGTGATTCCTTATTTTGGGTCTCTAAAGGAAGAGAAGGTAACTCCACTAGCTCAATAGGTGAAGAAAAAATAGATTGGGTGGTAAGTTCTTCAGCAATGAGCACATTAAGAACCATATTGACAATATGGGCATCATGAGAACACTCAAATTTGTTACTCTTATTTTTGGTAGGTGCATGATTGGGTAAAGGTTGCCTAAATATGTCAATGGATTGGTTTTGAGGTGCATTGGGGTTATCCTACACAAGCTCACCCTTATCAATGAAAGATTGGATAATGCTCTTGAAGGTATTACACCTACAAACATCATGCCACACTATTTGATGTAAAGTGCATAAATCATTCTCACTATACCAAATAGGTACAGGATGAGAAGAATCAAATTATTGAGGTGGTTTGATAGGAGGAATTTGTATGATGTTGGTCTTCAATATCTTCATGAAGATTGAAGCATAAAATTTACTAAGTGGAGTAAATCATTTATGAGTATTCTAGTTTTAATTTTTCATGTTTTATTTCAAATAGATAGATGAACTTGGTTGTTTGATAGATGGTGGAGAAGTCGATTTAAGGATAACCACATTCGTAGTTCCCTTGATTTTGATCCTAATATTGGTTTGGTTGCTCAATTTAGAGGAAGAAGCCTCATTAGTTTTATAGGTAGATTTCTTATTTTTTTAAGTTTTAGCTTTCCCTCATCAATGGCTCTATTCTCTAATTTACGTGCCATGGTAAAATCCTCATCAAAGGTTTAGAATATTTTAACATGTATTGTGGAAGAGATTGTTTGGCACATACTTGAGCAAAGAGTTAGACAAATTCAGGCTAGGGTAAGGAGAAAGAAAGTTGATTGATTAGGCTCCTCCAATGAGCTACAAAATCAAAAATGGATTCATCATAAAATTTATAGATAAAGTAGAGGTTAGTGATGGGAACTCTCTTGGAGATTTTTATCAAAAAATGATCCATGAAAGTTTGGGATAGTTGGGTGAATGATAACAAAGAGTGTTTGGTTATGGCAATGTATCAGTCTAATTATAGACTAGATAGGGACATAGAGTAAGTATGAAGGAAGCCATCATCATAGGAAATTAGATAACATGCATGCCTAAATTACCTAAGGTGATGTTTGGGGTCTTCTTTACTCTAAAACTTGGAGAACTTGGGAAGTTCCCACTAGGGAGGATATAGTCTAATAGGGATAGATGGGTGAATTGGTTTTTTACAGATCTAATCATATGATAAGATGTTGTGAGCTCTAAAAATGGATGACTCTAAGGTAGTCATCTTATATATTAGAATCTTTATTAGGTTTGCTTGGGTTTTTGCACCCAGAATGTTGTAAGCTGAATACTATTGTGGTGGTTGGGTAACATACTAATAACTGGTAAGAGGTTGAGGGGCTGCCACATATTGGTATGTGGATACTAGTGGTTGGGTGAAGATATGTAAGGGTAGGTGGATGTGGGTGGTTGGGTATTAGGTAGAGGTACATGCCCTTGTGGATTAGGTATGTAAAATAGTTTTAGTGAAATGGGAATTTACTGGGTAGGAGCAGTGGTTAGGTTGGTGATCATAGGAAGGGTGGTGACCCTTGTGGTGATTGGTGGTAAGGTAGAAGGTATAGGTAGCATGAGACTTTAAAATGGGGTAGTGTTTATCAAATTGGGCATAGATGATGGAATTGTGGCAATGCTAGTGGTAGGTACTCCCATGGTGAGGGGAGTATAGGGGGCTAGTGGTTGGTTTGCTCTTAAGGTAGAGGAGTTGTTGGTGGGGGTGGAAGGTATAAGGGTGTTTTTAGGTTGGGCAAGTTGGTTGTCCATAGTAGTATCAAATGGATTTTTGATGGATGAAGAGGCTTGGGTAGTCAATGGTTGGGTGGTGACTATGGTAATATAAGTGTTTCCCATGAGGTGGGAAGGCATGCCATAAGGTAGTTCCATAGGAGGAACCAAAGCAGGGGTACGGTGAGGCATGGTGTTAAAGTAATGTTGAAGGGCTACATGTTTGTTATTTAGGAAGGTGGTAATGTTTTTATCTCTTTGAGAAATGTCCTAAGGGAAAGGAGGAATTCTTGAAAGGTGAGGAGAGCTTGTTGGTTCAGAGATGTAGTCCATGGATGAGGGGGTAAAAGAGGTTGACTAGTTTGTTGATGGGTTTTACTCTGCTAGATTATTTTATTGTTGGCAGGTTAGAACCATTCAAGGTAAGGGAGAGAGAATGCACAAATAATCTCACCACTCAAATAGAGAGAAGACAATAAATGATCAAGAAAATCAATCACAATCTAAAAAGTATGTTAAGTCCCAAAGGTTCTTTTTAGTCTCTCTTTTGGCTTATGTATTAAGCTTTCAAGAAATTATGTGACAAAAGTTTGGCTTGTAGAATAGGTACTAGAGATGAAATATATGGATGGTTTTAGGCTGTTTAGAATCTCAAAAGGAATCTATATTGGGAATCAATATGTGGCTTGGTATTAGGGCCTACCCCATCACTTCATACACCATAGTGATAAGGGTGTTGAGTGCTTAGCCAATGTATATTGATTTCTAGAGTTTATACTCAAAAAAATAGTTGAGTTGGTTCTCCCCTTGGTAATGACCTCCAAGTAGGATTGCTAGGAAAAGGGTAAGGTGACCACTAGGTGATGAAATCCCAACCAGGCCATGTCTCAAATTTGTTTGATGTTTAATTGATGAAGGTGGTTTGGTTTAGTGTGTACAATAAAAGTGATGATATGATAGGATTACTTTTCTTTAATTTAAACTATGTGAGATAATATTGAAAGTGATCTATGTATGTACTTAATTTTAAGCCCAAAATAAACTTTTGATTTTGTTTATGAGCAAAAAATAGATAGAAAACCATATAGATGCAAACAAGAGAAAACTTGAGTAAAGACTCAAGGTCTCACCAGGCATGCCAAAATGTTTCAGTGAATTTCAACTTATATTTTAAAAAGAGAAGAAGAAGAAGAAACTAAATATGGGTATGGTTGAATAACATGTTTGATTGTGCATGCATTAAATTAGATGATTATGAAGAAATCTTCTTTGGCTTGGGAGGATGACCTACAAATAAGACAACACTAAAGTAAATGGTTGATTAGATAGATAGCAGAGTGGATTAACTAGCACTAGCTAGATCTTGAAAGTAAGAGCTTCCTCGGGGGATTTCAATCTACATGTTTTAAACAATTGAGTTTATAAATAAAATATAAAGTACTTGCATCAATAATCAAAACCTATTAAAATTGAACACAAGAAATGCTTGATAAAAAAAGAGGCCAAAATGGCTAATATAGCAATAAGAAAGTCAATACAAATGTTAAATAGATCAAGTGTGTTTTATAAAATTAGGCAAGGGTTTGTGAATAGGTAGGGACATAGAAAATTAGATTTGGTTGGGGGTAAGAGGGTGAAAATAACTTGTTATTTCCTACCATACTGATTGTCAGTAGTTGGGATGGCTATTGGTAGTTATGGTGACCATTGATGGTTAAGGAAATTGTTGATGATTGGATAGACCATCAATGGTCAAGTTGACCATCGATGGTTATTGTGTGTTGGCTATAGGTAATAAATGGCTGATTGATATGATCACAAAGTTGGATTCCAAGAGATGGGTTGGTGTTGGGATAATTTCAAAATGAAAATAAAGTAAATGAATGTCAAAAAAAATACTTGGCTTGTATAAGGTTGATCAGGTGGGTATTTGAGGTGGTTAACCTATTGGTAGATTCTAGCATGATTTTGATAGAGTAATAGAACTTGACACTTTAGTGGAGTGGTGGTGGTAAGTTGTCTCTTTGATGGAATGGCTAGATCACTAGATTGTTAATGACGATTGACCTACTAAAAAAGAAACTCTATATGCACAAGGTATTGATAATAATTGTAGATGGATTTTAACTCCCTTTTCCTCTCATCTTATAGGCACATGTAAGAGGTTCAAGTGGCGGTTTAACTGGGTTGTCTAATTATAACTCAATCATGCACTAATTTGTACATAGATTTAGAAAAGTTATTTTATAAAATCAATGCAAGTGTTTGCATTTTTTTCGTTAAGGAGGTGCACACTAACTATCGGTGGTCAAGGTAACCATCGGTGATCATCCTAACCATCGATAGTCGAAGGCCAAGACAAAGAGTGGGTAAAAGGGTAAGTTAATCTAATTGGTCAAACTAACCATGGTTAGGCTTGATTAGGGGTTTAAGGGTCAAATTGGTCCCAAGGGGTCCTAAGGTTGTCTAATGATATTTTGACATTCTAAATCATGATGTGTGGATTTTTAGTGTCTACACTCACTATCTCAGTTATTTTTCTAGCTTTGACTAGATGAGATGGAGATACTTGAAAGAGCAATTAGGATTTTTTTCTAAAGCATTAAATGATCATAGTGAGTTAGATTAAGTCCTAATCTCTCTCATAAAGTTGGTTACACCTTTTGAAGCCTTGCCATATCTATATAATACCCAAAATAGTCAAGAAAACCTCATTTATCCTTTGTCCATATAAGTAGGTAACACCTCAATTTGATGGATAGGATCCCTATAGATTCCTCTATAAGTTCAAATCACTTTCATACCCATTCTATCCCCTCTGGATAGCTCTCCATCCTCATTTTCCCAATAGGGTTCTTATCCAAGGTTTGTGAGGGTTTTAGGTCATTTCCACCCTTAGGGATTATTCATATAGTTGTGACATTGAACCCAAGAACCAATTTCACACATGCAAAGTATCCAATAAGATATGAGCAATCCAAATTGCCTATTTGAGCCTTTTCTTCCATTTCCTATAGGCCTAATGGGGTATTAAGCCAAAAATAACTTTCATGTGACTTAATTTATATTCCAATAGATTTAACACATCTTACATATCCCTATAAATATGTTCCCATGGATTAGAATTCTCACCTAAGGTTATAAATGAACTTGACCCTCTAGTTAGGCTTTAGGACTAAACTAGGCCTAATAGGCTTGTCTACATCCTTGAAGGTTTTAACCACTCTTTTTTGTTTCAAGAATATACGGATGGTTTTATTTATTTTTCTATATGTCATTAAAATTTTAACACCTTCTTGTTAACTTAAACCAACACCTAACTCACTTCTTGTCTCCATTTTACAAAATCTATAAGCTTGCATGTTAAGGGTGTACCCTTTGTCTAAAATAAAATAGAGGGTACTTTCCCTATTGTCCCAAAAATGGTGAATATTAGAGGATATTATCCAAGTTTTGGAGACCATATATACAAAATTTTATCCCTTGATCATATCATTAAACCCTTCATATGCACCAAAATAGAAAATAGACTTATGGAGAGTGGACTATGTGCAGGGTTATATCATGTGAATATTGGTTCTTGATTTGAGGCCTCTCTCTAAATTGTCTCCATGAATTAGCATAATGATAGGTCATATTCATTTTTGGGGATATTTAACCATGATTTATATTCATTTTTCATTATCAACCTAAGTTGCTTTCACCTTTCTTTGCCATGTTCAGTCACAGTCAACTGTGACTATATTGTCTTACCTAGAGAATGACACTTGTAGGTGTAGATTGGTATGGTTGGACCTTTAATTTAGTGTTTAAAGGCATTATTAGGGTTTTATTTACCATTTTAAATCCATTTTTACCTATCCAAGTCAATTTCATACCTTGACACACTCCAAACCCTTTATTCTAGCTTACTGCCATATCATAGTCAGCTATAGTTGATTGTGTTGTAGCAACATGGTGTACTTAGATATGCATCATCCCTTAAATCACTGATACATAATCATATATCCCCATAGAAGTCCTATAAGCATATTCCCTTATCCAATTTTGGTGTGTCCATATATAAACTTACAACATGGATGATATAGTAGATGGCATTCAGTTGTAGGTGAGTTGTTTCAATGAAAAGGACACTTGTATGTGTAGATTAGGCTCAAAACACAACATATTAACCTTTATTGATGACCTTTATGTTAATTTGTATTCCTTTTCACTCAATAATACCATTAAAACATGAATATATTACTCATTTTCACTTTAAGATGTTAAGTTCACTTTGAATTTCCAAACCTGTAGATATCACTGTTAAACCTCAGTGAATAAATATGCATATCAGAGCATTATAAAAACTATTTTCCACTAATCATATACCCTCCTAATTTTGCAAGGTTATTATCCTATGTGGGGGATATAAGTTGAGTGAATTTGGATGCATTAAATATATTTTAAACATTACCATGGGGCATCATCAAAATGGCTAGGTGCTCTATTTTGGGATTTTAGGGAAATTATCCCTAAGTTCACATCCTTAACTTTTGAAGATGACCTCCTAACCTGTTTGCCTATTTTACATCTTATTCATGACTTATAATGTATATTTAACCTCAAAAAACTTTATGGGAGAATAAAAATATGTTACACTTCTCCATGACCATGCTCCCAATCTCTGTGTACGATCACTTATAGATTAACATTTCAGTTTGTAGGGCAGTGGATGTAGTATAGGCAGTATGAATGATGTATAGGTGTTCAATGGAATTTGAGCCTTCCATCAGCTTTTAAATGTATTACATTATTTTTTATAACCTAAATTAATTCAAATATACCCTTTAAATTGTATTGGCATTTATGATGTACCTATAGGTGTACTTTGAGTTACAGATAGGTAGTGAGCATAAAATGATCAATGTACTCAAGAAACATGACCTGATAATAAATTCATGTTCCCTAAAAGTATTAAAATGAAATATTATGATGTTTTAGAGATTTATATGAGCCTCCACACTCTATTTTAATGTAGTATCCTCTTAAGAGCACCCCTAGGTGCACACCCATTACTAACTATGTATACACATAGTATTGACTACCACAATCCTAATATGATGTTTGAAATAGCCTTGATTGGTTTTTTATTCTTTAATAAGATTTTAATCATATTATAACTCTTCATATACCTTCCATGTATGTTTTCACACTTTAAGACACCATGATTGTAGTTGGGAACAAATAAAAGTTGATTGTGTTTCCATATGATTGTGTCTTTGCTCAATACATGATCTTAGGAGACCTAGCTCAAATAAAAGGGTGATTTTTATGACATTAAAACATGTATAACAACATATTACATCCAAATGATACCCTTTCATGGAACCAAACCTTCTATAAGTAGTGGAATTGACTGTAGCTTCACCTAAAACATCAATTTGTAACGTTGACCTATTTGGCCCATGAAATCATTAGCAAACATGAAAATAAGAATGGTAAAAATGAGAGGAGAGATTCAAAATGTTCTAAAATCAAATTCAATATTTGAATTGTATGGAACAGTTTAAACAAGAGAAAAACATGTAGGGTGTGGGAAATAATAGCCATAAAAACATAGTAAACTTGTTAGAGATGGTTCGTAAAGAATAGAAAACAATTTTTTGTAATCCAAGAATGAAATTAAATATTACCAAGTGTACTATCAACCCCAAAAATCATTTTATTTGAAAGTCTTCCTACTAGTTGTACCAACTAAAAATATGTTGACTAGTTCCATGTGCATGGTGGAGTGATAGATGAGCATAACTGGTTTTGACTATTTTTGACCTTTATAGATCATATCAAGCATGGAAATGAGTTTTATGAAGTTGAATATCCATCTCAAAATATTATCCCATGTGTCATTCTCACTCAAAAGTCATACACCTCTAGAAACTCCTTATTTAATAATTATTTTATTGGTTTTTCGTTATAATTGTATGTAATAAAAAATGCATCATGTATATAAATAAATCTTAGCTCAGAGAGGATATATCATACCTACACTTTTAAATTGGAATAAATTTGTTAAGTAAGAGCATGACCAATATGGGGATCTGATAAACCTGATTAGGGGAGCACTTATCACAATACACTATGCTAAGGAGGGTTCTAAAGCCTTGAATCTAACACAATCATGCAATAACCCTAAGGGGGTCTTAGGTTTTAGTATTTCACCTATGCTAATAATAATAAATTAAATCTAATATAATGCTCACCAAAGCTTGTGGCACAAAGTAAGGGGTTAGTAAATAATCAAAACATGTATAAAAGAATCTCAATTAAGCTAAGTATGAGTAAGAACCTAATAGATGTAATATAAAGAGTAGTATTATTAGAAGCCAATACTTATGTTACTTCTATCTACTAAAGAGAGGAGAAAAATTGGAGAATACTTACCTTAATGTGAACCCATCAAGAATCAACCTCTCCCTTGGCTAAAGGGGCTTTGCAAGAGGTTATTTTGGTTTGTAAGGATCACTAAGAATGCCAAAGCATCTAGGACTTATCCACAACACTAGATTCTCCATGTAGAAACCCTAAGCTAAGACTCCTCAAGTAGAATGGTGAAAGATCAGATTGTAAAGAAGCATGAGCAAATAATAATATTTGATTGCATATTAAAATAATGACAAAATGATCTTGTATTTATAGGTTGATCTTTCCCTAAACCCTTCTAAAAATATCAATCAATATGGTCGACCTAGTTGACACTGTATAATTTTAGTCAATTATTCACTAGGTCCTGAGCTAGGTTAGCCAAAGCCCAAACTAACTCCTAAGTGAAAATCACCTAAAATAGTATAAGATTGACCCAGCTGACCCAGTATATCTAACTAATAAAAAGGTATTAAGGTGAGGAAAATAAGGATGGAAAGAGGGAAATGATTGGAGGAGTGTGCAAGGGAGGAGTAATAGCTTAGGGAATGGTTTTAAGAGTTGGTTAGATGGCACTAATGTGGAAATAAGGGATAACAATCCTATGAATCATCAATGGTCTGCCCACCCCTTTCCTAGTGTACCCCTTAGGGCATGCACTCAAAGCGATTGAGTCTTGATGGCTTCCTGCAAGATGTAAAGCATTAATATTTGATAAAAGTTTAAAATATTATGTGTACACATATGCTCCACTCAAATTTTATTATGTGTCACTAAAGTGAAATACGGCATGGTGATTTGAGAAAGAACATAAAGACACATAATGTTGATGCTAAAAAAAATGTTTCAATATTTTAAAGCATAAAATAACTGAAAGTAAATGATAGAAAAGAAAATAACTAAAAAGTAAATGACTAAAAAGTAAATGTGAAGCATACCTTGACTTACCTTTATCATTGGATAGTTATTTTTTGTGTTATTATTTTTGATTGTATAGGGAATAAAGACTAATTTTTACAAACCTAAGAATACAAAACTAAAGAGTAAAAACAAACAAACATAGGAAAGCCAAGATAACTGGTGCTAAGAGGATGGGATGTACTTGGAATTTGGCAAGTTGGGGTGACAAGTGTTATGTTAGACCAAATGACTAAGTCAAAAGATAAGATTAAATCAAGAACCAAAAATCCAAGGCTACTAAAGACCAAAAAACTCAAACAAATAAACCTCAAGTAAGAAAGGCAAACTCACCAATTCAAACCAAGGATACATGTCAAAAAAGATGGTAATCAAAATATCAATGTAAAAGACAAAAACAACATTGAGGTGTGAGTAATAATAATTCTTATCTCACTCAACAATGGAAAAAGGTGAATTAAAAGGGAAAACAACATTGGTGAGTGAGAAGTAATAAGCTAACCTCACTCAATAATGGAAAAGGTAGGAACTCAAGTGTTTGTAATAGTGGGATAGTAAAACAATGGCAAATGATAAAAGGAAAGTAAAACAAGTCTAGAAATGTAATTATGTGGTATAAAGATGGTAATCCATAGTTTCTCAAACATGTTGTTTCACTCTAAGGATAGATAAAACTGAAACAAAGTAGTGTTAGCCTATTTTTAAGATATGAATAAGAAGGGAACAAAGAAGTAGGGAAAACAAATTTGGAATCACAATTTACCTGTCAAGGGGGGAAATGAAAATGGGTGAAGGAGAGAATGAAGGAAAAAATAAGTTAGAGGAACTCTTTATCAAATTCAAGATACTCAAATTAAATTTATCAAAATAAGAGGACTTCAACCTTAAGTACTCTAAAAATTTTATCTTAGCCACACAAGTCTTATGTCAATAAATATAGTAATAGATCATCCCATGAAGGCTATATACATAAAAATTAAAACGGACCTACCTTCCCACAACATGTTCCCCATTCTTCAAGACCCCTATAGAGACATCGATCTACTACAAATATTAGGTACTTATGTGATAAAGTAGGTAGCACCATAGAGTTTGTTGAATTATCCTATTCCAATCTACTGGCCTACCACACCCTAATGGGTATCATCTCTATGTGAGGCAAAGTGTGGAGTTTGAGCTTAGATTAGAGATAGGATATGTTCTTTTAATCACATATTTTGATGTTATTTTTAATTTTGAAATATGTATGTTATTTTTTTATATCATTGCCTTTTGTTTCAATGATATGGATTTAACTTTCTTGATGGATTTTTCTTATTCCTCCTCAATGCAAATTTGGAAAACCAAACATGGGTGCTAAAGATGACTTTAATTTGAATACTTGGGACTTGGTAAATAAGAGAGATAACTTCAAAGAGAATTGGGTCTAAGAGTCTCATAAATATAGGTGAATTAAAATTTCTATCTTAACTTCAATCTTGTTTTATCCAATGTGGAGTGAAAGGAAAGAAAATCAAGAGGAATGATACATGGAACAATTTGAATTACTTCAAATCACAAAAAAAATGACAAAGGGAAAACAAGGGATACAATGAAAATAAATTATGATTCATTATCATAATAATGATGGAAATGGAGGGAAACATGTTAACATAGATTTTTGTGCAAATTCCATCTAACAAAAGAAGTAAAAGCTAAAGTTGAGAACAAAGATTAAAAACATAGTCTTATAAAAGGAATGACAAGATGGTAATTTTATGAGGAAGGTCAGGTCCTATCTATGGTCTTACACTGTAACTCATAAAAGAGAAACCCATGAGGGTTCCAAAAAGCATGGGAAAAATAAATGAGATAAGAAAAATATGGTATTTATGAGGAAAGCAAGGTCATATCCATGGTCTTACAATGCAACTCAAAAAAGAGAAATCCAAGGGATGCCAAAAAATGTGTAAAAAGAATATGAAAATAGAGAATACTATGGTACATTATGATGAATACTAGGTCCTATCTATGGTTTTACAATGCAACTCATGAGATAAAAGATAAACCAAAAGACCCAAGAAGGAAGGACTCAAGGTTTGTGAATAGAGAGAACTACTACAAAGGGAGAGACCCATGTAAGTAACCTACAAAAAGTGTTAGATAGATATAGATATAAAGCATGAAAATAAGAAAATGTGTTAGGAAAAGTACTTTATAAGGAATTGTTCATTAATGGGCTCTTTGAAAACACGGCCTTCATTAGTTTGAAGGTGATAGGTGCTTAGACCAAGAATATATTTGACTAAATATGGGCCCCACCATTTTTAGGTGTATTTACCTTCTTTAACATGGTTTAATCTAATTTTAAGGACAACATCACCAACATTAAAAGTGTGGATTTTTACACATTTTTTATGTTGTTTGGTAATATGATCCTTGTATTAACAGTTATGTTGTAAGGTAAAAATATGTCATTCATCAAGGAGATCAAGGGCATGAAGGTGAGATTCACATAATTATTCATTAGGAATGATACCATGAAGAGATAAATGAAGAGAGGGAAGCTCAACTTCTAAGGAAAGAAGTGACTCAAAACCATAGAATAGAGAAAATGGCACTACCCCAGTGGCAGTACGTATGTTAGTCTAGTAGGTCCAAAGAGTAAGGTAAAAATGAATATGTCAATCTATACGGGTTTCATGAATTATATTTTGAATAATTTTTTTGAGAATTTTATTAGTGGCCTCAACTTGACCATTACATTATTGATGATAAGACGTAGAAATTTTGTGATTGATCTTGAATTTAGCACAAAGCTATTTAACATGTTTATTTTTTAAATTGCCACCATTATATGAAATGATAGTATAGGGATCACCAAAGTGGGAAATGATTTGATTAAGAATAAATTTAGAAATAGTAGGACTAGTGAAATTAATAAGGGGCATGGCTTCTACTCATTTGGTAAAGTATTTGATAGTGGTGATGATAAAATCATACCCATCTTAGAAGCAAGGTAATTTACCAATGAGATTGAATCCCCATGTGGAAAATGGCCAAGGAGAGTCAATAGTTTGAAGTTTTACTGAGGGCGAATGAATTATATCATCATGAAGTTGATAAGGAGTATACTCTTTTACAAATTTGATTGCATCCTTTTCAAGAGTAGGCCAAAATTAACCCATACTTAAGCATTTTTGTGTTGTATTATGTTCGCTATAGTGGCCATCGTAAACTCCCCATGTGCTTGTTCAAAAAAAGGAGGGACCTCATCTTGCATAATACAATGAAGCAAGGTACCTTCAGCATTGTGAAAATAAAGGATGTTGTGTTGAAATACATACTTAAAAGCCTATTTACAAATTTGTGTCTTTTCACGAGAGTCTAAGTTAGGAGGATAAGTTTGATGTTCCAAGAATTGAATAATGTCTTTATACCATGGGCTTTGTCAAATGGTAATATCCTTGATGTAAAAGATAAGAAAATTTAGTGGTTGAGTTAAATAAGGATATTTTCTTATTTTTATAATAAAAATATGATCAGAAATAACTTGGTGTAGATGAAAGAAAGATGATGAAGAAGCAAGAGACTCAACAATAAAATTTTGATCTCTAGGAATATGCTCGATAGCGAAAGAGATAAAAAAAACTTAGCAATAGTGATTACAATTTGATAATAGGTAATGAGATTTTTTATTTTGTATTGATAATCACCTTGACTTGATAGTAAATAAGCTAAGAATCACATAAAGCATGTAAATATTGAATGTCTAAATCAAGAGCAACTCTCATGACTATGATGAGAGATTCGTACTCAGCCATATTATTGGTGACATCAAATGTTTTGAGAAATGATAAAGGGATGATTTTACCAAGAGGACTTATGATAATACAACCTACCCTAGGTCCTTGAAGGAATTTATCACCATAAAAGTGAAGGGTCTAAGTATCCTCAGGTAAGTCGACATTGATTTCAAGCAGCTCCTCGATAACTACTATAGGCTTAATGATACTAGATGAAATAGAGGATTCATCAAGATTATTTTCTTCAAGATCAATGGTAAAGTTATGAAAATAATATTTGAGATAAATAACATGATTAAGAACTTCAATGTAGAGGATATTATCATCTGGAAGATTATATTAAAGAAGAGAAGTAGATAGTACAGGAGCTACAAAAATTTGGTCATCTATGACTTGCTCTTTGATAGATTTTTGAGTGACAATGTGAATATCAAATTTCATAAGGAGGACCATCCATTTTCCAATTCTATCTCTAGGAATAAATGCTTTGGAGAAGAAGTGATGAAGGAGCTCAAAGTGAAAGATGACATAAGTAGTTTGGTAAAGCATGTAACAGCAAAGCTTTTCAATGGTAAAATAGATGGTGAGGCAATCATGTTCAATTTTAGTATATAATTTATCATAATAAATGAGGCCTCAGCTAATGTAATAGATACCATACTCTCTTCCAGTTGTTGGAACACAACTGGATGCTGATAGGGGGTGAATCGATATATCAATTAAAATTAGTCCTTTTCAAAACCTTTTAGTGAAAAATAAAACTATAATCAGATATCACAATCATATAAAAACACATAACACAAGATATACCATGGAAAAACCAATATGGGAAAAAACACCATGAAAATAGAAGCTAGAAACTACCATTCTAATCCATCCTCATAATAAGGGACCTCACTAGTTATAATTTTTAAGAGCACCAACCCTAAGGAGACATAAATCCCCTAATTTAAGAGCTTTAACTATAAGGAAGCACCCACTTCCCAACTGAGAACCAACTTAGCTTGTCTGATGGGATCACCCAATCAGATCTACTATGGAGATATAACTATAATTTATAAAATAGATTCATAAATGAATCTAGATCTTTGTTCTTTATTACAAGTCTAGTCTACAACTATTCATGCTCTGCACATAATATCTTTGTGCCTTTCTTCTCTATACCCCTTTGTCTTTGTGTCTAGATCTATCTCTATTTGACACACTTCATCTCTCTCTCACTTTTCTCCTCTATCTCTCTATATTTTTTGTTTAACACAATTCAAATTTATCCACAAATATTTGCTTTTTCCCTAGATTTCATATATATAAATATTTGATCTAGGGTTCCATATTTTGTTGTGTTCACATTTTTTTACAAACACATCATGTTTTGTTTTAGAATCAGTTCATTACCACTTGAATTTTAAGTTTCCTTCATCTTGAATTCATGCATCACCACCATGATTCCTAGTCTCATTACTATCTATAGCATTTTTTAGACTATGGTTTTGATGCACATGCACATTTACATATATTTGATTAGTTAGATTAATTAATTTTGTTGTTTGTGTCATGATATAGGGTTTAATTACATGTTCTTGCATCTGACTATGAGACTAAATATAACTTCAAATCTCAACCTTTGATATTATCTTTGGCACCACAATCTGATGGTCTATATTCAAATGGCTCAAATTTAAAATGTGTCCATTCAATTGATCTCTAATAGGCTCAAGCTATTTGTTTGATCTTTATACACTTCTAAACTTTAGCTTTGTCAACTTTAAAATGCATCTATTGATCTTCTTGATCCAAGCTTCCATGTTCCCTTATATTTATAAATATGCATGATCTTTATCTTTGTCTAGACATTAAATGTTGATCTCTTCATTCCATCTCATTGCTTCTTGAGCCTTTAGATTGCTTACACTTCATCAATATTCTCAAGCATGTTTGGTCTTTACCTCACCACTATATCGATAAATATCGAGCACTTTATTTCATTAGGTCCACTCATTCCACTGGATATCCTTTATATGATCACCCTCTCACCATCTGATTTTATGACAAGATCGATCATTAACTCTAACAAGCTTAAGCTCATTGGGTTTTTATCTGACAAGATCTGTGAATGTGACACTTGTCACTAGCACATTAACTCAGAGGATCCTTTGATAATTTGACTTTGATATTCTCTATTGGATATTTAGTGTACAATTAAGTGGTAGTCATTGATTAAGCTAAGACATATATAAAGTATAAGACTTAAGAAATATTAAGCCCTTAGATCACTACTCGAGTCGGTAATTACTAGGTCGAGTGGGTCAGTTTAACAATGATAACAAAGGCTTAAGTTATAACTTAAGTTACTAGGTCCCAAATATATCTATTTAACATCAAGATAAAACATGATTGTTGATTCCATGACTTAAACCCTTATGGTTTAACTAAGAAACCCTATCAGTCCAAGAACAAAGATAATGCAATTATGAGCTCATTTCTTCTCATTTGAAACTATGGACCATATATTCAAGATGCTCTTTAAAAACCCATAACATATCTTCTATATATTTCCTTTGCAAATGTCCATAAATGATATTTGTAAAACCATGACAACTTTGGAATACCTTATGCAAATTTTGACTATGGGGACCATTTCAATATGCCTAGAAGGCTAAATTTGCACTTGCATAACTCTTGTCATGCTTAGTTAGATGACCTATAATTTAGCACATAATATCCTCTTACATAGGATATTCTATCCATATATTCATCTAACCCTAAAGTCTTTATATGTGTAAGATATGGGATCATCAAAGTGTCTACTTATATTTATCTTATAGCTTGAAAATTTGACTGTGTTGGAAAATACTATCAAAATGTCCTAGAGCACAAATTTGATCAAGCATGTCTTTTGTCTCACTATGTCACATGACCTAATATTTAGCACATAGAAACTAGGCAAAAAAATGAATAAACCCATATGATCATTTTTTCTTCAAACCTCCATATGTGAAAATGTTGATCTCATCAATATGCTTACTTAGCTCTGTTGAACCCTTTTAAAAATTTGGCTAAGTATAGAAACTTAGTGATTTTTATCTAAATAACCAACTTTGCATCCCCATGTCTTCAGTTGCACTTCATTACATGTATTTAAATCTTGTACATAATAACTAGGGACTAATGTGATCACAACCATATGAACAACTCCCCCATACTAGTTCACATGTGGTAATGGTGATGTCAGCAAAATGCCTTCTCATATTTTCATTTCATAGATCCAAAATGTTTAGATGATCAATATGAAGAACCAAATGAATTCCATTGATGCACACAAGAATTCCAATCATCCTTGACCTTTGATGGGATTTTTTCCATATCCTCTAATCACCATATTTAGTCTTGAACATCAATTACATACTCATAATGTCCCTTTTGACATCAATGACAATCATATTTCCAATAATCTCCCCCTTTGTCATTGATGGCAAACTAAATACTCTAATCTTCTAATATTTTTCTCCTTTTAAGGTATTACTTTCATTAGCTTTTGATGAACTTGAACTGAGGCTATTCATACCAAAATTGCTCCCCCTTAGGTAATGGCACATTTGCCTAATAATCAACTTGGAAACTTGCTTTGCTTCTTCTTTGGCATTTGTATTTTTGTTCCAAACTTTTGCAAAGAACATTTTGTTAGGTTGTGGAGCTAAAAGCTTCACTGATGCAAATAGGGGAGGAGGTTGCTGAAGGTTGCTGAGTTGCAGAGCAACCAGTGTCAGTCTGATCAGCCGACACTGGTCAGATTAGTGAAGAGAAGCAACCAATGTCGCTGTATTGTAAAAGTGTTTTAGTTTGAGTTGAGCAAAGTTAGCTCCTTCTATGTGTGAAGTGAGCAAGGGTGTTCCTCCTAGTTCCACAGTAGTGCCAAGTGTGGGTGCTGGTTTGGAAAATCAGAAGGGTTCTTCAGTTGTGTAGGATCTTGGTTAGCAGGTGTGCATGGCTATGTTAGGAGATCTACATGGGTAAGTAAGATCATTAATCTGTAGGTGTATGTGTGTGCATGATCCAGGTTTGCAAGTGTGCAGAACCAGATTGATTTGTAGGTGTGCAAGATCAGGGAGGATAGCAACACAACAGGGAGCAAGATTAGGTGGGATCTACTTGGAGTACAGTGTGTACTTAGAAAGAGAGCAAAGAGGAAGGCAAGGAAGATCCTTCTATAAGTGAGATCATTTGGGTTGTAGGTTGTTGCAGTTTAGGGGACATCTACTTGAAGTACATTTGTGTACTTGGAGTGTGTGGAGCACTTGTGGAGTGCGTGGAGTGGATACTGACTGGTTGGAGGTGAACACCAACTCTGTGTTTGAGTTGTGTGTTGGGACCGTAAGAGAGAAAGCTTTGAGGGAAGATTTACTATTTATGCCCTAGAGGTGTGTAAGGAAGAACTATGGCAATCTTATTTGTTGTATTTCCTTCTGGAAGAGTATTAATAAAATTGTGTATTGTCTCTCATATTTTGTGTTGTTTTTGAATTCTAGTTACTTGTGATTCTGGTTTAATTATGCATGTAAGTTGCTTGTATTTGGTAATCAATTGCGTGCTTCTATATTTTCAGCTTTTGGTTGGGTTGACAACAAGTGGTATCAGAGCTAAGGTTGCGGGGAGCAGGTTTTGTGTTTGGTTACAGGTCACTCTCAAGGGTTTTTTTCAATTGAGTGGGAGTAGAGCATTGGCAGAAGAAAGTACACAAAGAATGGAGGAATTGAAAAGCACAGATGATCACTTACGGTGTTATGGAAAGAAAGAGCAAGAAAAGAAAGATTGTTGGTTGGTAGCAGATCAACAAGAAGGAACTAAAGAAGTAGATCTTGTAGGTGTTGTTGCATAGGATGCTCTGGTATGTTTCTTGGATAAAGTAGAATCTTGGTTTATAGATTCTATTACCTCTTTCCATGCAGCCCCAAAGAGAGGTGCTGGTGAGCCTTGCCAAAGAATTGGCAAAGGGGAAGTGAAGCTAAAATTGCAGGTGGCCAACACATGGGTGTTGAAGGAGGTCATGCAGGTCCCGGTCTTGAAGATAAGGCTATTTTATTTAGGGAAGTTGGGTGATGAGAGATGCACAAGAACTCTCACAGTGGATGCACTTGAATTAGCTGGTGGTAAGAAAGTAGGTACCCTTTATCTACTTGCTTATATTACTGATTCTTCTTCTATTATAGAGACGTGGCTTTGTAGGCTTGGTCACATGAGTAAGAAGGAGATGCATGTTCTTAAGAGGAAGACTGATATATTTGATAGGCTTAAGAACTGGAAAGCCTTGGTGTTTATGGAGGAGATGGCAGATAGAGATTAGTGAAGGCTGAGTAACTCTGAGCAGAGTAGTTTGGATAGGGATTTGATTCAAAGAAAGCTCATGGGTAAAAATTCATCACTCATAGGAAAACATAGGTATCGACATCAGTCAGGAGGAATCGGCATCGAATAGATAGGTGCCAATGTTAGTCATGTGCAAATCGAAGCCAGTGATGTTAGGTAGGGTAAGACTGATGTCAGTCAGGAGGACCAACATCGATAATAGGTAAGACCGACATTGGTTAGGAGGATTGACGTTGGCAATAGGGACACTGACGTCGATAGAGTTGGTAGTCAGGATAGGCACATGGAAACCGACGTTAGTTAGATGCAAACTATGTGGTGACTGAGGTTGGTCACTGTAATAGATTTTGGGTGGACAGCAAGCTGTCAAGGAGTCTCAAACTCCCATATGGAGGACTAAAAGTGGTAAGTAAGCCTCAAATTTGTTGTTCCTTTTCTTTATACTAGTTGCTAACTACAGAGCAGGAAGGATCCAAGAAATAGTGGGAGCATGGCATGAATAGAATGAAGAACCAAGTGAGAGATTTGGTAGGGTTGCCAGCTGGATGAAAGCATAGAGATGAATGGATACCTTAGTTAAAGAATAGAGAGAATGAACACATGAGATGGAAGGCCAGGTCATATGGTCTTGAGGAAGCTGTAGGATAGTGGTACAGGGTTGATAAATGGAGGACAAAGCATGGATTTAGTCAATGTCAGGGTATCTACTATGGGTTACTTTACCAGGTGGAAGATGAGTTACAACATCATCCTGTTACTGTATGTTGTGTGTTTGCATGCAAGGTTACACATACAGGGTTTTTTTTGAGCTAAAGGTAAAGTTAGTTCAGAAGGTATGTCATGAGGAATTTGAAGCAACAAAATTCTTTGGCATGAGTGGGTTCTAGAGACATGGAGATCACATGTTGATTTTGTCTTCGAATGATTGTGTGAAGCTAGTGAGCATGCTGATGGGTTGGACAGTTTAATGAGTAGTGTCTTGATTCACATGATGAGGTTAAGTACATGAGTACTAGACTTGGGTTTCCCATGTAGTGGGAGCTGTCAAAAAGTTTGGAGCTGATTCGAGAAAGAAGCACTGGAGGGTAGTTCAGTGAATTCTCAGGTATTTGAGAGGGACCAGTAGCAGGTGCACATGTTATGTAGGGTCAAGTTATTTTCTACATGTGTTTATAGATGCAGATGCAGTAGGTTACTTAGATGATAGGAGGTGCACCATGGGTTGTGTGGTGGTTGGTCTTCAAGATTCATCTTAAAGAGGGATACAAGCCAGGAAATAGATTAGATGGGGTACAGGTACAAGTACAGTGCAACTATTTATCTCTAAGTGGGAGATTGTTAGGTTGTGGAGCTAAAAGCTTCACTAATGTAAATAGGGGAGGAGGTTGTTGAAGGTTGCTAAGTTGTAGAGCAACTGGCATCAGTCTGATCAGCTGACATCAGTCAGGTTAGTGAAGAGAAGCAACTGACGTCAGTCAGGGATCGGCCAATGTCGGTCACCTCCAGGTAGATAGGGACCAATGTCGGTAACCTGTGTAGTTTAGAACTACAAGTTTTATAGGCAGTTAGTTAACAAACTAAGTGTTTGCATGTCAAGAGCCAGATTTAGACTAGAAGCTATAGATCTAATTATTGTAATTAGATGTATAATTATTGTTTGGATGAGATCTATATAATAGGCTCATGGGTTATATTGTAAAAGTGTTCTAGTTTGAGTTGAGCAAAGTTAGCTCCTTCTGTGTGTGAAGTGAGTAAGGGTGTTCCTCCTAGTTCCACAGCAGTGCCAAGTGTGGGTGCTGGTTTTAGAGAATCAAAAGGGTTCTTCAGTTGTGTAGGATCTTGGTCAGCAGGTGTGCATGGCTACGTTAGGAGATCTACATGGGTAAGTAAGATCATTGATTTGCAGGTGTATGTGTGTGCATGATCCAGGTTTGCAGGTGTGCAAAACCAAATTGATTTGGAGGTGTGCAAGATCAGGGAGGATAGCAACACAATAGGGAGCAAGATCAAGTGGGATCTACTTAGAGTACAGTGTGTGCTCAAAAAGAGAGCAAAGAGGAAGGCAAGGAAGATCCTTCTGTAAGTGAGATCATTTGGGTTGTAGGTTGTTACAATTTAGGGGAGATCTACTTGAAGTATGTTTGTGTACTTAGAGTGCACTAGAGTACTGGTAGTAGTGGATACTGACTAGTTGGAGGTGAACACCAACTCTATGTTTGAGTTGTGTGTTGGGACCGTAAGAGAGAGAGCTTTGAGGGAAGATTTATTGTTTATGCCCTAGAGGTGTGTAAGGAAGAAGAATTTTGGCAATCTTCTTTGTTGTATTTCCTTCTGGAAGAGTATCAATATAATTGTGTATTGTCTCTCATATTTTGTGTTGTTTCTAAATTCTAGTTACTTGTGATTCTGGTTTAATTCCGCATGTAAGTTGCTTGTATTTGGTAATCAATTGTGTGCTTCCATATTTCCCAACAAGTGCTATCAAAGCTTTTGGTTGGGTTGACTAACACATTTGCTCTTCTTCTTCCACAGAGAGCATTTTTACTTTTTCTTCCCCTTTGACATCAATGGCAAAGGGGATTTTGCTGACTATTTGTCCAAATATATCTCCCCCTTTATCATATAAAGGAATTTGTTCAAGAATATGCAACCATTAACTCATTAGAACTTTGAAAAGATATGCATACCTAAGTTGCCTTGTTTATCTTCTAAAAAGAATTAACAAAGCCTCTATGAGACTCCCCTAGATTCATGCCCTATCACTAGAATCTAGTGATGTGGTGTAGGAACCACCACTTCCAACTTCTACTTTAGATATTCAAATTATTCCTTATGAAAAGGTTTGGTGAATATGTCTACAATTTGGTCCTTAGTTGGTACATATTCCATTATGACCTATTGATTTGTAACTCTCTTTCTTAAGAAGTGATACTTGATTGATATGTGCTTGGCTCTAGAATGCATCATTGGATTCTTTGATATATATATATATATATATATATATATATATATATATATATAGCACTTGAATTATTGTAAATAATAGAGATAGGTGCCTTGTACTCTACCTTGATATCCTTGAGTGTTTGCTTCATCCACAAGACTTGAGTGTAACATTACACTACTGCTACATACTCTGTTTCTGATATAGAAAGAGTAACTAACTCTTGGTTTTTGCTTAGCCATGAAACAAGTCTATTTCCAAGAAAAAATGTACCACCACTAGTGTTTCTTCTATCATCCATACTTCCTACCCAATTAGCATATGTATAAGCTATCAAAGTGAAATCTTCAGTTGTAGGATACCATAGCCATAGTTAATTGTGCTCTTGATGTATCTAAAGATCCTTTTCACTACATTGACATGTGATTCTTTTGGAATAGCTTAAAATATTAAAATCATGCACACTACTTTAATGATATATGGTCTTGATGCAATTAGGTATAGCAAGCTACCTATCATTGATAATACATAGTCTGATTTACATCAAGGGATTCATCCTCTTTTCTCAACTTGCATCTAATTATCATGAGAGTAATAACTAGTTTTCTATCTTCCATTCAAAATTTATTCAGCATTTCCTTTAGATACTTGGTATGGGATATAAATATCCCTTCATTATATTGTGCCATTTGTAGACCAAGGAAGAAAGAAAGTTCTCCTAGCATAGACATCTCAAACTCACTTTGCATTTGTGTAGCAAATTCTTTGCACATTTTGTTACTTCTAGCACCAAAGATGATGTCATCTACATAAATAACAGTAGTCAACATAGGCTTACCTTCTGATTTGAAGTATAGATTGTTGTCTACACATCCTTTGTTAAAACTTTATTTTCTAGGTACTGATTCAATCTTGAATACCATGATATTGGTGCCTATTTTAGACCATACAAAGCTTTCTTCAGTCTACACTCATCATCTTATTCCTATAATAACTAAAAACCTTCTATTTGTTCAAGATAAACTTCATCTTATAAGTTCACATTTAAGAAAGTAGACTCGACATCCATTTGATAGACTTTGAACTTCTTATAAATAGAGAATGCTAGAAATATTCTTATAGCTTCCAATATAACAACTAGAGCAAATTTTTCCTCAAAATCTATGCCCTCAACTTGTGCATATCCCTTACACACAAATCTTGATTTATTCTTTATAATAGCTCTATCCTCATTGAGCTTATTTCTATATACCCATTTTGTACCTATCACATTCTTGTTTGAAGGTCTTGGAACTAATTGTCAAGTTTTGTTATTTTCAATTTGGCTCAGTTCTTATTCCATGGATTTTATCCAATTCTCATCCTTGTTAGATTCAACATAGCTCTTAGGCCCAATTTTAGACATTAGATCAAAACCTACTTGTTCCTTTTTAATTATAGCTCTTCTCTTTATCTGAACTCCTTCATTCTTATTGCCAATTATCTATTATTTAGGATGATCCTTTTGAACAAATCTTGGAGGTGCCTTTTATTTCATTTCCTCGGCCTCTTTATTATTTTATTCTTCTTCAAGATATAATTCTTTAATGTTGATTTCCTTGTCAGGTTCAACATGTTTCAATCATTCTTCAACGTTAACATTAATGCTCTCTACAATCTTGTGTAGCCTTTTATTATGGCATACATAGTCTTTGCTTTGAGTGGAATAACCAAGAAATATTCCTTCCTCACATCTTGATTCAAAGCTTCTCAATTTTTCCTCATTTCCCTTGATGTAGCATTTGCTTCCAAACACTCTGAAGTACTTAATAGAGGTAGGCTTTCCATACCATAGCTCATAGAGAGTTTTGCCACTATTTGCCCCCAGTTGAACTCTATCCAAGATGTCTACTACTATTTGGACTGCTTCTCTCTAGTATTCATCAAGTAATTTTGCCTCTTCTAGCATTATTCTAGCCATCTCCTTGATTGTCCTATTATTTCTATCAACCACTCTATTTTTCTATGGAGTCATTCTTGTATAGTAATGCCTTTTGATCTCATGCTCCTCACAATACTCTATGAACTCATTTGAGGTTAATTATCCACCTTTATCAGATCTTAAGCATTTGGTATTTCATTCAATCTCATTCTCTACCATGGCTCTAAAGATCTTGAATATTTCAAATGCCTTTGACTTGTCCTTCAAAAAGGTTACCCATGTCATTCTTGAGTAATCATCTACAAATAACATAAAGCATCTCTCTCCTTTAGATCCTTTTATTTTACTAAGTCCACAAAGATTGATATGAACTAATTCTAGAGGCTTTGTAGTTGCATACTCATTTTTTTAAAATTTGGCTCTTGTTTACTTGCCTAGTTGACATTCCTTACAAGTAGTGTTTGTAGTTTGGGTTATCTTGGGCATGTGTCTAACACATTTATTTGAGCTTACTTTGACTAGGCTATCAAATTTAACATGACCCATTCTTCTATGCCATAACCAACTCTCATCAATCTTTCCCATTAGGTAGCTATTACCATTCACTTCAACAAGATTATAGATATTGATTTCAGTTATTTTCCCTTCTACAATTATTCTTTTAGATCTCTTTAACTTGTAGCCTTTTGAATCAAATGTGACCTTGTATCCATTATCACACATTTGGCTGACACTTAGCAGATTATGTTTCAATACTTCAACATAAAGGACATCATGTGTAGGAAATTTTCCATATATGTTCAAAGTTTCTTTACCTTTGATCTTTACTATTGTGTTGTCTCCCAGGCTGATATATCCTTCCTTGCATTTGCTCAATTTTATGAAATTAATCTTATCACCAGTCATATTTTTTGAGCAACCACTATCTATTACCCATAAATTATACTCCTTGGCATGGACTAAAATTTGAGTAATCATAGATTGATTTTTCACTCTCCACACATCCTTATATTTCTTATTTGTCATCTTTTCAAAAACTTGTGAACCTTTGTTCACACTAGGAGGCATGTATTTCTTTACATTGTGTACTTTTGATCTTACAAATCTAGTTCTACAATGTTTAGCAATGTGACCAAAATTATTGCAATTATAACATATTACATTTGTATCTAACAAGGGAGCAAATGATTTTTTACTTAAAAAAATTGTGCTCCTTTTAGGTAAAACTCTAAAATAAATATCCATATGACCAAAATAATTATAGGTATAGTAATAAACATAGAAAGATGAGGAATACCTAGTCATAGCATTTCTTGGTGCAGCATGAGGAGTTATTCTATACTTTGGCTTCTTCAAGTATTTTGATTTGATGTATCCATTTGTATTAGATACCTTTATCTTTTGCTTTTCTTTAGGATTATTTTCTCCTTTAGATTTCTTCACATTATCTATGTTTGTGTCTATCTTTATATCCTTTCAAGATTTCTCCTTTGTTGCTCCTAATTCTCCTTTTGCTTTGAAGTTTTCATATAGGTTATAAGATGTACTAATTGTGGAACTTTTTCCCTTTTCATAACCAAGACCTAATCTCTCTTTTTAACACTTTTGAGAGTTGATCAATTCATCAAGAATTTGTGATCCTCGTATCAACTTTAGACTTTTGTCTAGTTGACATTTGGCTTTCTAAAGCTCTTTTTTCAAAGCCACTATCTCTACTTCTAACTTTATATACTCATTAGATTTAGATTGTAGTTCAATTTTGACTACATCTTCTATTCTTTTATCCTCTTCAACTTGTGTCTTTAGGCTCACTATCATCTGATCAGATTTCTCAAGACTTTTAGGCATTTTCTCAATTTCCTTTTGTCTAAGCTTCATCTATTTTAAGTTATCTTTTCTCAGCTTGTCAATTGCCTCTAAAGCACAGATGAGATCACACTTTAGATCCACTTCTCTTTCTTCTTCTTCATCTAAGTCTTCAAATTATTATTGAGCCATAGAAGTTGATTTTATTGTCATGAATAGGACTTCCTTTTCCTCAGCCACAAAATCACAATCATAATCATCATTATAACTATCACTGTCATCTATTAAACCAATTTCTTCTTTATGTATGGACTGTTCTTATTTTTGAAAAAGTTTGTTTTGGGATAGTAGTGTTTAAACTTTTTATTACTCTCTACTTGCACAAATTTATCCTTTTTATTATGAGGGCATTTAGCAGCAAAATGTCCTACTTTACCACATTTAAATAATTTAAAGGGTAACTTACCTCTATACTTCCTAGACCCTCTCTTTAATCTTCTAACAAAGTTAACTTCTTCTTTATTAGTCTCCTTAGATCTAGATGTAGGTGTCTTTACTTTGAATTGCTTGGATATTTTGAATGCAAATTCTCTTTTGAAATCATTTGCTTCTCTCATTCTCATTTCATATGCAGTGAAGGTTCCATGCAACTCATCAAAAGTGAGCTTATCTAGATCTATTGCTTCCTCTATTATAGAGATTTTAGAATCATATATTGATGGCAAAGATCTTAAGACATTTTTGATAATAATTGATTCTTTCATTTATTCTTCAAGGCCTCTGATTGCATTGACTATTTCATCTACAATGAGTAGGTAGTCTACAATCTTCTCTTCTCCATTCATCTTAAGGATTTCAAACATACCTCATAAGTTTATAGCTTGGCCTTATTTACCTTGTCATCTCCTTCATAGATGATTTTCAATTTGTTCTAGATATATTGTGCATTTTTATAATGCATCGCTTTGACAAACTCTAAGTTTGACAATCCACAAAGAATAGCATTCTTTGCCTTGGCATTGCTCTCATATGCCTTCTTGGAAACCTGATCAATAGGAGTTATATCAGGGGATGTATATCCATTTATCATAGATATCCATACATCAAAGACAAATGAGGATAAATAATCTTCCACTCTTATGCTCCAAAATGTATAGTTTGATCTATCAATGAGAGGTGATTTGTTTGATGAAGATCCTTCTTGACTAGACATTTGTGTTCACCATTTGAACATCTAACTAAGATGATTAAGCTTCTTTCAAGGAACTAGATATTTAATACCAATATTGGAACACAACTAGATACTAAGAGGGGCTTGAATTAGTATATCAATAAAAACTAGTTCTTTTCAAAACCTTTTAATACAAAATAAAACTATAAGCAGAGATCACAAACACACAAAAACACACAACACAAGATATACCATGAAAAACCCAATATGGGAAAAACCACCATGAGAATATCTATTAGAAACTACCATTATAATCTAGCCTCAAATAAGGAACCTCAGTAGTTATAATGTTTAAGGGCACCAACCGTAAGGAGACACCAATACCCTGATTCAAGAGCTTCAACTCTAAGGAAGCACCCACTTCCCAACTAAGCACCAACTCAGCTTGTTTGATGGCATTGACCAATCAAATCTACTATGGATATACAACTCTAATTTACATAATAGACTTATAAATGAATCTATATCTTTGTTCTTTGTTATAAGTCTAGTCTATAACTATTCATGCTCTACACATAATCTCTTTGTGACTTTGTTCTATAGACCCCTCTGTCTCTGTGTCTAAATCTATCTCTTTTCAACACACTTCACCTCTCTCTCACTTTGCTCCTTTGTGTCTTTATATTTTCTATTGGACACAATTTGAATAGCTCCTCTTTGTCCTAGATGTCATATATATAAACAATTGATCTAGGGTTCCATATTTTCACTATGTTCACACTTGTTTACAAACACATCATGCTCTAGTTTGGACTTGGTTCATTACCAATTAAATTGTAAGTTTCTTAAGTCTCAAATTCATGCATCTTTACCATGATTTCTGGTCTCATTACTATCTATAGCATTTATTAGACTCTATTTTTGATGCACATGCACATTTACATAGATTTTATTGGTTAGATCGATCAATCTCATTGTTTGTGTCATGTTATAGGGCTTAATTACATGTTCTTACATCTGATCATTATACTAAACATAAATTTAAATCTCAACCATTTATATTATCTTTGGCACCATGATATGATGGTCTATATTCAAATGGCTCAAATTTAAAACATGTTTATTTGATCGATCTCTGATAGGCTCATGTTGTCCATTCAATCTTTGTATGCTTTCAAACTTTAGCTTTGTCAACTTTAAAATGCATCCATTGATCTTCCTAATCTAAGCTTATACATGTCATTATATTTCTAAAGATGCATGATATTTATCTTGGTTTAGATGTTAAACATTAAGATCTTCATTCCATCTCATTGCTTTCTGAGCCTTTGGATTGCTTAAACTTCATCAATGTTCTCAGGCATGCTTAGTGTTTAACTCACCACTGTATCAATAAACCTTGATCACTTTATTCCATTAGATCTACTCACTCTATTAGATATCCTTTACATGATAACCCACTCACCATCAAATCTTCTGACAAGATCGATCATTAAATCTGATAAGCTTAAGCTCATTGGGTCTCTATCTAATAAGCTTCATGAATGTGACACTTATCACTAACACATTTACTCAGAGGATCCTTTAACAATTTGACTTTTCTACACTCCATTAGATATTTAGTGTATAATTAAGTGATAACCATTGATAAAGAGGGGGCATATATAAAGTCTAAAACTTAGGAAATATTAAGTCTTTTGATCACTACTCAAACTAGTAACTACTAGGTCAAGGGGGCTGATTTCACAATGATAATAAAGTCTTAAGTTATAACTTAAGTTACTAGGTCCCAGCTATATCCAATCAACATCAAGATAGAACATGCATGTTGATGTCATGACTTAAACCCTCACGGTTTAACTAAGAAACCCTATCATGTCCAAGAGAAATAATAATTTAATTTTGAGCTCATTCCTTCTCATTTAAACCTATGGACCATATATTCATGATAATCTTGAAAAACCCATAACAGATATTCTATCTATTTCCTTTAAAAATGTCCATAAATGATCTTTTTAAAATCATGACAACTTTGCAAGACCTTGTCTAAATTTTGACTATGGGGACCATTTTAATATGCTTGAAAGGCTAATTTTGCACCTGCATAACTCTTATGCTTAGCTTGATGACCTATAATTTAGCACATAATATCCTCTTACATAGGAGATTCCATTCATATATTCAGCTACTCTTGAATCCTTCATACGTTCAAGATATGGCATCATCAAAGTGCCTACTTATCTTTATCTTACAACCTATAAATTTGACTAAGTGTTGGAAAACACTATCAAAATGTCTTGGAGCATAACTTTTCTCAAGCATATATTTTGTCTTGATACATTACATGACATGAGATTTAGCATGTATAAACTAGGCACAAAAATGAATAAACCCATATGATTATTTTATCCTCATACCTCTATATGTGCCAATGTTGACCTCATCAATATGCTTGCTTGGCTCTATTGAACCCTTTTGAAAATTTGGCCAAGTATAAAAACTTAGTGATTTTTGTCTAAGTAGCTAACTTTGAATCCCCATATCTTTAGTTACACTTCATATCATGTCTTCAAATATGACACATAATAACTAGGGACTAATTTGACCACAACCATGTGACCATCTCGCCCATACTCATTCACATTTGGTCATGGTGATGTTAGTAAATGACTTCTCATCTTTTCCTATCATAGACCCAAAATGTCTAGATGATCAATATGAAGAACCAGATGAATTCCATTCATAAACACAAGCATTCCAATCATCTTTGACATTTGATGGGATCCTTGTTATATATTCTAATCACCATATTCAGTCATGAACATCAATGACATGCTCATAATATCCCTTTTGACATCAATGAAAATCATATTTCCAATACCAGTATCATCATGTTGGGAAATCATTACCCCAATTAATATAGGTGTGTAAGTAGTATATAGAATCAAGGATCTATCACTGGAAGGAGGAAAAATTATGGGTGGGTGATTTAATGACTCTTTCATATTATCAAAGTCTTTTTGACATGGGTCCATTTATTTTAAATTAATGCCTTTCTTGAGAAGAGAATTGATAGAGTTAATGTGATAAGCCATTTCAAGGATGAATCATCTAATTTCCCTAAGCTTGCCTAATTAATTTTGAATGTTTAGAATAAAATGAGGAATCAGTATGTTGATGATATCACTAATCTTAGCAGGGTCAATATTGATGCCATAGAGAGAAACTAGGAATCCTAACAATTTTTAAAATGTGACACCAAAGACACATTTGTAAGGATTGAGTCTAACCCAATATTTAATAAGGTGATCAAAGATGATAAAAAGATTGGATAGATGATTTTTATGACTTTTAGATTTATAAATGAGATCATCCACATAGTTTTCAATAATTTTGTGGATAAGATCATGAAATGTGTGAGTCATTGCTCATTAGTAAGTGGCTCTAGCATTTTTAAGACCAAAGGGCATTTTGGCATAGCAATAGGTGCCTCATTCCATGGTGAAGGTAGTCTTATGTTGGTCCTTAGGAGCAATGTGAATATGATTGTATCTTGAGAAGTCATCCATAAGAGATAACATTTTGTAACTAGTTGTGGAATAGATGATGACATCTATTAAAGGTAAAGGGAAGTTATTTTTGGGACAAGTGAGGTTAAGATTGTATAAATAAATACAAATACAAATGACCATAGTGACCTTTTTTCAAACAAGGATAATGTTGGAAACCCATTTGGAATAGTCCACTAGTCTGATAAATTTACCATTGAGTAATTTGATGATTTCCTTATGACATAAAGTAAAAACCTCATGTGGAATTTTCCTTTGATTTTGATGCACAATTTTAGCATCAGGATAAGTAATGATATTATGCAACTAAATGCTAGGGTTAATACTAGGCATGTCCTCCTATGACCAAGCAAAAACCTCATGATACTTATCAAAGAATAAGCTAAAATTATCATGTTCAGTAGGTGAAAGCTCACTAGAGATAGTAATTGGTCAAGGACAAGAGGGAGTACCATATTAAATGATATTGGTTTCTTCAATAAGCATGGCATTATCATCTTGGAAATGGTATGGTGAATTAGGTAAGGTAGAAATAGGATTAGTTTTAGGATCAATGTTAACAACTAAGTTATTGAAACAAGGGGTTTTAGTTTTAAAATTCCCAAGTTTATGATATTGATGAGGAAGTTGAGGCTCCTGAGCATGAAGTATTTCAAGGATAGCTTCATCACTAGGCAAGCTTGGAAGAGGACCATAATACTCAACATCTACTCTGAGATATAGAATTTGATTACCAAGGCTATCATACTCAAAATGTATTTGATAGACATCATTTGCCTTGGCATCTAGTGTAATCTTGGGAGTAGGAGAAGTAGATAGATAAAAAGAGATTGGAGAGTCGATGGTTTTAGTAATGGGAAAAGGATTAGATGAAATGATTAGATTGATAGGTGATAAAGGAGATGTATAAATTTGTGAAGGTTCAAAAGGTATAATTTTCTCTACCACCTAAGGAGTATCAATAAGAAGAGAATTAGTAGGAAGCACATGACCCTCAAGATATAAGTCATGATCCATAGAGATGGTATGCACATCCTCATTAAAAGCATGAATTTGAGCTAAGGTTTTATGATAGTGCTAGAAATCCAAGTCTCAAGATTGAGTTTGGGCCATTATGTAATTATCATAATATGTTGGAGAAATTGTTCATGCTTGAGAGTCAAGGGGAGTTTCAGAAGGTGAAATCCAAAGATTAATGAATGTATGAGGAGACATGATGAGATGATATTGGAATATTTTATCCAATCCAAAATAATTGAAAGTGAAGACATCTTCTAGTAAAGAAGGCTCCTGAGCATTACATGGAGGGGGGAATCAGTAATCTCATCAATAAAAGGAATAGCATGGTATATTAGTAATAAGGAAAGAGGAAGCCATTGTGAAATATAGGGAGGTATCTTGGCAGTATTATAAGTATGTTACAAATCATTGGGTTCATCATCATCAAAATCCACAAGAGTAACTAGTAAATCAGGATTCATGTTGATGAACTCAGGTAAAAGAGCACTATTAATCTTAAGAATTGTAGGAATACGATATTGGGATGTGGGATTAAGAAGTTGGATGCTCCATGGGTTTGGATCAACTTCATGATTATATCATTACCCATTAAGTAATAATTTAATGTAATGGCTACCAGAAAAAGAAATATCCCTCATTTGATGAGTCCATGAGTGACCAAGAGGTATGTTATAAGATAAAGGTAAATCAAAGACCATAAGTTTAGCTCTAATGGTCTTAGGTCTAATGGTTAATGAAATCTAAATACAACCAAGTGGATTTTGATTTGTCTTATCAAAACCATGACAAGTGAGATGGGTTTGATTAAGATGATCTTGGTTATAAGCAATTTATTGGATAAGCCACAAAGATATTACATTAATACCAGAACCTTCATCAACTAGAAATTTATGGATAAGGGTAGTATTAATAGTTATTTTAATGAAAATTGGTGGATCATTATCATGAAAAATAATTTCATTATTGATCATGTCCTCTTCAAGGAATTTAATGGAAGGCTTGGAAGAAGAATGCATAGTTTCAATGGTATTGACATTGGTAGGTTGAAATTAAATAGGAGGTGGTTCTTCATCAATAGCAGATGGATCTTTAATTTCTTGGAGTTGTTACATAAGGAACTTACAATGATAGGGGAAGTATGAACCAACTCCATAAGAAAAATATTATAAGGCATAGATTTATGTTCTTTGAGGGAGTTCCAATGAGATTTAGAATAACCAACATGAGGTTTATGAGGTAAATTAGATTTGGAAGGAATATATGTGGTTGGTGGATCGAAAGGAAGAGGTGGTTCCTCATGAGATTCTAAAGAAATATTAGTAGTTGTAGCATCTTTATGGAGTTGTTATTCTAAACATGGTTTCTTAGGTTTGGTAACATGATATTTTTAGGCTAGCATAATTGACCTTGGTAGTTTTAACATATTAAGAGTTGTTATAAAATTGGTCAATATTAGCATCAATGGCACAAACATCCTTGGTATTAAGTTGACTATTGGAAAAATATTTTTGATTATTTGAACTAGAAGCTTTGTAGCTTGTTAGTTTTGAGAAGTAGTGGTGTATTATTGATGATGAAAGTTGATCATGGCTTCATGATTAAATGAATCACCAAGCATATAGGAAACAAAAAATTTAGTGATCCCTCTACAAGACTCATGGGAATGACCAATTTTAGCATGAAACCAATAAAAGAGATTAGGGTCATACCATTTGGGAGGATTATTAGGATAAATTAAAGGCTTAGAGGGTGGTAAAAAATGTTTCATTTGCTAAACCAAGAGAGGTGTGTGAGAAGATGAAGGAATATTAGTCTTGGCAACTCCTGGTTTGGTTTTTAGAGTATTACTAGTGATAAGATTGGTAGATGTTTGAAAAACTCCTTTTAGAATTTTATGATTAGGTTCAAATTTCTTCATGAGAAAGTTTTGATGTTTAGCTTGGTTAAGAGCTTCATTAAGTGTTTGGGGAGTAAAGGTTCAAACCTTGTATTGAAGAGAAGGATTCAAGGCAATTATAAAGAGTTTAAACAAGTTATCATCATTCATGTTATGATAGGTTTTATGGTCCAATGATTTCCATATTTTGATAAAGTCGTGAGTTGATTCAGTGGGAGATTATTTAGCATTGACAGAGTCTCTAAGATAATATTATGGAAGATCATTATGTTGAAACTCTTTAACTAAGGTATTAACCAAATATTCAAGTTTTCAAATAGAATGTTGGGGTAATTGGTTTTACCATTCCAATACATCACTAGTGAAAGTTTTGACTAAGAGTTTAGTTGTAGTGAAGGTATTAGTTTGGATCCATTATTTGTAAAGGTTTTCAAAGGCTTTAAGAAATGAGGCAAGGTCTTTAGTCCCATCATACTTGATATTTGGAGATATGTTACCAATATCAATAGACACAATGGAGGGGGATAAAGGCTCATTTTGAATGGTTTGAAGCATCTTATTATTCATTATGGGTTGAGGAATAACATTGCTTGAGGCATATCTAAGAAGTGGAGGAATGTAATTGGGATTAGCTTTAGGATGAATATTTGGAGGTTGATTAGCCATATTAATCAAATGATATTGAAGTTACATCATTTGATTGGTGTTAAAATTTTACATTATGTTCATTATTGGATAACTTGGGCAAGAAGTTGAGTTGTATCAAGAGGTGGGTTGGTATTGGTAGGAGCACTCCCCGCATTGGTGTTAGGGGGAGGGTTATTAGAAGATGGAATATTTATGAGATTATTAATTAAATTCATGTTAGTTTCTCCCACATTAGTTTGAAAATTTTGGAGATAAAAAGTATCTTGGTAAGTAGAGAAAGGGTCAGTCCCATCAACTTCATCTTGTAGTGTGATTTGCACCATATTGCAAGTCATGGATGAAAGAGGGGAAGAGGTGCCCCAAGAGTGATGGTGATCTTGGGAGGAAAAGAGAGGGATAAATGAACATCCCATATAGTATCTAAATGGATTAAATCTATCCAATAAGATTTTGATAGGAGACTTCATTATGATTGAATAAAAATGAAAAGAATGCTAACAAGGAAAGACAAAGAATTGAATCAAAAAACAACGAAGGCATAAAGTAGTATAGGGTTGACTATGTTGACTTAGCATAGGGAATAGGGTCTACAAACAATATAGGGTTGATTGGGTTGATCCAGTATAGAAAATATAGGATAAAAAGGTATATAGGGTTGACTGAATTGATTTAGTACAATAGATAGAGAAAATTAGAAGGTATATAATAGACTGTGTTAACTAAAATTATCATGTACTAAAACAAAAATAACTTTGCAAGAACTTTAGACTGTGTTAACTAAAATTATCATGTACTAAAACAAGAATAACTTTGCAAGTACTTAGAAAAGTAAGAACTGAAGGGAAATAAGCAATCAAATGGATCAATGAGGGTGATCTAATTGAGTCCCACAACACAAAACCTTGTACCAATACTGGCCAATGCTAGTTTTTGTAATACAAAATACAATTAAGCAAAGAGCAAGCAATCAACTTGAAAATTAAAAGCAAACAAAATGGTCAACCTAAATTTTGTTAGATTATTAGAATATAGTTTTAAATGTGATGGGAAGTTGGTTGTAAGCAAGAAACTAAATATCAATCTAAGGATAGTTTCAAAAAGTTTGGGCTAAAAGGGATTTGTATTGGTAATGGTATATACTTAGTATTGGGGCCTACCCCCTCACTTCACACACCATAGTGATAAGGGTGTTAGGTGCTTAGCTAGAATATACCATTAAACATGTGTTTATACTTGGCCAAAAAACCAAGTTGGCATCTTCCTTGGTGATGAAATCCAATTTAGTTATCTTTGGGTAGACAATTATTAAAGTGATTGTTAAAGATTTTGTGATTTGGTTATGTTGCATAAAATAAAAAATAGTAAAATTAAATAGTAAATTGCAAACCACCTAATTAGACTATGTGATCTATTCTAAGCATGCAAGCAATAAGAAATGAAAGTGTGAGCTAAGTACTAGCGTATAAAGGTTAATTCCAACTTTGAAACATGGGTACAGTGTCGATGCAATCAATAGTGTATGCATAGAATATAGAATAGGGTTGACAGTGTCACTTTTATACTATGGAAGCAAGGTCTAAGAATGAATAGGGTTGATAAATTTGACCTAGTTATCTAGATAGCACATAGAATATAGAACTAAGTCGATAGGGTCGATCTAGTTGACTATACAAGGGCAGTTTTAAAGACTATAAAGTGTGAAAAGAAAAGACTATAAGGAAAGATAGAAATGAACCTTTGTGGGTCTAAATATGTAGATAAGTGAGATTATTGTCAAATAACCTTGAAAAATGCTTGAATTTTTGTCTAACAAGGTTGATTGGGTTGATCTAGCTTTTTAGAATCATATTATTGAGTGCCTAAATTATACAAGGTCGACTAGGTCAACCTAGTATGCTAAATAGGATGCCTAAAAATGTATAAGGTTGACTAGGTCAACCTATTATGTTGAACTTGATGTTTGAAAATTTGGATAAATATATTAGGTCAAATGAGTTGATCCAATAGTCTATACCTAAAAACTTGTGCATAAAAATTAAAATTGGGTCGATGTAATCGACCTAGTATAGTAGATATATGATTAAAAATAATGATAAAAGAATGAAATAAGTGATTAAACCCTAAAAGGGTTAGTTCATGTCAATTTCACAATAATGTTTGTAATCAAAAATGCATTATGTCTATAAATCAGTCATGTCTCAAAGAAGATAGAGTGTACCTACACTTTTGATTGGGAATACATTTATTAAGTAGGGTCATGACCAATATGGAGGTCCACTAGACCTAATTAAGGGAGCACTTATCATAATGTACTATGCTAAGGAGAGTTCCAAATCCTTTAGACTAACATAATCATGCAATAACCCTATGGGAGTCCTAGGTTTTAATATTTCACCTATGCTAATAATAACAAAGTAAATCTAATCTAGTGCTCACCAAAGCTTGTGGCACAAATTAAGGGGTTAGTAAAAAATCAAAACATGTATAAGAGAATCTCAATTAAGCTAAGTATGAGTAATACCCTAATACATGGAATATGAAGAGTAATATTATTCAAAGCCAATACTTATGCTACTTCTATCTACTAAAGAGAGGTAAAATGTAGAGAATACTTACCTAAATATGAACCCATCAAGACTCAATCTCTCCATTGGCCAAAGGGGCTTTGCAAGAGGTTTTTTTGGTTTGTATAGATCACTAGGAAATGCTAAATCATCCAAGACTTATCTATAAGATTAGATTCTCCAAGTAGAAACCCTAAGCCAAGACTCCTCAAGTACAATGGTGGAAGAGAAGATTGTAAAGAAGCATGAGCAAATAATAACTATCAATTTCATATTGAAATAATGATGAAATTATCTTGTATTTATATGTGGATCATTCCCTAAACCCTTTTTAAAATGTCAATCGATAGGGTTGACCTAGTCGTTGTATAATTCCAATCAATTATTCACTAGGTCCCAAGCTAGGTCATCTAAAGGCCAAACTAAATCCTAAGTGAAAATCACTCAAAATAGTAGAGGGTCAACCTAGTTGACCCAATACAACTGACTAAAAAAATGTATTAAGGTGAGGAAAATAAGGATGAAAAGAGGAAAAAGACTAGAGGAGTATGCAAGGGAGGATTAATAGCTTAGGGAATGGTTTTAAGAGCTAGTTGGATTGGTAATAATGTGGAAACAAGGAAAAACTATCCTAAAAATCATCAATGGTCTGCCCAACCTTTCCCATTTTACCCCATAGGGCATGCACTCAAAGAGATTGGGTCTCGATGGGTTCTTGCAAGATGTAAAGCATCAGTATTTGATAAATGTTTAGAATATTATGTGTATACAATAACATGTAAGTTTTCAATTATAATCTGATATGTCTGATAGGGAATGGCATATTGGATGTTGAAGAGGAGTTTGGAACACATGGACATAATGCAAAACCATACCACTTGCATTTAATGCTCATTTATGACCCCTAAGTGACTCAATATGACATAAGGAGTAATTAGACCATGACCAAGGCTAAAATGACATAAAAACACATCTAATTAACTATGAAACACCCTATGACATTATACTATACCCTTATATAATTTTTTTACTATAAGGTGTTGTCCTATTTTGACTTGTGGTCAAAATGGTCAATAGGTACATCTGGTAAAGAGGCATGGTGAAGTGGTATGTGATAAGGAAGCTAAGTGATAAAGTGACAAGAGAGAATTTGAAAGAAACATATTGTCTCTTTTTTGAGAGATAATTTTAACGAAACCTAATGATATCTCTGAGGTTGATATCAAAGCTCTATACAAGGTAAGCATGTTTATGTATCAGTCTTTGAGTATGAGGTTCTTGATCAGGCTTGTGCATATAATGCCCATTCTTGTACATGAAGAATCATGGTGGAATATTAATATATATATAAATATTTTTAATAAGATTTCTAAGGACACTATATCATGTTTATGAAGCATTTTATCTCTTAAGATAGCTTCAAGGTGAGTCTACAGGGTTAGACCCTACAACAATAACATGCAAATAGATTACCCTAGACTCTACCTGACCTAATAAGGGGTCATGAGATGTTGTCAAGACCTATGAAGGATGAAAATTAGTGGTAGACAATGTATGATGTTTCTTGAGCATGTAATTAAGGTGCAGAGTGCTTGTACAATTGCTATAAGGTTTATTTTAAGGCCTAATGTCATCTACAGATCTAAAGCTTAAAGAGCAAAGAGAAAGATGGTGACCTAATGGGGTATCAGGATTAGTTTCCAAGTTAATCATGGATAAATGAGAATTTAAAGATGTATTTCATGTTTTTTAGGAATTTTGACCAATTATAAGGTCAAAATATTGAATAAAAGGCATGCAATGAGGCTTTGAGGTTTCTTATGTGCATAGAATAAAGGATTCACAACCCGATAAGAACTTTCATGTAATCATTGGCATGTGTAACCTATGTATGAGAAACTAAACCATTCATGGTGTATGGGGAAGGTTTATATATCAAATTTCAAAGAATTTTTTTCTATAATAAGGGCTTAAGCTTTATGAATGATAGTTAAGACTGTAAGATGGTTTAAACCTCTCTAAAAACCTAACTATGACTCGATATGGAAGATATTGATATAAGATTATAACATGCATATGACTCTCCCAGGTACCTCTAAGTGGCATTGATATGTCATGTGAGTGATTAGATCCTACAAGAAAAGCCATGTTTCTCAAAAAATTTATTGTAGCAGGTAGAGTTGATTTAGTCAAATCTTCTAAGTGGATGGAGATTGAGTATTAAGAATTATATATTATTCTCATGGTGGTTTATGATTAATTTTTAGACCTAAAATATGATAAAATGGTCATGGAAGTTGACCTATTGTTAAAAGGCCTAGTAATGTAGATAGTGAGAAAAACCATGCAGAAATTAGAATGAGATTAGGGATGTGTTGTCATGGATTAGGAAAGAATGAAAATGAATGGGGTTGTTTTTAAATACCTATATTACACATTCATATTTATTATATTATTTATAGGTTAGTGGATATGTTGAGATGTTGCTCATAAGTTGGCCTTTCTTGTGTAGATAGGACAATGAAAATGTAAGGCTGTGAGATTAGTTTACAAGACAAATATTGTCTCTTAACCATGGTATATTTATATAATATAGTTACATAATGATCTCATATTATCATCCATATGCATCAATATTCTTTGAAACTATTTACATATGATTTGAAATTCATTCTCACAATGATTGTGTTTTAAGGTGTATTGACAAGTTTGAGTAATCAAGTGGGAGTGATGATTTGGAGAATCTCTAACTTTATATGAAGAATTAAATGCATATATAATTTTTACTTAATAATTTTTTTTCCTATCCATTCTTTTAAAAGTCTTTCAAGTCAATATAAGAGGATTGAAACATTGAAGCCAAAATGGCTTATTTGATTGAGTAAGGTCTATGAGAAAGGAGGTCAATAGATTGGTCTATAAGACCAATAGATGTCTTGTGTGATTGTGATTATTTTGATGTAAGTTTATCTAAGGATGATTTAATATCATAATAATACATTTAAATACTTGAAGAGTGTTGTTATAGGTGTCAAAATTTCAAGGTTTCATGACTATGTTTTGAGACCAATTGACAGTTATGAGTAAGTTACTTATAGATAAGGATTTCAGCACTTTTGCCTTGATTTATGAGGTCCAATGCACATGATGATGAATTTTAGGTCATTAGGCTTCTCTTTACATGTTCTTTTCCATGGTTTTTCAAAAAAATTGTGTTTTTTCTTAAATTATTTTAGATACACTTTTTGGGTTTACACAAGGCTAATATGAACTTTTCTAATGATGTGCTCTAAGTAGTGATTTGAGTTAAAAAGCGTTATAAAGCCTATATGAGCTTAGAAAAGGTCTATTAGGATGAAATTTTATGTGATTCTTCTATGTAAAAAATTTTGAATGTTATTTAAAAGTATCAAAGGGTAACATGTGCTAATTAGGCCTAATGAGATTAGGTTTCCATGAGACCTAAAGAAAAGATAAGGCCTATTTGAGAAAGGTCAGATCTAAAGAGACTCAAAGAATATTTGATTCATGTCTATGAAGTGTTATAATATACATTCCATGGTTGACCTAAGAGAATAATAGTTTTTGGTTGACCAAGAAGGATATGGATAAGAAAAGTCTTGTATATATATACTAGGCATTTTTAGGCCTAATAGTGTGTGTCGAGAGTGTTGATGTGAATCAAAGAAGAAGAGGATTGTGTGATATTACCCAAGTGGTGAAACATATCAAATAAATTATTGAATCTTTAGTCATATAAAATTCAAAAATTGGTAACTTGATCATGGCTAATGACACCCAACCCTTAGGTCCCTCTTGCTTTCTTTCATGACACTTTTAGGCTTATTTTCACTTATTCACAATCATTTATATCCTTCTAAAATTGGTCCTAGCTCACACAGACTACTCTTTCCAAGATAGTTCAATCCCCCTAGGTCTCATTTTCTTAGGATAATAGCACCACACTTAGACTATATTATCAGTGCCATTCCTATTTACTTTTAGCACTATTATCCAAGTCCATTTTTAGCCCTAAAAATCAATTTATTTTGGTTCCCCATCCTTATCCTTGTCGGCCTAATGTAAGTACATTCAACCCATAACTAGTAGATACTTATAAAATCCCATTCAAATATCATTTTGAAAGGGTTGGTAAATATCACTAAGTAATAAATAATACAAGAAAGACTACTCAAGTAATCTTCCCTATTCTCTGCATATAGATAGCCAACACACTTATAAGCTTATTCAAATCCTTACACTAGTCCCTAACCACATCATTCACATATATTTTATCATTATACATCTTTATATATATAATTTCATAAAGCACATCAAGTGGGATACCTACATATGGCTTGATCCCTCTTTAGAGTATTGATATGTAGGCATTGTGCCCACACATGGGGTGTGAAGCATGTCCAATGCATCTGACACACAGTAACCTCCCCCCTCTTACTAAAAATTGGTTAAATCATAATGGAATATATGGTTTAAATAAATAATCTAATCTACAAGGAGTTATATAGACTTTTAGCTACCAAAGCTTCATAGATAGGGTCACACAAACATAGTGAACAAAACCCAAAAAGCTCAAATCCTCAAGACAACAATGGCAGAGGTGGACCATAGCATTCATGCCACTACTATCCAATTTCAATGCTCTTTTATAATCATAACTAAATTTTAGATCTTAGTTTATGATACTATCTCAGTCCTATACAGTGAATTCCAGCCTCTATCTCAATCGAATCAATCAGTTTCTAGCTAAGTTTGATTTTTCCCTCTCATTACTATTTTTTTAAAAGTCTAAATTGTAATTAATTTACACAAATTATTAGCTTAATTATTGTATATTTATTTACTAATTTTACTACTTATACCCTTTAACTAAATTAGGAATAATACCCCAAAATTGTTAAATCATTTAGTGAACCCGACTTACTTCAAACATGTATAAAAACCCTAGGGTAAAATTCCTACTAATTTCTCATATATTTTTTGATTGTTTACCTACATAATAAAATTATAAATTACCTTTAAAATTTTAAAATTTCATAATAATTTTAAAATAATTTTTTTCAACCCCTAATTGACCATACTAGGTCTCAGTATTATTCTAGTAATTTTCCAATCATTTTATAAATTTTTACTAGCATATTTAAATCAAAAAATCCATTCAAATTCGATAGTAATTCTCAAAAACATTTATTTTTTAAAACCCTAGTTGTATCTGCTAGGTCCTATTAAATCACTAATTTTTCAATAATTTTTTTATTTTTTACTTGCATATATAACTCAAAAATTCACTTTCAATTCCAAATTTTCATAGTAAATGGCTCAAATAATCATTTTTCAAAACCATGGTTGCATGTACTAGTTCTTATTTTTTTATTGAGGTATCACCTTACATGTTTGTGAGATTTGTATCATTTTTATGCTATTTTAGTTTCTTGTTTAGATTACATTTGTTTAATATTTTCTACTATCATCCAAGTTGGTGGCCTCAATGGCAATCCTCTTGAATTCACCCAAATTCCTAAAACTCAACCATATATCATGGATAAACAACCAACTCAAGTTCCTTTTATAAATTCTACAAAACTAGATTACACTAATTTCAATAAAGATAACTCTAATAATGAGCAATATGAAAATATTAATGATGATGTACACACTAATGTTCATGCTCAACCACATTGGACTATTGATCCACTTCCACTAATTATTGATAATGAATTTGTCCTCAACAAATATTTGATCCTACAAATTTTTTGAGAAAGACTCCAAGACCAGTCTGAAGATCATACCCTTATGTTGAAATCTATCATGGAAATTAAAAAGTCTAAGTAAGTTGAATCTTTCATTCCCTCAGAGTAACGTAGTTACAAATGACACTATAGGGGCAATTATGTCTCAACATCCCCCTATAGCATCCCAACCTACCTCTATGCCACCAGCTATAGCTAGTACATCTTTGTCTCCTGATGTGGTAACCCTTGTGTAAGAGATAAAATCTCTTCAATCCAAGGTACTACATCTTTAGCAAGGTGCCTCTAGACCTACATAGGCTTTGGATTCTTTTTCTCTACTACATACACCATTGGCAAATTACTATACCCTTAATCATTAGTGTGTCTTGGGATATGTGTGGTTGACTTGTGGCTTACATACCTCTTTTATATTCTTATTACATTTTTCTATGTTCTTAGTTAGGTCAGCTTATGGAATAACCATGGCTAAATAGACTATATATAAGAGGTATTGGTTAGTCTTTGAGGATCATGTTACGTATTTTGCTCTTAGTTCATTATTGTGGAGGTTACCCCCTTGAAGTGGCTTTACTATATTATCTAGTATTCTAATCTACTATCAAATATTGTTGTGTGATCTCTCATATTTGTGTATTCTATGTGATATAAAATCATTATGTGTGAACATCTAAGTAATTTCATTACAAGTGGTATCATAGCTTCAATTTGGGTAAGCTTCTTGTGGCATTATTTTTTTGAATCTTGTAAGGCATGACTTCTATGGGGGGAAGGAGTGAAAAAACATAACTTGGAATCTAGGAAGAATTTTTTTTTATATCAGTGCAGTATTGTTTGAAACACTTTTTTGAAAAAAAACACATTGCACATTTGTAGTCATTAGATTCATCTCAACAAGATGATCGCAAGGGTATAGTTTGTCAGTACACCTTTTTGTGCTAAAATTTTTACACTAGTGTGTAAAGCTAGTTGTTAAATTCATCTTGGTGAGGTAATCACAATGTTACCATCCCTTGGTACCCTTTTTTGGGGAAAAACCCCTCTTATGGTTTGTTTATGGTTGATCCTTCTACATGAGGATGAAAAGGGGGACAAAAAACTCCTAATACTCCTTCTGCTAGCAACATGGAATCGAGAACTTCAAATCCATTAATTTCTTAACTTTAGGCTAACATAAAAAGCTTGGTACAGCATGATGACTTTATTATAGTTCAAACTAATGTTTAAAGGATGCATGAAGAGATTAATAGGGTTCATAATTAATTGAATTATATCATTGCTTCATTGGTTACTCTTTCATCTTAGTTATAGTCAAACAACCCTCCACTTCAACATTTAAGTCCTCCTCTCAACACTAACAACTCCAATTCTAGTGTGAAACTGATGTTTCCCAAAGTGGACATTCATAAGTTTGATGGTAAGGATCCTCTCACTTGGATTACCCAGCTTAAAAATTTATTTGATCTGCATCAACTCCTAGTTCTCAGAAGGTGATCATGGTGTCTTTATATATGGAACCTGAGTAGTTCATTTGGTATCGATGGTTATGTGCTCAAAATAAAAAGAACGGTGCTCCTGTTACATGATTTATTTTCATTGATGATTTATTAGCTAATTATCAAAATAATGTATCTAATAACTATTTCAGCCAATTATCCAAACTATGGCAAATAAGAACTGTGAAGGATTATATTCATCAGTTTTATAATCTATCCTTATGGGTGGAAGACATCACTAAGGAAAATTTGATTGATCTATTATTGGGTGGTTTCAAAGATAACATCCAATTAGAGGTTTTAATGTTTAACCCAACATTTGTATCAGAAGCTAACCCACAAGTATGCATGGTAGAGTAAAAAGAGATGGTCAAATATAAAACCTTTACTACTAGTCATGATCACACCTTTCTAGCACCATCATTTCTTCAACCCACCAAACTGACACCTTGACAAATTAAGGAGAAGCAAGAAAAAGGGTTATGTTATAGTTGCAATTGAAAATAGAAAAAAGACCATCATTGTGCTAAAAAGAAGTTGTTTTACATCAAAAGTACCAATGAATATGATGATGATGAGGAGGTACTTAACGAGGATGAAGAAGGTCCTGAGGAGGAATCTAAAGACTCTCAGCCTACTATTTCCTATCATGCCCTTTAAAGTATTAGTACTCCCCAAACTCTTAATGTGTTGGGTTTCCAAAAAAATAAAAGGTCACTATTCTAATTGAATCTAGGAGCACACACAACTTCATCAATAATAAGTTGGTGGCTCACTTGAACTATTTCATTTATCCCGATCCAAAATTTTAGGTCATGATTATAGATGGTGGTACTACCTACTGCTCAAAAAAAATGCCATAATATTAAGCTAGCCATATGAGACTACTTGTTGGATTCTCTTATGTTTTTTACTCCCATGGGGGGAGTTGATATTATTCTAGAAGTAGAGTGGCTCACCACTTTGTCTACTATTGAGATGAATTTCTAGGAATTATTCATGTATTTTCATTTTAAGGGAAGGACATTTGAGCTAAGGAGATTAAGGGCTAAATATACACAACTTGTTAGCTCCCATTAAATGATAAAGATTCTTCAAAAGGGTGTTGAAGGATTTATAGCTCACTTGTTTTCCATGAAAGATCATCCATCTCAGCCATCTACACCTCCTAATTTACAACAAGTGATTGATGTCCATTTAGTTGTTATTGGTGACATGTCGAAAGGACTTCCACCTAGCTGCACATATGATCATACTATCAAACTTATTCTTGGTAGTACACCACCTAAAATCAGGTCATACAAGTATCCCTATGCTCAAAAAAATGAAATTAAGGAGATGGTACAAGAAATGTTAGATGCAGGAATCATTCACCATAGCTAAAGCAAATATTCTTCACTAATTGTCATGGTGTGAATTAAAGATGACACTTGGAAGATTTGCCCTAACTACAATGAACTCAACAAGAACACTATCAAAGATAAGTTTCCTATTTCTATCATTGATGATTTTCTAGATGAATTAAATGGTGCTCTTTATTTTACCAAGTTAGATCTACATTCTAGGTATCATCAAATCCAGATCCATCATGAATAAATACCCAAAACTAATTTTAGGACTCATGAGGGCCATTATGAGTTTTTGGTTATGCCTTTTGGGATAACAAATACCTTTAAGAGTTTGATGAATATTGTTTTTAGGCCATTTTTGAGGAAATTTTTTATAGTATTTTTTGATGATATACTCATTTATAGTAAAAACTGGGAAGACCATTTATACCAAGTGATATAGGTACTCTCAATTTTGGAATAACATTAATTATATGCCAAACCTTCTAAACGTACTTTGGGAGATTATGAGGTTGAGTATTTGGGTCATCCAATTTCACATATAGGATTAAAAGTGGATCCTAAAAAAATCCAAGTAATGGTGGACTGGCCAATTCCTAAGACACTCAAACAACTAAGGGGATTTCTAGGGCTAATTGGTTACTATCATAGGTTTCTCAAAATTAATGGTAGTATTACAGCCCCACTCACATATTTGTTAAAGAAAGACTCATTTCAATGGACTGATACAGCTACCAGGGCATTTGAACAATTGAAATTGGTGATGTGCACCACTTTAGTGTTGGCTACTCCTAATTTTTCTAAGACTTTTATGGTTGAATGTGATGCATCTGGGTATGGTATGGATGTTGTACTCATGAAAGAAGGAAGACCACTTGTATTTTAAAGTCATCAACTGAAGGCTAAAAATTAGCATAAGCCCATTTATGAGAAGGAAATGATGGCCATTTTTCATGTAGTCAAACAATGGAGGCCTCATTTGACGAGTCATCACTTTCAGGTAAAGACTAATCATAATAGTCTCATATATTTTTTGTAACAAAGGTTATCATAGAAAGAAAAAAATGGGTAACTAAGATGTTAGGCTATGAGTTTGAAATAGTTTAAAGAAAGCCAAGGACAATGTAGTGGTAGATTCACTATCTAGGAAGGATGAATCAGTTGAGGCCTTGTTATATGCTATGACCATTCTGCTGGCAGATTAGCTAGAGGAAGCAAGATCAAAATGGGACAAGGATAGTGCTACCCATGATTTGATTTAGAATATTTAGCAAAGTTTGAGTGAATTTAAAAAATTCACATGGAAGGGTGATGCATTATGGTATAAAGATAGATTATACCTATGTAAGAATTCTCTTCTTAAATAAAAAATCCTTCAAGAACTTCATGCCACTCCAATTGGGGGTCATTCAATATTATTAAAAATCTATCATATAATCAAGAAAGATCTTTTTTCAGAAGGACTCAAGGGGGATGTCCATAAATATGTGGCTAAATGTATGATCTATCAACAAAATAAAGGAGAAACCATGAAAACCCCAAGTCTTTTGCAACCTTTATCCATCCCAAGCCAACATTGGGAAGAGGTGTCTATGGATTTAATTACAATATTACCAAGGTCTGATGGTCAAAATGTTATCATGGTTGTGGTAAATCATCTCAATAAGTATGGTCATTTATGTTCTTTATCACATCCATTTGTTGCTAGTACAATAGCTTTTGATATTTTCAATATGTTTTATAAATTGAATGGTACCCTGAAGATCATTGTCAGTGATCAAGATACCATCTTCACTAGTAATTTTTAGACTGAGTTATTTGTATGTTTAGGCACCCAGTTATATCATAGTTCATCATATCATCCTCAATCTGATGGACAAACTGAGGTAGTCAACAAATGTCTAGAAGGATATCTCCATTTTTTTATTTTTGATAAAAAGGATAAATGGGTTCATTGGTTGCCACTTGCTGAATGGTGGTATAATACTTATGTTCATAGTTCTTCCAAAATGTCTCCTTTTACTGGTACTATATGAATACCACCCACCATCCATCACTTCAACCTTAAAGGTCCTGTTGACCATTTTATGCCCAACAAGCCAAAAAATTGTTCCCCTTCTATCCCTGTTGTTCTAGGCCATTTCGTTTTTCAATTTTACATGAATCTAGAATTTCTACAGACTCTGCAAGTCCATTTCTATGGACTCTATAGGTTTTGGATTTCTACAGACTCTGCATGTTTAGTTTTTCTATGAACTCTACAGGTTAGTCTTTTGGCACATGAAGGATCAATTCAGAGAGTTTTGGGTTTTACAAGGCTTCTTCGGGCTCTTGTCTGAAGAAAATCACAAGAAAAGTTGGCATGGTTGAACCATTGAACTAGTTCAAGGCCTTGGTTCAACATTTAAGTTCATCGCTACATTTTTAGGCCTTGGTTCAACATTCAAGTCCATCAAGCTTTATTTCATCACTCAAGTTCAATGCTTCAGATGGTTAGTCGACAAAGTTCAATGGGATTGGTGTGCAGCATTAAACCGTTGAACTAGTTCAACCACTTAGTTCAACACTTCAGCTTGGTTTATCGACAAAGTTTAACGCACTAGTTTAACCATTGGTTCAATCATACAGCTTAATCAAGCTTAGTTCAAATGCAAGGTCCATTGCTTGTTTAAATTTAGTTGGTTCAATACATTAGTTCAACGCACTTAGTTCACTCAATTGGTTCGACACCTGGTTTAATCGGTTCAAATGCAATCAATGGGTTCATCAATGTAGAACTTTGAACTGTTAAATCAATTCAATAAATTGGTTCATTCGATAGGTTCAAAGCATTGGTTAAATTAGATGGTTCAATCATTCAGTTCACTCAGTTGGTTCAGTGGCTTCAAGTTCATTAGGCTTGGTTCACTTAGCATCGATGCGCAGCATTGAACTGTTGAACTAGTTCAACAGATTAGTTCAACCATTTGATTCAATGCTTAAGTTAAATGCTTTGGTTTAATCACTTTGATTCAATGGATGGTTCAACAAAGGGACTCAGCAAATAGTTTAGAGGGGCTCGATGTGTAGTGTTGAACCATTTTCAGTTTAACAAATTAGTTTAAAAGGCTTTGGTTCAACAGGCTCGGTGTGCAGTGGTTGAACTGTTGAACCGATTGAACCATTAAACCAATTTTGGTTCAATGGGTTGGTTTAACGGCTTGGTTCAAGGGTGTTCCCTAAAGTTGAAGGTTCAAATGCCCTTGCCGAGGGTAGTTCAAAGTCTAAAGGCCCTTGTGGAGGGTAAACACTTCAAAGGGGCCACAAAAGGGGCATTTTAAACTTTCAAAAAATTTGTTAAGGCAAAGGTTGAATTCTTTCAGACTTTTTGTTCGAAGGAATTCCTTCAAACAGAAAGCTTGAAGAAATTTGGGGAGAGGCTGCCAGCGCAGGGAAAGTTCAAAGAACCCAACAAAAAGGATAAAGCGGCCAATTCCCATGAACTTTTTGTCCACAGGAAAAAGCTCAAAGTAAAAAAGCCATAAAAAGGACTCGATGACTTTTTTTGAGTATGATGACATCCCGAAAGCCACCAAATTTAAGCAGACAAACTAGTCATTGGGTGATGGTCGTGCGAATGTCAAATTTAACGTAGTGAAGTAGCCATTTGTTTTGAACTGTCTGAGTGCTAAATCTTGGAGATAGCCCGAGGAACGTAGTGACCTGCTAGAAAATCACCCTCAAGGGCTAAAAGAGTAGGAATAAGACAAATGTAGAAAAGATATAGCATTTAAGTGGCAAAGGTAAGGTGAGTCATTGTCACATGAGTGGCATAGTCTATTTTCTATAGTTGGCATTGATGAGGGGATAGACTACAGTCTGTTTATAGGAAAGAGGCACGGCCATGCTCTTGCATTAATGTTTGAATGCCAAAGTCAATTTTGGCAATTGTACAACATGGTTCTAACAGGCTTCTTCTAGAAGAATGACATCAGTAACAGTGGTTTCCTCTTCCTAAGATTCAAAGTGCACATGGGCCACTTGCAGAGAAGAGCACTAAAATATTTCCCAGGAAGCACCAAGTTTATCTTCCTCTTCCTATATATTGTAAACTTCTCTTTTGATAAGGGATCCACTCTCAGCCTTAAGACAAAACTTTGCCCAAAAATCTCTCAGGGCTTGTAAGGCAGAGCTACCAAAAATTTACCTTGAATCGAAACATAGCATTTTTACTTCCATTCTGAGTTTTGCATCTTTATTATGTGTCTATGCATTTGATTCTACGTTAAGTCATTTTCTTAATTCTCTTGCAAAATGATTTCAGCATGTCTAGTGCATTTTATGAGTTTTCCTTTTACAGGGCTATCAGAAGTGTCCCTAGAGGAGTATAGGTGAAGTGGATAGGCTGCTGCAGTGTGTCTTAGAACACCTCTAGTAGTTATTTCCTCCCTATATCTCTATGGACCCCTGACCCACTAATGTATAAGGTTCTCTCATATCAGATGAAGTGCATGGGAGCTATTTCTTGATAGAAAGTGTATGTTTAGGCAGAGTAGATCACACTTTTCTGGTGTATCATCTTTTATTTTTTAGGCTTAGGCTTTGTTTTCAGCCTCTCTCTCTCCCTTTTCATCCCCCACCCCTTTTTTCATTTTGTTTGTTAGCAGTAGGAGAAACCAAGGCCTAAATGATACATCAGAGGGAGCTAGTCCTTATTTAGAGACTCTCCCCTCTAGCTTCACCGGTCCCACAAGCGAGAGGGGCGTTTCCATTGTTGCATGAAGAAGGTACGAGCTCAGCCTCCTACCAAGGGTGCAATCTTCTGCATCAATAGTTTTTGGCACACTCAGTGGGACCAACTAAGACAAGTTGTGTCCAAGGAGTTGAATAATTTTTGGTGTGTTCTTCAACCAACTAGCCTTTGGAGGCTTTTGCATCAACACCAATGGTAACTCCGAGTTGAATCAGTTGGTTAAGCAGCCTAGTGCCATTAAGAAATCACATTTGTATGTATAATCCCTCTGCACAAAATCATGGACCTTGTTGTCCTTCCTATAATTTTGATCAAGCTCAGCCTTTTTATGGCATCTCCCCAAGCAACCCTCCTAGTCACCCTTTAACCAGAAGGGAAACTTCTAATTCCTAGATCTTTCACCCTGATGGTATGCTCCTGACTTGGAAGGAAATGATGGAATCATGGGATAGGAAAGAAGAGAAGCAAGGTTTTGCTCAAAATATTAGAAAAGATAAAGTTGCTCCTACCCATGATTCCTATGATCTCCAAGAAAGGCTTTTCCAAGAAGATCTAGCCAAGAGAATTATAGACTTGGAATCCAGAGAGAGATTCCTCAGCCAGTGTGTGATGGATGGTTTAGACCCAACAACACATTCCATGTCTGAACACACCCCATCTACACACTTCTAAGAGAGCTATCAGGCCACACCTAATATTGATGAAGTGCTGGCCAAGTGGAAGGAGGAGAATCATTTGATTCTAGCTTAAGGACTGCCTCCTCTTTCATATGGTTTTCCCACTTCACCCCTTCTCAAGGAAGAACCTATTCTGCAAGAGGTGAGTGAGGAGTAGAAGATCCAATCTACAATTTCCCAAAGGGATATCATGAGTGACAACAAAGGTAGAATCATCATTGATGCTTCTTGTGAGGACACCATCGACAATGGAGAAGATGCAGGTCTTGCATATATGCAAATGTTCTAGCAATATGAGGAGGAACAAAAGCATGGCGAGCTCTCTTCCCCCTTATTTGTTGAACTTCTTTATTACTTTGATGAGAAGGATGACTATGCTGAAGAGCCTGAGTTGGAGGAGGATCAGGAGGATACCTTTGAACATCTATAGGTCCCTATCTTTAAGGAGGAAAAGGAGAGGTCTATAATCCTTGAGGAAAGCCTTCAAGAAGAAAGATTTGAATAGAGAGGTGATGTTCTATGGGATGAGCAATCAATTTGTGATTCCATTTCAGACATCACCATAGTCACCCTTCTTCAAGAAGGCCAAGAGGGAGGAGAGGATGAGTTTGACAGGATCTCTAATGAAATAGAAGGAAATGGGTCAAACCATGATGCATTACAAAAGGACTATACATGTCAAAGGGCTAATGGTGATGAGCTAGTAGCCTTTGATTTCTTGGTGAAGAGCACCATTATGAAGGCCCAGCATTCAATAAGCTTCCAAGGATAAACAAAGTACATATAAATTGGAAGCATGTTTGAATCTGATCCACTCAAATACAAGCCAAGCAAGGTGACAGGCAAGAGGAGCAGGTCACCAACTCTCTTTTCCATTCAGCTACTTGCTTGGCACCATAAGTCTTCTTGCCAGGAAGGGGACTTAAGAAATTTTCCCTTTGATCCAAGAGGGAGGCAAATATTCCTAGTTAGCTATATATAGTAGTTTGCTTTCAGTTGTCTTTCCTATTTTCCCTAAGTGTAGTTGCATAGGTAGTGTTTTTTAGCCTTGTGTGTTTCCCTTTATGTGTGGAGTAAAAGCTTCATGTTTTGATTCTTAGATCTTTTAGAGCTATTGCTAACTTTCCTCAAATCTACATCTGACTCCGTGCCCAATGGACTGCAAGGCAACTGGTCTTTAAGCATAGCAGGCATGCTTCCCTTGGGAGTCACCAATTTGTTGACCATTTTTTGCCCAATAGGCCAAAAAATTGGTCCCCTTCTATCCTTGTTGTTCTATGCCATTTCATTTTTCAATTTTGCATGAATCTAGAATTTCTACAGACTGTATAAAATTTCTACGAATTCTACAGGTCTATTTCTACAGACTTTGCAAGTTTTGGATTTCTACGGACTCTATAGGTTTAGTTTTTCTATGAACTCTATCGGTTAGTCTTTTGGTGCATGAAGGATCAATTCAGAGAGTTTCAAGTTTTAAAAGGCTTCTTTAGGTTTTTGTCTGAAGAAAATCACAAGAAAAGTTGGCATGGTTAAACCATTAAACTAGTTCAAGGCCTTGGTTCAATGTTTAAGTTCATCGCTACATTTTCAGGCCTTGGTTCAACGTTCAAGTCCATCGAGCTTTATTTCATTGCTCAAGTTCAACACTTCAAACGATTAGTCAGCAAAGTTCAATAGGCTCGATGTGCAGTGTTAAACTGTTGAACTGGTTCAACCACTTAGTTCAACACTTCAGCTTGGTTCATCGACAAATTTTAATGTGTTGGTTTAACCATTGGTTCAGTCATATGATTCAATCAAGCTTAGTTCAAATGTAGGGTCCATCACTCAGTTCAATTCAATTGGTTCAATGCATTGGTTCAACACACTTGGTTCACTCAATTGGTTCGATGCCTAGTTTAATCAATTCAAATGCAATCGGTGGGTTCATCAGTGTGCAGCTTTAAACCATTGAATTGGTTCAACAAATTGGTTCATTTGGTAGGTTCAAAGGATTAGTTCAATCGGATGGTTCAATCATTCAGTTCGCTCAGTTGGTTTAGCAGCTTCAAGTTCATCGGCCTTAGTTCACTTGGCATCAACACGTAGCATTGAACCATTGAACCAGTTTAATCATTTGGTTTAATGCTTAAGTTTAATGCTTTGGTTCAATCACTTCAATTTAATGGATGGTTCAACAAAGGGACTCAATGAATAGTTTAGAGGGGCTCAGCGCGCAGCGTTGAACCATTTTTGGTTCAATAAATTGGTTTAAAAGGCCTTAGTTCAACGAGCTCAGCATGTAATGGTTGAACCATTAAACTGATTGAACCGTTGAACCAATTTTGGTTCAATGGGTTGGTTTAACAGCTGGGTTCAAGGGTGTGCCCTATAGTTGAAGGTTTAAATGCCCTTGTGGAGGGTAGTTCAAAGTTTAAAGGCCCTTGCAGAGGGCAAACACTTCAAAGGGGCCACAAAAGGGGCATTTTAAACTTTCAAAAAAAATTTATGGCAAAGGCCGAATTCCTTTAGACAAAAAGCTTGAAGGAATTCGGGGAGAGGCCGCCAGCACAAGGAAAGGTCAAAGAGCCCGATAAAAAGGACAAAGTGACCAATTCTCGTAGACTTTTTGTCCATGCAAAAAAGCTCAAAGTAGAAAAGCCACAGAAAGGACTTGATGACTTTTGTTAAGGATGATGACATCTCGAAAGCCATCAAATTTAAGCAGATGAACTAGCCAATGGGTGACGGGCATGTGAACATCAAATTTAACGTAGTGAAGTAGCCATTTGTTTTGAACTATCTGAGTGCCAAATCTTGGAGATAGCCCAAGGAAAGCAGTGACCTGCTATAAGATCAACCCCGAGGGTTGAAAGAGTAGGAAGAAGACAAATGCAGAAAAGACAAATCATTTAAGTGGTGAAGGGAAGGTGAGTCATTGTCAGACGAGTGGCGTAGTCTATTTTTTGTAGTTGGCATTGATGAGGGGACAAACTACAGTCTATTTACGGAAAAAGGTGTAGCCATGCTCTTGCATTAACATTTGAATGCCAAAGTCAATTTTGGTGATTATACAACATGGTTCTAGTAAGCCTCTTCTAGAAGAATGACATTAGTAATAGTGGTTTCCTCTTCCCAAGATTTAGAGCGCACATGGGCCACTTGCAGAGAAGAGTGCCAAAATCTTTCCCAAGAAGCACCAAGTTTCTCTTCCTCTTCCTATATATTTTAAAATTCTCTTTTCAGAAGGGATCCACTCTCAGCCTTAAGGCAAAACTCTACCCAAAAATCTCTCGAGGCTTGTAAGGCAGAGCTGCCAAAAATTTACCTTCAATCGAAACACAGCATTTTTACCTCTATTCTGTGTTTTGCATCTTTAGTATGTGTCTATGCATTTGATTCTATGTTAATTCATTTTCTTAATGCTTTTGCAAAATGATTTCAGCATGTCTGGTGCATTTTTTTAGTTTCCTTTTACAGGGCTGTCAGAAGTGTCCCTAGAGGAGTATAGGTGAAGTGGATAGGCTACTGCAGTGTGTCTTAGAATGCCTCTAGTAGTTATTTCCTCCCTGTATCTCCATAGACCCCTAACCCACTAATGCAGAAGGTTCTCTCATGTCAGATGAAGTGCATGGGAGCTATTTCTCGATAGAAAGTGTAAGTTTAGGTGGAGTAGATCACACTTTTCTAGTGTATCACCTTTTGTTTTTTAAGCTTAGGATTTGTTTTCAGCATCTCTCTCTCCCTTTTCATCCCCCCCTTTTTTCATTTTGTTTGTTAGCAGTAGGAGAAACCAAGGCCTAAATTATACATCATAGGGAGCTAGCCCTTATCTAGAGACTCTCCCCTCTAGCTTCATTGGTCCCACAGGCAAGAGGGGAGTTTCCATTGTTGCATGAAGAAGGCAAGAGTTTGGCCTCCTGCCAAGGGTGCAATCTTCTGCGTTAACAGGTCCATCTTAAGGTTCATGTAGTTAAAGAACATATTCACCGTAAATAGGAGTTCCTTGCTAGTTTGCATGAAAATTTAGCCATGGCCTAGAATTACATGAAATAGTAGGCAGATCAACACAAAAGTGAGAGGCACTGACATTGGTGATTGGGTTTTTGTTCACTTATATCCATATAAGTATATGTCCTTAAACCAATAGAAAAGGGATAAAAAACTATCTCTTAAGTATTATGGGCCTTATTAGATCTTGCATAAAATTAGTAGTGTGGCCTACAAGTTAGAGTTTCCTTCTTTCACTCACATACATCCACTATTTCATGTATCATGCCTGAATAAAATCATTGGACACAAATTGGCTACCCAAATTGAGTTACTAGAATTGGATGAGGAAGGAAGAGTTGTTATTGATCTTGAGGTGATATTTCAAATGTGCACTAAGCATTTGTGATTTTGAGAGATTAAAGAGAACCTAATCAAATAGAAGAATCTGCATTGTGAAGATGCTACTTGGGAGGAAGAATCTTTTGTGCAGCAACATCTAGAGTTGACTCAATGTTGAGGACAACATTGTTTTGAAGGGCACGGGCATGCTATAACCTTAACTTTTGGAGTGTCTTGGGATATGTGTGATTGACTTGTGGCTTACATACCTCTTTTATATTCTTGTTATATTTCTCTATGTTCTTAGTTAGGTCAAATTATGGAATAACCATAGCTAAGTAGACTATATATAAGAGGTAGTGGTTAGTCTTTAAAGATCATGTTAAGTATTTTACTCTTAATGCATTATTTTAGAGGTTTCCCCCTTGAAATGGTTTTGATATATTATCCATTATTTTGCTCTGCTATCAAATATTGTTGTGTGATCTCTCATATTTGCATATTCTATGTGACATAAAATCATTTTGTGTGAACATCTATGTAATTTCATTACACACATCACATTGATTTTACACCTTTTCCATAAGGTTTTTTTCAACCCAAGATTACTCTATATGATGGCAAGGATGATCCAGAGACACATTTGATAACCTTTCATGTAGCATGCTTGGACTATGTACCAAATGAACAGCTACTTACCAAACTATTTCCACATAGCCTAAAGGATTATTCTTTACAATGGTTCTATAGTCTATAAAATCATTCAATAAATGTATTAAATCCTTTAGCTAAAATGTTTATAACTCATTTTAGCATTAACATTGGTGATAAATTTTCATATTCCCAAGTTACACAGTAAAAACAAAGGGCCAATGAGCATCTCACAAATTATGTTCTTTGATATAAGACTATTTTGGCTAAGATGACTAGCCCCATAGCTGATCAACAATTATAGGATCTCTTCAAAAAGAGTATGTTACCATCTTTACATGAATAAATTATGTTCAAAATATTATCTTCTTTCATTGAATTGTGTCACACACTAAAGGAAAGAGAAGCCAAGTTAATTTCAATGGGAAAACTCAAGTACACAAGTATCTCATAAACAACAAACAAGAGTAACAAAAAAGTCCCATAAAAAGTCTAGGTCAATGATAAAAAGATTCAAAATCAACCTAAAATTAATGTGTCTTTAGAGCCCCCTCAACGAGTGGTTTTATTAGCACCTCCTCAACATACATTTACCAATCTATTAGTTTCTCCAGCCAAAGTTTTATAGTAGCTATTAGAATGTAAAATCATATCTCTTCCTCCTATTCGAGAAGTTAACCCAACAAAGCCTCTTCCATGGGGATATGATTAGCATGCATTTTAAAAGTTTCACAAGGAACTAGGCCATACAACAAATAGATGCATCAGTTTGAGACACAAGATATAAGATTTAATAGATGGCATTCATATTAATCTTGGTACTTGAGTTGAGCCTCTTCAGGCCAAGCCAGCATAGGGTAAAGCATTGAAAAAAAAATTAGATCCTTTTCCAAAAAATTCTAAATAGGAGATAAAGGATAAATTAGGGGTTCATCAATCATATCATGTACATCCCCCACCAGATAAATGTAGGGCACCTTCAGTTGAGTTACATCCTTTAAGCAACATGATTGGTGTATACAATTATAGAGCTTCATCTAGACATTCCATCTCCTTCTCAGATCAAGATATCTTTGAGAATGATATGGATTATCACGCACTCTTTATTAGAGCTCACATTCATAATAATCTTATTCATAGTGTTCTCATAAATAATGAATCCATTATGAACATGTGCACTGTGACATTATTACAACATTTGGGATATTTAGGGTAGGATATTACATCAATAAACATAGTTATTAGTAGATTGAATGGGCATATACATATTTCATTAGGTGAGATTGTACTTCATCTAAAGATGGGTCCATCATATGTGGCCACACAATTCACTATTATTCCTAGTGTAGGATTTTTTGATATGTTACTTAGTTGACCATTGATTCAAAGACTTTAAGTAGTACCTTCTACAATTCATAGATACATGAAATTCATTCACACTAATCAGGTTATTACAATTTTTGGAGTTCCATATGAGTTACCACTCCCCACTTCAGAGCCATCTTCTAAAGTATAGTCACTAGTTTTAGTTTAGCCTCCAATTCTAGTTTTTCCACCATTTATAGTTCCTCATCCAGTTCTGATTCAAACATAGTTGAGGCATCCATCACCAGCATAGAGAGTTTAGACACCTCCAAAACTTTATGATTCTAGATAGCTTCCAGCTACAATGTTCACACCCAGGGTAGTATCATTAAGATCTCATGCATCTTCTCATAGAACACATGTTAAGAGGACTTATCCTACTACAAGATGGGTCCCTAAGATCCCTACAATTTCATCCATTTCTCAAAGTTATAAGGGGATCCCACAGTTGGTTTCTACTTTAGAGATTTTAGAGCATTTATAACATATATAGCTTTTAGAGCCATGGTCTTAGAATTTACATCATGCTTCATGATCATGCATAATTCCTCTCCTTGATACAAGATACCATGATAGGGAGTCTCCCATGAGAATCATCAATTAGTATCATCCTTTCTCCACTTGTACATGGTTTCTTATGCTTGATTTTACATAGCTCAAAACTTTCAAAAATTCAAAACAAATACAAAATTTCAAAATACAAAAACATTCATATATGTAAAAAACACCAAAATATTTTGATTATGTGCATCGTCCATGCTTTACATTTCTACTACAATGCTAGACTTACATTTACTATTCTATGCTATTGTTTGTTGATTTATCTACATTGCCATGCTTCACTTGATCTTCTTTGAGTGTGTGCAGTGAATTCCATATCTTTGATTACTTTACTATACCCATTGAGGGGCATCCTACTTATACATAAAGACACACATCGATATACATACCCACTAGGGGCATCTTCTACATGACTACACCATCCAAGTTATGTCATTCCTACACCACACACTCTAGTTATCATGTTAATTTACATTACTTACTAGTTTACATAAATTAATCTATCAACACTCACTAGTATATAACACTTGTGTATTTCTTAGCATATACCTTGTCTTGTACTCATATGTCTTTCATACTTTCCCTCTTACTTTGATTATTTATATGTGATTATACTTCTAATTCCTTACATGCTTTCTTTTATTGGTTAGTGTAGCTAAATTTTTTGCATTTCTTAGTTCCTATTTGTCTTCCGTATGTACCTTAAGACATTTACCAATGTCCTTTGATTCTATTCATTTGTGTGCCCTAGTACATTTTCCAATGTCCTTTGCTTGTATTCCTCTATATGATTTTGGCTTCCACGCCAATTTTGCTTATTTCAATTATATGTGTATGTGGCATTTAAACATGCTTTGTATACTTATTTTCTAGTTTGAGTGACATGTGCCCATGTCCCTTCTTTCCTTGGCCCCTTGGCCACCCTTGTATGCTTCTTGATTGTTGCCTTGTGTGCTTTCTACTTATTTACTTCTCATTATTTGCAATGTCATGATCCACATCATGTATTTATCTTGCTTTCTGAGATGCCATGATGGATATCATGCTCCATCCCTCTAACTAACAACTAATCAGATTTTCATTTCTATTTTAGTACATTGCACATGTTATTGCATAGTTATATCCATCAAGGCATACCCCTATTGATCTAACAATCTCTCAATTCAAATCATGCTATATCTTGCGATATCTTGTCGATTATCATTGCTATATCATGTATCTTTGTAGCATAACACACTTACAAGGATCTTTATTTTAAGGGTAGTCATTGCAGGGTCTTTATTCCTATGGGGAAACAAATAGGGGTTTTATCACAGAGATTAGAGCTCCTAATAGTTAAAAAAGTAGCATTTAGCACACCTAGAATAGCAACTAGACATCAAAATAGTTAGATCAAACTAGGTAGATAGTCAATAATCTAGAACAATTACCAAATTTAGCTATAGACAATAATACCCAACTTGGTTAATAATGGTAGTACTACTAGTGTCCATTTTTAGTGCTCCTATCTAAATAGTAGAAAAACTAGACTTTCTAGAAGTAGGCAGAAAAGTAGGTTCAGCTATAATTTTTTCACAACCAAACTAGTTTAGAATCAATAGTTTTTAGTACACTTTTTCTTAGAGAATATAGATATAGGGGGCATCATTCATGGCATGATGGTTCTCACTTCCAATTTTAGATATGGTAGTTTATGACTTCTATATCAAAATCCATGTTTTAAATACCAGTGATTGGGGGTAATGTGTGTGGCATATTTGTTTCTTTTCTTTCTGAGTTTAGATTACCCAGGAATTCTTAGTAGTTGCATGCCTTATTCCATCTGCAAGTGGTTGGCATCATTTTAGAATGGATTTCATACAAGCCTAACTTCCTAAGTTCCTAAGTGGCTTTCATATGAGCCTAGTGCACTAGTTTAGAGTGGATTCCATATGAGCCTAGTGCACCAGTTTAGAGTGGATTTCATACAAGCCTAATCCCTATCTTTCAGAGTGGCCAAGAGTGGCCTAGTTTCTAGTATACATTTGGCTATGTATGATAACATTTTCAGACCATAGTACATTCATGGGCTTTGGGAGCCATCTCATATGACATACATTTCATAATGGTATCAATTCATAGCTTCACTTCAAGGAGGAATGATGGAGACAAAGGACTAGATATCCTTTGTATTCTTGAGCCACCTATTCACAAGGATTAGATGTGCATTCCAAACATCGATCAACACATGAAATAACACTTAGCTTCACTTAATGGGTGATGATGGAGCCAAAGAGTCAGCCTTTACATTCTTAAGGCATTCTTAGGGAATTGAGTACTTAAATTTGTTCATGATATTACTCTTGGTACATCACCTTTCAGCATTACTCAGCATAATCTAGCATCATAATAGGTTTTATACTAGTTCATGTACTTGGTGAGGTGTGTTCATTCTTTTCTCTTCTTCTCTTTCTTACCTAGTTTTGTACATTCTTATTTTAGATATAGCTTATTTAGTAAGAACTAATCTACTCTTTGTTTTTCTTATAGATTCATACTTCACAGTGTGCTCTCTCTATGCACACCTAGCATCACATAGCTTCATGAGCTTCAGCCTTGCAGATAAGTTTAGGTATGCTTTCTATTTTTACTTTACCCTAGTATTTCACTTTGTTGCATCACTCAAATAAAGAAGGGGTAAAATATAGTCATATAAAATGCAAAAATTGGTAACTTGAGTGTGGCTAATGACATGCAACCCTTAGGTCCCTTTTCCTTGCTTTCATGACCCTCTTGGGCTTATTTTCATTGATTCTCAGTTATCCATAGCCTTCTAAACTTGGTCCCATCTCACCCAGACTACTTTTTTTAAGATAAATAAATCCCCCCAAGTCCTATCTACTCAAGATAGCAGTGCCACACTTGGACTATACCATCAATGCTACTCATATACACTTTTGGCACTATTATCTAAGTCTATTTTTGGCCTCAATGGTCAATTTCTTCTGGTTCCCCATCCTTATCCTTGTGAAATTAATGTGAGTACATTCAACCCATGACCAATAAATCCCTATAAAATACCATTAAAACATCATTTGGAAAGGGTTGGTAAATATCACTAAGCAAAAAAGAATACAAGCAAGACTACTCAAGCAATCTTACCTATTCTCTACATATAGCCAGACAACACACTTATAAGCTCATTCAAATACTTACACTAGTCCCTATCCACCTCAAGCACATCTAGTTTATCATTTGACATCTTCATATACAAAATTGCACAAAGCACATCAAGTGGGAGAACTACGTGTGGCTTCATCCCTCTTAAGTGTATTGGTATGCAGGTAGTGTGCCCACACATAGGGTGTGAAACATGTCTAGTGAATCTTGAACATACTAACCCCCCTCCCTCTTTCTCAAAATTGGTCAAATCATAATGGAAGATAGGGTTTGAATAAATAATCTTCTCTATAAGGAGCTATATAGACTTCCAACTATTAAAACTTCATAGACAGGGACACATAGACATAGCGAACAAAACCCAAAAATCTCAGATCCATAAGACAATAGTGGTAGAGGTAGAATATAGTGTTGGTACCACTACTATCTATTTATGATGCTCTTGTATAATCATAAAATGAATTTTAGATCTTAGTTTAAAATAGTGTCTTAGTCTTGTGTAGTGAATTCTAACTTTTGTCTCAGTTAGATCAATCAATTTCCAGCTAAGTTTGATTTTCTCCTTCTCATTACTATTTTTAGAAAATTCTAGATTATAATTAATTTAAACAAATCAATAGCTTAATTATTACCTATTTACTTACTAAGTTTACTACTCAGACCCTTTAACTAAATTAGGAATAATACCCCAATATTCCCAAAATTATTAAATCAGAATCAGTCATAGACATCTATAGAGTTTTATGATTACTTTCATCATAGTTTCAAGCCATAGAAGGGTTAATTGACCAAAGATGATAAAGTATAATGTTTTCTTATATGAAATGCAAATTTGAGTGTGATAGAGAAAGAGAAGGCCATCATCAGTTGTGATAGGTAAAAAAGAGTAAGGTGGACAATTTTAGAGTGTTTATTAAGTGGGTGCTTGGTTAGAAAGGGTGTTGTAGCCTCCTATCAAGTTTGTGATTATTAAAGTCAAGTTGGTGCTTGATAAATGTAGGGTTTGGTGCTCCTTATTGGGTTGGTTCTCAATTAAAATTAATTTATGGTCTTATAAGACAAGTTGTCAATGTTTCTCTAAGTTTTTCTACAATTTGCTTTCAGAGGAAGGAAGAATCTAAGGTTAAAGGTTAGGGGTTTGATTGATACCCAGATTAAGTGCACACCGTATCCAAGCATTATGGGAGCTCCTCTTTGTCTATGGAGGAAACACCTGCAATAAGAATAAGACTTAAACAAAGAAGATGTTAGAAAAAGATTTGGTGGACTGCCAAGCTACATGCTCGGTCTCGAAAGCATAAAGCTCCGTAAGGGATGACAATCCACTATTTAATGAAAAGAATGTTGTATAAAAAGAAATGATGAAAGACCAAGAAGGAAAAAATAGATAATGCATACCTATTCTTTATAGTCAGTCTATCATAGTCACCGACGTCGATAGTCTTGCTGAGGTCGGTTAGGTCAATGATGTCGAAGTCGGTTCTGTTGCCGATGTTGGTAGGGGCAGTGGGCCTTGGACAAGTTTTGGAATATATCTGTGGTCAACAAAAGAGTCTGTGGAAATTTAAAGGTTTGTGCAAGGTTGCAGGAAAGTGAATAGGGTCTGAAGAAGGGTAAAAGTAGAGGGTAGGTGTGATAAGAGGGTAAGAATAAGAGGAAGGCTTTTCAGCCTCTCCATAGAAGAAGTTAGGTTTCTCAACAGTTCTTAGAAATATCAAATGGAAACAAATTACCAATGTATTCTAAAATATTGAAATGAGACAGAATACTTAGCTCTTTTAGATGAAGAATTAGAGGTGTCAGAATGCTTATTTCTATTGTGGCTGATGTTGAGGTCCTCGTATAATGTTGCAATCCAATGTCTGGAGTGACTTGTGCAGATCTTTGGCAGCCAAGAGAGCGATAGTTAAAATTTGATGCTTGGTCTTAGAGTGTGTGCATCAATCTACAAAGAGGTGGGGGGGCAAGCTCAATGAAATAGCTAGCTTATGTAACCGACATTGGTGATCTAGCCAGTGTTGGCTGACTGTTGATCGACGTCAGTGGAGAAAGAATGGGTAAAAGGGCTATTTTGAGCTCTTTGCCCATTTCTCCACATGCCAAGTACTTTTTCCATTAGAGAATGGTCAAAACACAGGTTTATGAGGCACGAGAGTTGGTTAGGGAGTTAATAGGGAGTGAGAATAGGTCATGGGTAGTTAGGATTTGGAGGACCTAGTCTCAGGGTGACTCATAAGTTAAGAAATGGTCTTAGGGTGAGGTGTCTAAGTGAGGTGTCTAGGTGAGGTGTCCAAGGTGAGGTGTCTAGGTGAGGTCATTAATTTAAAATAATTAGTTTATTTTAAATTAATAAGGTGTGTAAGTGTTTATAAGGGGACCAAGGGGGGGTTGACACAATGTTGGTGTCTACATTTGCCCCTTTTTGTCTTGTGGTTTGTCCTGACGAACTACAAGACAAAACTAGGTGTAGGTTGCCCCAAATATGAGGTAAATGGTTGAGGTATTCCCCCTTAAAGTGGGAATCGATAAAAAGTAAGCTAAAATTGGGTGCCGATTTGATAGGTAGTGGATGGGTAGGGTGAGGTTCGAGTGTGAACGCTACAATAGTTGAGATTGCACGTATACCACTTCACATGATAGGTAGGTCAAATTGTCGCACGTAAGGTTGAGGAGCACTAAAATCAAAGTAATTGGTCCCCAGCTTATTAGTGGTAGCTGATTGGGTTAAATGATCAAAGCTATAGCTCTAATCATTGAGGAGGACAAAAATTGAGGTAATCAGTCCCCAACTTATTAGTGGTAGCTGATTGGGTTAATCGATCAAAGATGTAGCTCCAATGGGCATCATGTTCCAAGTATCTTGGGCTAGGAAGTGCTCCTGGAAAACATGAAAATGTCACAGATATTGGGGATCAACTTGGTCAAGATCTGATAATAGATGTGAGGGGTGCGTACAATTTGTTAACTATTCATGAGGTAGCATATGCAATCAAAAACAACCAAGGCAAAGTTGTCTCGAAAGTGGTCATGGTCTGAGGAGATAGTCATGATCTCCAAGGTCATTTGTCGAGTCGGGCTAAGATATAGTGATCTCAACTATTGTTTGTTGTGGTTAAAGAGATGTATATGATTTCTAATGTGCCCCATGAGAAGTCTAAGGTGACTTCCACAGTGTCAGGGCTGGTTGTTTGGTCATGATTTTAGGCTGGTTTAGATAGTTGGTCTAGCTGACGTCGGTGAGGAGACCAATGTCGGTATAAAATAGATCGATGTTGGTGAGACAGGGTAGAATATTGCTGATGTCGGTGGCTTGACAAACATGACAAAAGTAGATTGACGGCCCACCAAAAGTCATTTATGACTTTTGAAGTGTTGAAAAAGAGAGCTCTAAGTGTTTGAGTCATAGAGACCTCTAGTTGTTCGTGGCAGCAGTGCGAGGTGTCAAGTTGTGAGTGGTGAGGAGTATTGGTGAGTTTAGAGTGTTGTGAGTGTTTGGGAACATTGCGGGCCACTAGAAATTAGATTGAGGAGACGAGGTAGATAGAGATGGTAGATGTTAGAGGAGGCCCTACAGGAGGAGCACCACCACTGACACCCATTATACCACCTCAGTGGTGAAGATGAGATGAGGTAGGATGTGTTTTTTTGAATTTTTGATTGGTTTTTGAATTTGATGTTATTTTTGTTGGTTGTTGAGTTCTTAGTGATAAATCAGGGGGAAGGGTAATTAGAAGGTTGGGTAGGCTAAGTAGGTTAGTTTAGGGAGGTTTAGAAGTAGTTTGGGGTGAAATGGGGGAGGAATGGGGAAGCTCTAATTTGTAGGGCTCCATTCAGTCGTAGGGCCAAACTAGTCACTGATGTCGGTGGTTCTACTGATGCCAGCCAAAAATCCCACCGATGTCAGTAGGTTAAATATCGATGTCAGTTATGTTAGAGTCATCATTGACACCCTAACCCATGTCAGTGGCTTATTGAAGGTTTTTTAGGTCTTGGAAAGTTTGAAAAAGATAATCTAGAGGGCTGAAGTCATGCCGATGCACTCCCAAGTGTAGTAATTTAGGATAGGTAGTGAGCCTAGGGTTTAGGGTAAGCAATGAGCCTAGGGTTTAGATAGTTGGTCCATCAAGTAGATGAACAAATGAATGGCTGAGCTATCCTCAGAAGACCCCATGTCAACTGAGTGATGCATACATAGTCCCTATTTTGAGGGCCTCAGGCCAATGTAGTTCTCCCCAAAAGGGAAGAAGAGGGTAGGTTATGGATTGGGTTTGACTAGGTTAAGTCATGGTTAAAGGTTATATGGTTGTTCCATCAAGTAGACGAATGAACGAATGGCTGAGCTAACCTCAGAAGACCCCATGTTAACTGAGTGTTGCCTACATAGCCCCTATTTTAAGGGCCTCAGGCCAATGTAGTTCTCCCAAAAAAGGGAAGAAGAGTCAAAGAGGTTGATAGTTATTTTGGTCATGTTAGTGTTTTTAGCATTTCCCATATGTTTAATGGTACATGATTGAAATGATGAGTGTATGATGATGTTATAGCCTTTTCCATATTGTGTGATGGTGTATGTTGTAACATAGGTTATGTAGTTTTTCATCCTTAGCAATTTTCCATATTGGTGATGGTGTATGCTTAAAATGATGAGGGTATGACGATGTTATAGCCTTTTCCATATTGGGTGACGGTGTATGCTATAACATAGGTTATGTGATTTTTCATCCCTAGCAATTTTCCATATTGGTGATGGTGTATGCTAAAAATGAAATGAGTTTATTTATGCTTCAGCAGGTTTCCATATTGGTGATGGTATATGCCTGACATAAATTGTGTTATGATCGATAGTTTCCATGTGTATTGTTTTCCATAGAAACTAATGTGAATGGGATATGATAATTTATATAACACAAATTGATATTTGCATTAAATAAATCATGAGGTTATGTTAGTGGTTTAGAAAATGTTTTGGTTTGGTTTGGTTTGGGTTGGTTAGAAAATGTTTTGGTTGCATGTGATGAAGGTGGGTAAGAAATGAAAGGCGTGTTGCTCTTTCATTGACAAGAACCATAATGATAGCATAGATAGGGTTTATGGAAACAAAAGCTCCATTCATGCATTACGTCATTGACCATTGGTTTTTGTTGGAGAGGTATGCTAATCACTTGACATTAAGTGAGCTCAAAATCCCTTGGGTATGTTGGGGTAATAGGTGTGATTATGTGATATGTGAGGATAGCGTAACCCTTTTTAGTAAGGATAACTTTGCCCCTTTTATAGGTGACCCTGAGAATGACTATAGGCAACTCCATGATGTAATAGTTTGTCAGTTAGTTTTTTTTTTGGTAGACTGATCAATGCGGGAAGTCTGCTTGGGGATGTTGTTTTGTTTTTTGGTCATATGAAGCTAATCGATGCAGGAAGCCTCTGAGATAGTGCTATTTTTGTAGCAAAAGTTTGTCATAGCCATCCTTCGAGGGAGTGGTCTATATTCTGCTTTGTGTGTTTTAATGTCTTTGAATAGCTGTCCTTCAAGGGAGCAGTCTATTAATCATAGCAATAATGTAGATGTCCTTCAAGGGAGCAGTCTACATTGATAATTTATGACCTTTGAATATTTTTTTAGGCATCCCAATTTTATATTTATATTTATATATATATATATATATATATATATATATATATATATATATATATATATATTGTTGACTGAACTTTTACTCATGGACTATATTATAGAGGTTTAGGGGTTTCCCTTTTATTAAGACAAAGCATTAATGCTTAAAAAAGGGTTAACTAATTGTTTGTAAGGAAAAAGGGTTGAAAGGAATAGGAATGAGGATAACAGGGGTTGCTCAAGGGACGAGCTCAAGCTAAACATCAAGTGAATAATTACTTGATTAACAGTAGAATGGTCACAGATGCAAGGCATTAAGGGGCTCAAGTTCTGGCCGGCCTTCGAGAGAAGACAGATGATAAGTGCCTAATCCATACTTGTGCATTATTATATAAGGTCCACGCCAATTAGGAGCAAACTTTCCCCATTTTCTTCTTTCCATATTGGTCACATGTTGGTTTTCTTTAAGGACACGATCTCCAATTTTGAAATCTCGCTCTTTCAGATTTTTGTTATAGGCACGCTTGATGTAGTCTTGGTAGATATTAAGATGATTAAGAAAGGTAAGATGACGTTCATCGAGTAACTCGGGTTGTTTTAATCAATCTTGACAAAATTCATCGTTAGAGAGGATGTCATACAAGGAAATGTGAAGAGAAGGTATTTTTACTTCAAGAGGCAAGACGCCCTTGGTTCCATACACTAAGGAGAAAGGTGTAGCACCCATAGGGGTTTGGATGCTAGTGCAGTAGGCCCACAAAGCGAAGGGAATGTGAGTGTGTCAATCCCTTCCAGTGTCATAAACCATGTTCATTAGGATTTTGGTTAAGATTTTGTTAGAAGCTTCCACCTGTCCATTTACTTGTGGATAGTAAGGTGAGGAGAAGTTGAGTTTGATGCTGAAAGCATCGCAAAGCTTTTGGATGGTTTTGTTTTTGAAATATTTTCCATTATCGGTGATTATTTTGTGAGGTACACCGAAATGACATATGATTTGGTGGTTAATGAAGTTGATGATAATAGACTGATGTCGAAGAGATGAATGAGGGTTAATCTCACCGATTAGATTTAAGCCCCATTGTGAAAAGGGTCAAAAATCCATAGCAACTTGTAAAGCGTGGCTAGGGACATGAAGTAAGTTAGCATGTTGCTGGCATTTGATACAATGCTGAACATAGTCACTATAATCTTGGTGAAGAGTGGGCCAATAATAGCCTAGGCGGAGGATGCGCTTTGCAACCGCATTACCACTGAAATGTCCTCCACAAATCCCATCATGGACTTGTTTGATGGCATGAGATGTCTCAGTGGTGGTTAGGCATCAGAGAAGGAGGCTATCAAAACTTCATTTGTAAATAAGACCCCCTAGCATGGTGTATCAAGTAGTACTCTTGATAAAAGCCTATCATCCATTGCTAGAGAGATTAGGAGGAATGATGGAATAAGTCAAGTAGTCAACAAGTTGTTTATACCAAACATCGTGTGGACTAGAGTCGATATTGCCAACAAAGTTGATGTCAATTGAGATATATGAAGGTAACACCAAATGGTGTACCGTGACATAGATTATCGAGGAAGTAGATGAAGATGGGATGTGTGAGGCAAGAGAGGCCATAGTGTCAGCAAACTTATTCGTAGAGCAAGGAATATTTTGCAAGTGATAATGGTTGAAAGACCCTAACAATATGTCAACATGGTGTTTATAGCATTGCAAAACTTCATGTTTACAAAGATATGAATTGTTAATCTGATTAATGACTAGTTACGAGTCACCAAAGATATTGATTGTTTTAATGCCCAAGAAAAGGGTAGTTTGAAGCCCCAAAATTAAGGCCTCATACTCAACCATGTTATTGGTGCATTCAAAGTCGAGTTTGAAGGATAGAGGCATGGGCTCACCTTCGTGAGGGATGAGAATAACCCCTACACCCCCACTGAGTTGACATTTAGATCCATCAAAGAACATTGTCATTTGATAGGGGATGTCATCGGTGGATAGCGTGGCGATAGACTCATCAAGAAATTTGTAGTTAGAGGGTTGGTTGTTAGGTAAAGGGGCATCTGCTAGTTGGTCAGTGATCATTTTCCATTTTATAGACTTTTTTTGAATGAATTCCAAATCAAACTCAGTGAGAAGCATGAGCCAACGAGCCATACGTTGGTTTTGGTATGGCTTGGAATGCATGTATTTGAGAGGGTCAGTGTGGGTGATGATGTAAGTCTTGTGATTGAGGAGATAGTGGCAGAGTTTGGAGGTGGCAAAGACTAATGCCAAGTAAAGTTTTTCAGTATGTTGTATACCAAGTTTTGTAGTCAATGAGCATTCAACTTAAATAATAAACTGCCTGCTCATGATGTTGTTCATCTCGATGCGCGATCATGGCACCTAAGGAATGATTTGTTGCCAAAATGTAAAGATAGAAGGGATGGTCATTTTTAGGTGGAATAAGGACTGGTGGGGAAACAAGATAGTATTTAAGAGCCTCAAAAGCCTCTTGGAAATCCTTATTCTAATTAAAGGAGACATCCTTCTTGAGGAGGTGATGAAAGGGTTGGCATCGGTCAGATAGTTGTGAGATAAAGTGATGAATAGATTGAAGCTTCCCTTGCAGGTTGCAAAGTTGTTTTAGGTTAGTTAGTGGGGGCATCTCAAGTATGGCTCAAATTTTAGCTGGATCTACCTCAATGTCATGGAGAGAAATGATGAAACACAAAAGCTTCCCTGATTGAACCCCAAAGACGCATTTCTTGGGATTAAGTCAAATGTTATATTGTAGTAGGTGAGTGAATATTGTTTTGAGAATGGTTAGGTGGTCACGACAAAGTTTGGATTTCCCCAGTAGGTCATCCACATAGTCTTCCATGATTTTTTGGAGGAGATCGTGAAAGATATAAGTCATGGTGCATTGGTATGTAGCACCTACATTTTTGAGGCCAAAAGGCATGACCCTATAGCAGAATGTCCCCCATGGGGTGATGAAGGTGGTTTTATGTTAATCTTCTGGCGCAATCAATATTTGGTTATATCTTGAAAACCCATCCATGAGTGATAGCATCTCATGACCAGCCATAAGATCAATAAGTTGGTCGATGTTTGGCAAAGGAAAGTCATCTTTTGGGAAAGTTAGGTTGAGGTCATGATAGTCAGTATAAATTTGAATTCCCCCTATTGTTTTTGTGATAGGGATAATGTTTGACACCCATTGTGGATAATCAATGGGTTGGATAAATGAGACTGAGAGAAGACATTGAAGCTCCTCTTTGACAAGGAGTGTGACATGAGGATGTATCCTTCAAAGATTTTATCTGACAGGCTTAGCTTCGCGGTTCATAATGATGCTGTGGATGAAAATGTTGGGGTCAATACTAGGCATATCGTTATAAGACCAAGCAAAGGCTTTGCTATGATATGTAAGGAATGTGGTATAGTTAATTTGTTCTTAGGCATCTAAACATTGTCCAATCTTTAAAATGTGAGGAATATCGAAAGATGGGAGATTAATGTCAATAGTTGATTCATTTAACATAACCTGTGTTTCTGAAGGAAGTGATCATTGTATGGAGTCATCTGCACCCATGTAGGTGAGTATGGCGTCACCGTCTAGGCATTGGATAGTGTTGATGCTAGAAGATTCATCATCTATCATGTCTGGATAAATGAGAGGAAGAGACCTTGATGCCCCACCTAGTTGATAGGTCAAGGGTTCCAAGTGAATGGCATTTATGAAAAAAAAAACTAGGAGGGATGGAGACCACCGATTCTGTAGGTGAGGGTGGGGAAATAGGCGAGGTTGGAGGAGAATGTTTTATGATAGTTTCATGGTGAGGGATCTTAGAAGGTTTAGTAGGTTATTCGAAACCCACGCCATGTCGTTTCTTGGCATTTTTGATTGCCTCGTCAATTGGAGGTTCAATGGGCTTGTGAGGACCTTGTTCATAATGCCCGAAGCCAAAACCCTTCCACGCACACCTATGAAGATAAATGTGAGCAAATTTAGGGTTGCCAAGGAAGGAGAAATTGCAAGTGAATAGTTAGGGTGATGAGGGAGGATTTCCAATAGTAGGAGTCTGATCTAGTCCTCCATAAGTGAGATTAGTTTGGAGATTGGGAGGACCATATGGGATGACCATTTTGATGTGATGGTCATAGTTAGGGTGGTGATGAAGTTGTCCATATTCTTGCAGAGTTTGGAACATGTCAAGGGTAAGCAGATGATATTCCCCAAGTGAAAGGTGCTAGAAGGTATCTTCCATAGGATCTTTCGTGGTCACTTGAGGAGTAGGCTTAGGTGTGACCAGTGTCTGTGAGCTTGTTGAGGCTTCTGAGGGTGGAGGTGGTTTTTGGGTGGATGTTTTCAAAGGTATGAGAACATCATTAGGTTGGTAAGTTATGTTGCATGTTTTAAAGGGGGAAGGGTCAGCAAGAATGACATGAACTTGCCCCTCATGTTCAAACTTAACACAATGATGCAATGTGGAAGGGACACAGGTCATGGCACATATCCAAGGTCATCTCAACAACATGTTATATTAGAAATCCCCCTCAATGATATAGAAGAGTTTTGAAATTTTACGTGGGCCAACACGAACATGCAAGACCACAGTGTCAATGGTAGTGGTGATGGCATCATTGAAAGAATGAAGAATTGCATCAGTTTTTGACATGCAGTTATTTGAAAGGGCTAGTTGATCAAATGTGTGAGTAGAAATGATGTTGATGTTAGCACATCCATCAATCATAACCTACTTAACACGAGTTCAATCAATGTAAGCTGTGATAAAGAGGGTGGCATCCTGATCTTCAAAGTTGGAGGCAAGAATCTCATAATCATTGAAGGTGATGGAGGCAATGGTTGGTAATGATTTGACCAATGCAGCCAATGGTTGGGGGTCTTCACGTTGGACTTCCACTGCCTATAAAGCTTTGATTAAGGCTTGGCAATGGTGCGAAGAGCTTTGTATTAGGTCATATAAAGACATCTTCATAGGGGTTTGGTGAAGTTGTTTCACCATGGAGTCACAAATTGCCTCCGAAGATGTCGATTGAGATGTGCCCAAGATAGAAATCTTGGGTTTTGGTGGTTGAGAAGGCTTGGTGAATGGATATGTCCAAGGGATAAAAACTTGCTCTTTTCCTTTATCCTTTAGGGTTTGTGACCTAGTGGCCACATTAAGAGTGTTGATTTTGAATAAAGGGGGAGAAGGTGGTAGAGGGACCATAGTCTCGCATTGGGATCCCAATTCAAGTGAAGAGGTTTGGGAAGCATGGGATGGTGTCAATAATTTGTCAAAAGAATTCACAATAAGAAGGGTGTCCTTTTCCAAGTGTTGGCGAATGACAACCTTAAGAGCACAACAATTCTCAGTATCATGCCCAGGTGTGCGATGATACGCACATATTTTAGTGTCATCAGACCAAGATGGTTTTGGGTCGAGAGGTTAGTATGGCTTAATTGGCGAGAGAACAATGCTAGAGGACTGCAACAATTGGTGTAATAGTGAATCATAGGAACCCACTAATGGGTCTACACTCTTCGTTGCAGTAGGGGTTGACAACTTCTGTTTAGGAGTTGTAAGAGGAGTTTTTCATACCACCTTTTTGGTTGGTGGTGTGGCCACATGCGTAGATGGCACTTTATTAGTGAGAGGTGTTGAATGTCTTGGTGGAAATATGTTTTTGATGGGTAAAGGGAGTAATGGAGGCAGTTTGTTTTTGTGAGGTGTTGGAATAGGGAGCAATCTTGTTAAAGTGGAAGGATGTGGACCCAAGATAGAGGGCAATGGTGAAGGTGGGGGAAGAGTTTTCCAACGTGGTTTAGTACCCTTATTTGGTATGGTGTGAGGACCACTATTGTGTAAGTTGAGGTTCAAATCTACCTTCACTTTTGGGTGAGTGAGGTTTGATACAGGGCGAACACTGAGTGGTTTAACCTGTTTCAACATGGTGGACCCCTACGAGGTTTTTGGTTCAGATGTGGAAGGCTAAGCTTCTGATGATTTAGAAGTGGAAGCCTAATTTTTGTTAGAGACTTTGGGGTGATTTGTCATGGAAGGGTCAACAGTATAAGATAAAGTGGGATGTGTATGATAAGGAGCCTTAAGTCGCTCCCATAATGCCTCATGTTTTAGGTTCCTAAAATGGAGAAATCCTAAGTTTTCTGCCAATCGAGAGAAGGGTTTAGATGACATCGCATAAGGCTTTATAGTCAATCCTTTAGGGGATTTGGGTGATTGCGATAGTGAATACATGTTGGACATAGCGATCATGGGCCAAAGGTGAAAGAGAACCATCACTAGATCTTCCTCGATCGAAGTAGGTGAGGTGGCGAGTTCTTCTCTTGGTAGAGAAGGGATTGGAGAATTTGGCTCTTCAAGCGAATAGAGCGTAGGGATGATCATGCCTTCCACATGTGGTCTAAGAGTAAGAAAAGTATGATCCTACATTGGTGATAAGAAAGATAAGGTCGGGGCCACCGGCATTGGTACCATCAAAGCATCTTCTAATATGGGAGAGGTCAAAGTAGACTCTCCTACATGTGAAAGGGGGCTGGATCGAGGACTATCCTCCATCAGTGGAGGCAAAATAGGAGAGGAAGGCTCCTCTAAAGGGAAAAGTAGAGGGATGTTGGCCCCTTCTACATGAGGGCATGGAGTATGAATGGTAACTTCTTCCAATGGTAGAAGAAGAGGGAAGGTGGGGGCAAGAGGAACAGGTAATATGGGTTCCTCATGAGGTAGAAGAATGGGTAGAGTAGGTGTTTCATGTTGTGGGGGTGATATAGGTGAAATGGATTCATCTATGCGAGGAAGAGGACGAGGCAAAGGGAGCTCTTTGTTGCGTGGGATTGGTGTGGGTAAAATAGGCTCTTCTACCCATGGTGGAGAAATGGGTTGACTAACCTCCTCAGATTGTGGGAGAGGTTGGTTAGGAATGAAAGGAGAGACCATGTCGACTGTGTGTATGTTGCATTCTTGAGGGTCATTGACCATGGTCTGAACATTGTTCTAACTTGGGGGATGGTTAGGAAATGGTTTCCTAAAGACATCCATGTTTTGGTTGGCCAGTGCATTAAGGTTATCCAAAACAAGGTCCCCTTTGTCTAGCATGTCTTTAACAATGTTTTTGAGGGTTTTGCAATTGTCTGTGTCATGACCCTTGACATGATGATAGTTACAAAAGTCATTTTCCCTATACCATGTAGGGATGGCTCATGAGGGGTCAAATTAGACTGGTCAGATTTGAGGAAGGTTGAGGACTCCTTACTTCACTAATTTATCCAATATGGAAGCATACAATTCTCCTATTGGAGTGTATTTTCGTTGTTCATACCGTTGTTGGAATTGTCTATTGATGCTTTGTGAAGTAGAAGGCTCAGATTGGTTGGTTGTGGTAGAAGATGATGACCTAAGGACCACATCATTCACTAATCCCTTGGACTTGGAGTGGGAAGAAGAAGGTCTAGAAGAAGAAGGGTCATTGGATTTTGCATTAGTATTTTTGTTACGCAATTTGATCCTATCTTCTTCAATTGTGCAGAGTTCAAGCTTTTGGGCCATAGTGAAAGCTTGATCAAATGTGCAGAAAGTTTGAACCCAAAGAGTGGAAGAGATGTGCTTGGCACATGCTCTTGAAAAGAACTCAATGAGTTCAGGTTGAGGTAGTGAGAAGGAGAGTTGGTTGATCAAACCTCTCCAACATGTGACAAAGTCAGCTATTGACTCATCCTCGAATTGTCTAATGGAATAAAGGTCTATGATGGAGACCTTCTTGGTGATGTTGATTGAGAAATGATTGAAGAATAGCTAAGCAAGTTGAGTGAAGGTGAAAAGAGAATGACTAGTAATGGAGCTATACCAGTCAAGAATGATGCCAGAAAGTGACACAGGGAATGTGCAAAGTAATAACACATCATCATGCGCTATGAGGTAACAAGCATGTCTAAATGCTTGTAGATGTTATTGTGGGTCCTCTTTACTCTAAAAGCAAGTAAATTTTAGGAGTTCCCACTAGTTAGGGTATGATCGAATGGGAACTAAAGGGTGGATGGGTTCGTTACAAATTTGTTCGTATGAAAGAACACTCCTTGAACCTAAAATAGATGTCTCAAGGTTGGACATCTTATCCATCAGCATCTTAATTAGATCAGCAGATGGATTGGCATGAGGGGCACCCCTTAAGTTATAGGGTACTTGAAAGGCGTTGGGAGGGGTGTATGACATACTTGGTTGCATTTGTGTAGGTGCAACATGCTGATAGTTTGTTATAGGGGCCAATGTCGAGGCAAAGGGGGCTTGTGCCATGAAGTTGGAGGGCACAACTTGACTAGATGCTGCCAAGGGTGGTTGAATGGTGGTGAGACTAGTTAAAGGATGAGTAGCCACTCTCGTGTTTATAGGTGCAAGAGTGGATGGGATAGAGACAATCAAGTTCTGGAAAGGTGTCAAACTTGGTTGAATTATTTGTGGTTGAGGGGGTACGGAAACCCCGATGGAGGTAGGGCTAGAAAGGATGGAAGGGGAGGCCAAATCTTGAACATTGGCCATGTTTGGGTTACTGGTTGAGGCAATGGCCTGATTGACCATAGATTGGGTGGTGGATGTTGTTGATATCATTGCTTCTTCAACCAAAGAAGTTGGCATCCCATAAATAGGGTTACCTAAAGGATCTCGCATTTGGATTCTAGCAAGATAATGTTGGAGAGCCTTGATTTTGTGGTCAAGGAATCTCTAAAATTCTTGATCCCATTTGGGAACAATAAGTGGTTGATTAGGGGTAGGCTAGATAGGAGTATGCTCAGTATCTGAAGTATACTCTATTAGGTGACTTGGTATGAAGGGCAAAGGTGGAAGTGGTTGTTGACTTGCGTAGTCAACAATGGATTTAGATTGACTGCGTGTCAGAACCATGCAAGGTGAAAGGTGTTCAGGTTCCAAAAACTATGTGTTTTAGTTTTAGAAAACCAGAATTTGTGCTGAACAGCAAGAAATTTGGGTTTTAAGCTTGCTATTTTGGAAAGAATTTTTTTTAATTTATTGACAGTGACCAATGTCAGATATTTTAACTGATGTCAGTTATAAAATGTTGCTAACGTTTGTCAGATAACTGATGTCAGTGAATGTAGGATGCCGACATCGATGGAGAAACCGATGTCAATTTTTGTGTAATTCCAAAAACATAGAAAATTGATAGTTTTTTGAGGAAAAAGATATTCTAAGTTGTTTTAGACTTTAGAATGGTACCACCTTACCAGCTCAAACAATCAGATAAAAATAGTAGAATAGATGATTAGGCAAGCAACCTCTAAAATGTTAGATTCCTAAAAATAAATTTTAGAGTCATGGTGACTTATGCCTTAAGAGAATGTGTTGGGAATTGGGCTTGTAAAATAGGTCCTAAAGAGGAAGTCTATGGCTGGTTTTAGGTAATGTTATAGTGCTCAAAATATCTATGTTAGGTTCAGTACGTGGCCTGGTGCTACGGCTTGCTCCCTTCACTTAACGAACCCAGAGCCGAGCTGGGATGCTTAGCCAAAATATACTTTGCCTATAGTTTATACTCTGCCAAAGAACAAAGTGGGTCCTCCTCTTGGTGGTGAAATCCAAGTAGGATCACTAGGTGGGGTAAGGTATCTGCTGCGTGATGAAATCCTAGATGGGCCTTGTCTCAAGTAAGTTTAAATGTTTGATTTGATTTGATTGTGGTTTGGTTGTGTAACATTTGTGCACTAGGATTTATTCATAATGCTTTAATTACTAAGTGGGATAAATATGCATCCAAGCAAGAATGAAATGCAGTAGTTTTTAACCCAAATTGAAATATGTTGTTTCAAATGCAAAAAATTGAGAAGAGGTTAAGAGTATGAATTTTCACTACTCTATGATGCAAGTAAGAAGTGACAAGAAGAAAAAGAGAGATGTTCTTTTTAACTTCTGCTAATGGTTTCTTTTATAACAAAAAGATAAAAGAGGAGATGTAAGAAGAGAATCTAATGCATTTATATGAAAATTTGCTCTTTTAAAAAAAAAAAGAATGAACCCAAGGAAAACTCTAGGGGTCCCACCAGGCGTGCCAGAATGTTTCTCTAAGTTTTTCTACAATTTGCTTTCAGAGGAAGGAAGAAACTAAGGTTAAAGGTTTGGGGTTTGATTGATACTCAGATTAAGTGCGCACCGTATCCAAGCATTATGGGAGCTCCTCTTTGGCTATGGAGGAAACACCCACAATAAGAATAAGACTTGAACAAAGAAGATGTTAGAAAAAGATATGGTGGACTGCCAAGCTACACGCTCGGTCCCGAAAGCGTAAGGCTCTGTAAGAGATGACAATCCACTATTTAATGAAAAGAATGTTGTATAAAAAGAAATGATGAAAGACTAAGAAGGAGAAAAATAGATAATGCATATCGATTCTCTTAGTCAGTCTGTCACAGTCATCGATGTCGGTAGTCCTGTCGAGGTCGGTTGGGTCAATGATGCCAACATCAGTTCTGTTGCCGATGTCGGTAGGGGAAGTGGGCCTTGGTCAAGTTTTGAAATATATCTGTGGTTGACAGAAGAGTCTATGGAAATTTAAAGGTTTGTACAGGGTTGCGGGAAAGTGAATAGGGTCTGAAGAAGGGTAAAAGTAGAGGGTAGGTGTGAGAAGAGAGTAAGAATAAGAGGAAGTCTTTTCAGCCTCTCCACGGAAGAAGTTGGGTTTCTTAACAGTTCTTAGAAATATCAAATGGAAACTAATTACCAATGTATTCTAAAATACTGAAATGCGATAGAATACTTAGCTCTTTTAGATGAAGAATCAGAGGTGTCAAAATGCTTATTCTTATTGTGGCTGATGTTGAGGTCCTCATACAATGTTGTAATCCAGTGTCTTGAGTTACTTGTGCAGAGCTTCGATAGCCAGGGGAGCGATAGTTGAAATCTGATGCTTGGTCTCAGAGTATGTGCATTGATCTGCAAAGAGGTGGGGGGCAGCTCAATGAAAGAGCTAGGCTTATGTAATTGACGTCGGTGATCCCATTGGCATTGACCAACCATTGACCGACATCAGTGGAGAAAGAATGGGTAAAAGGGCTATTTTTATCTCTTTGCCCATTTCTCCACCTGCCAAGTGCTTTTTCCATTGGAGAACGGTCAAAACATGGGTTTATGAGGCACGAGAGCTAGTTAGGGAGTTAATAGGGAGTGAGAATAGGTCATGGGTAGTTAGGATTTGGAGGACCTAGTCTCATGGTGACTCATAGGTTAAGAAATGGTCTTAGGGTGAGGTGTCTAGGTGAGGTGTCCAAGGTGAGGTGTCTATGTGAGGTCATTAATTTAAAATAAGTAGTTTATTTTAAATTAATAAGGTGTGTAAGTGTTTATAATGGGACCAAGGGGGGGTTGACACAATGTTGGTGTCTACAGTCAAAGCTATGTTTCAATGGGTTTTATTCCCATTGAGGGTTTACCACATATATATTGTGTTCATATGTTTCATGATCTTATGGATTGATGCTTATGCTTATTAAATATGAGCATGCTTGTCTAAATGATCTATGATTTCTTAAGTAAATTATTTAAAGTATTGAAGATTGATTGATCCCCCCATCTCAATCATTTTGCTTCCAACACTAAGACACTTGATATAGTCAAGTGGCCTAAAAGGGCCATCTATAGGCTTGTCAGAAGACCACTTAAATTTCAACTTGAATAAAAGAGGTAGAGTAGTGTTGAAAGGGATTTAGAGGTGTTTGGATATAATTGAGACCTTCAAGTAAGTCTGAGAGCATAAAGAAGATCATTGTATGAGTGGTGAGAAGATTGCATACAACCATATTGGAAGACAAGTGCAAAGTTGAGAAAGCTACAAAATGAGATGATTTACCTTAATATCTCTGAAAGAGGATTCTACCTTACACATTAGTATCTTGTGGTGAATGTTTAGGAGGTATGTGTAAGCCTGATGGTTTTCTTCTTATAGCCTAGACCTAGATGTTACATATTGACACAAAGAGGTGATCATTTGGTCAAGATAAAATGATGGTAAAATGGTTCCAACTCAATCAATTTTACAATGAAAACACCCAGTTAACTTTAGTAAAAGTAGGCCAAGAGAAACTTGGAACTTGCAAACTAACAATGCATTGGTGGTGAGAGATGAGAGCATAGTTCTAAACTAGAGATGAACTTATATAGATTTAAGATGTCGTAGTGACCTGAGGATGAACCAAGGGAGTGAATTACAATTCACAAACCTATATCAACACCTATAGGAACCTCTTGACTTTTTTGATAAACATCTACATTTTGAATACAATCAACAAACTAGCCTAAACTCCTAAAAGGTGAAAGCTTGATTTGTATCCAAAGGTGTAGGATGGATATGATCATGTTGAAACAACTCTCAGCATGATGACATAAATTTTCCATGTGATTCCTTGAGAAAAATATGAATATAGATAGTCATATATAAATTTTCTTCAACCATGTCAACCAACATTACATACAATCACAATCCCATAAGTTATTTTAGAGTTCAAGGTGTAGAGGGACATTAGATCATGATCAAGTTATGAAACTAGATACAGAGTATAATAATGAGTTGGAATAGACCTTTATGGTCTCATTTTGTCCATACTAATAAGGTAAGTGCCTTCTATTTTGTCTCATATTAGAGTCACTCCCTGAGCAACATAGCCGATAAACTTAGTAAATGAATGATAAAAGGATGAAGTGGAGATTATTGAGTGAACATGGGATGATATCTAGGGTTGGAGTGAAGATAACAAAAAATTATAAGGACTTACATTCATTGTGACCACCCATAGGTGGTCATATACACAGATACATAGTTTAGGCTTATTAGGCTTAGAACTAGGCCTAAACACTCATGGCTCCTAATGACATTTATATGACCATATGACCTTTCCAATCCATTTTAAAACCTTCATGGGAGAGTGGAGGACTGATAAGAATCATTATTTTACAAAGAGAAACTACAATTGGTCATTTTGGCTTAATTCTCTCTTAGGGGTACCCAGAACACCTAGTAGGAACTTGAAAAGCCAATTTCTTTTACTCATATTTGTACAGACATTGTGCATTGTGCCTCAACTAGTTAGGGATGGTTTATGGGGGTCCTATATTTAAACTCATTGAAATTTGTTCAAGGTTTAACTGTCTAGATTTTATGAATCATAACTTAGAACCTAAATGACCTAAACCCCTTATAAGATCCCAATGTGAAAGATATGAAGGGAGATGCATTTATAATTGGTAAATTGGCCTTGAAATTAATATGGACATGTTTGGCACTCTCCCAGGATCATCTGAACTTAGTTGTTTTGTATGGACAAAGCCTAATTTAATGTTTTTTGTAGTATTTGAGGTGTTTTGAAGGTATAAAAGGGAATTGATATAAGAAGGCCATTATGTAATATGCATGGAGACCTTTTCTAACTCCTCATACTCAATTCTCATCTCAGTTATTCATGAAAATAGCTCTGTTAATTTGGTCATTATAGGCAGTGTTGAACAAGATAGTGAGAAAGAGGGTGACTATCAAAATTAGAAGTGAGAAGTGTGATGTTGAGTAATTTTGAGGTATACCTACTAGACCAAAGGATAAATAAGCCTTGATGAGTTATTTCATATCCCCTAAAATTAACTTTATTGAACAACTACAAGTCACCACAATCACAAGTGTGAAGATTGAGGCCTAAAAGGCTAATGACTATAGAAAGTGAATGATAAGTGACAAAGGGGAGGCTATTATTTGAAGGGTGTATATGACTATCAAAAATCATATCTCCACCTTCCCAAGTCAGGGTGTATATTTTAATGACTTCTAATATAGTTATGAATAGTCAAGTAGACTTCTTATTGAGAAGGATAGTTTTAATAAGGACATGAAAGGTCTCTATGCCAACTTTAAGAGAATGATATGTTTCAGATGGAAAATTGTATAAAAGGACCTCATGACCTATTATCTAACTCTCTTTTATTGCATTATAATTGGCTTTCAAGCCTTGACACTTTTCAATATGAGTGTTCAACTTCACTCCTCTCTCCTCTCCTATGCTCTATATATTCAAGTCATTTTGGCATTGTAAAGATTTCACAATTGGTATGGTGAAGTCCTAGTTTTGACATCTTGCTTTGCCTTTGAATAAAGTTATGAATTTGATTTATTCTTTGAAACTATTGCCTAAGTATGTCAAGTAGTGTATTTTGATGACAAGCGATGAATGTCTTATCCTTGCTTCCATTCTACTCTTGTATGCATTGTGTGAGTAGTAGCATTTCTTCTAACAGGTCTCATGAAGTGTATGTGTTTGTTAGGTGTATTTGAAGTAGAGAGAGATCAACAGTGTCTAGAATTAAACCTCCTTTTTACCCACCTATTAATATGAATAAAAATATGCTTCCATGTAGAAATACTTATTCTGGAAGAATATTGAGTTGAGATCATTTTTAGCAATCTTCTTTCTTAATGCAAATGAAAGGATGTTTGTGGAATCATCTTTGGTGTATCTCATTCATTAGTATAGGTTGATTTTATCCTTCCCTTTTCACTCCTAGTAGTGATTATCCTACTTTATTGGGTGAGTCTAAAACATAGATCAAGGGAACTAGCCTTTTCAAATCTAGAGATCTATCTCTTGTAGTAACTTGTCTATATGTAGAGATAGTTCTATGTTATCCCAAATTTGAGGTGGTCTCCTTGACTTATCTCTGGTACAAATTTGTGATATAATAGAAACCTTGATTGAGCTTGTCATCTAGGATAGGTTGATGGTGTTGATATCAATTTGGATTTATCCACTTCACCTCTCATTTCTCTTCATAAGTCCTTATGACTCCCTTTGATTCCTCAATGCCTTTAGATCTCTTCCAATAGTCAACACTCAATGTGTTTAGTATGCATAATAGGCCTAGAGGTGATAGGTGAGGATTTATATTTTAAGGGCCTAAAGATGAAGGTTTGATCCTTTTTGGAATCTATTTACTTCATCTTCCATGTCTATCAATAGTTCATTATGACTCAAGGAGATCTCTCAATGTCATTAAGACCCCATCCAAATAGTCCTTCATTTGCTTGGTCTAAATAATAAGTTTGTTGTGACTGTGAAAGATGGATTTGTATAAAAAGTTGAGGATGTGTATGGGATTTGAGGGTATATGGAATTTAGGGGCATAAAGGAAACATAAAAAATCACTACTTAGGGATGAGGTATATTTTTTTCTTTTAAACTAATCATGATGGTTCTCTATAACCCCTTGATCAGACTCATAAAGAAGAAGACATTATACACATGCCATTCATATTAGAGCAAGGATTGAAGGATTTATTTGAACATATAGTAGTTAAGATAATATTAATAGGTATATAAGGATTAAATGACTTTAATTAACCCATCATTCATCCTAAAAACACCATACACTTCCATTTTTATGTAATAAAAGCTTTGTAACATGGAGAAACTCAGTCTATAGTCTGTAAATGGAGAAAACCTAAATGTTTAATTTATTTTTAGTGATCACATGTGTGAAAAATTGGTGTGAGTGATGGATATGGATCTTTAAGAATTTTATAAGACATTTATGATCATTGATTTCATCAAACCAACCAAAATTACACTAAAATTGTTATAAATTTGACCCCTGCATAGATGAAAAAGACACTTTGACTACTTAACTTCCTAATGTTTGTTCATAAATAACATGGGGTCAATATTTAAAATAATTCCCAAGATTGGAATGGAATTATACCCCTTCCTCTAGCCAATAACTTGGGCCCTCACCTTCTCTCTTCTGTACAGAGTGAGCACAAACTTGAAGTGTTGTCCATGGCTACTAAAGAGGATGATGGGAAGAGGGAAATAGTGTTTATCCCTTTTAACTTTTAAACTAAAATATATCTTCACCTAATTCCTACATTTATTCCCTTCTACAAATTTATGTCTTCCTCTAACCTAGACCTATTTGTACAGGTTCGTACAAGCTTAAAATTCCTATAAATTACCTTATTTTTTGTATTTTTTCAAGATTCAGAGTTTAAAACACCATTGGTGGGTAAGAGGAGGGAAATTAAAGATAGTTAACATTTTTAAAAAATATGGTATGATTAGGTAAGTTGTAAATACATTGCTTCCCACATGTGAGGCACATTTTGTGAGTGAAGGGTAGATTTGACCTCAAAAATGGACATCTTTAAGCATGAAACACCTTGAAATGATAATATAATTGAAATAAGACCTTTGTAAGACCATTATAAACAATATGACATTAAAATATTTTATTTTACAAAGGTTTACAAAGCAAGTAGACTCATATATCATGTTTAAGGGTCATTTGATGACTTTGAAGGGTGAATCAATGCCTGAAACTAGTTTGGAAAAGTACACCATGGAATATGACCTTGAATACATCATTAAACTTTAGGTTATGACTCAAATGAGGCTTGGTCACCATTATACATCTTCTAACAATTCTCTTGATAAAAAAGTGGCTTAAAATAGGATTAAATCCAAGAGAACTAGAAATCTTAACTTTCCCACATTACCTTAACTTCTGCTAAAGATAATTAATTTTTTCAAACAATGCTTAGACCACCTTCTATGCCTCAAAACCACTTTTACAGTCTTACAATCACTCAATAACCACCATTACCACTTAGCACATCACCTAAGGACTTAAAATAGGCCATGGCATACAATGATCTATCAATCAATGACTAGCACAAACATGAAACCTTAAACCATGCAAACAAGGTTTTCAAGAAGCAAATAAAAGACCATGAAAAGATCTAGACCACCATGTACAAACTCTATAGGGGTTTCATGTAAAGTTTTTAATTTTAGGTGATGACATTTGTCTTGGGAGGCCAAATTGTCAACGTCTTTAGTGACTCACATGGGTTGACCAGCCTACTGGTCAAGGGAACCAACTAACTCTTCATGATAGTCATGATTCAACTGAGATGACAATATGACTTGGATGGCCATTTATTTGGACTATCAAATATTTTAGAACCTTATAACACCTCTAGGACTAAAAAAACAACTAAACATAAGAAAACAACACCAAAATAAACAACACCTAACACCTAATAAAGAAAATGATAGGGTACAAGTTAACCAAGGTAGCTAACTACACCACACTTGTGTTGTCACACTTCTTGAAACAAGATAAAGAAAACCTACTAAAAATAACTAACTTGAACGAAAATTATCTCTTTTTGAGGATCAAATGGAAATTTCCTTTGATCACCATGGTACCATGAGGGCATATTATCATGTGTTGACTGGAGTCCAATTAGGTATTATTCACTACATGAGAACTTCCACTTACGTCTAAAGATGTTGGAATGATCATATATTCTTAGAAGAGAAATTAAAGTCTCTTTCTCCATTCTTAGGTGCATAGGCTATCTAGGTGATTCAAGTATCCAAACACATTCATCCCATATCTATCTATTTTGCATAAACAATGTCAAGTCTACCTCAGTCATGGGTTGTTCATGTTAAAGTTAGATATTTTAAGGTGGCTCTTGTGGCATGCTTGTAGAGTTGACTTCCAAGAGAGATACAACTTATTTCATGATTTCTTAACACCATTGGAATTTAATTTCAATCACCAAGAGTAAGGAGGAATTTTTAGATGGGATGAATGGTTGATATCCTTGTTTGAAAACTCAAAGAAGTCATCTTCACATCAAATAGCTTCTTTGGATGGTGTTGGTTGATTATTTTGTCGATCAGCGTACTGATAAACAAAATAGGTCTGATCATCCAAAGTAGGAAGATTGGTCAGCCAAATGTATAGGTTTACCACATCAAAAGGGTACTAATCTCTCCTCTCATCAAGGGGAAGTTCCCTATATATATATATATATATATATATATATATATATATATATATATATATATATATATTAAAAAAAAATAATACTCAAGGGTAGGCTAAATCATCCATCTCTCTTTTTTCATACATGATGCATTCAAATCAAAGGGGAAATCTTAGTGATAATGACAGAAAGCACTCCTCTTCTTTCAGAAGTACCATTCAACAAACCAAAAGAATCTTCCTGGTAGTAATTGCAAAATGTAACCAAGGTCATAGGAAATAGCAAATTAAGATGTAGCACAAAGTCTCCACCTAAATTGCCCAATAGTGAGTGAGGGCACAAAGTCATCCCAAGGTCCTTTACATAGAAACAAAAAGAAAACACACTAAAGGCAATTGTGGGGGCACAAAGTCTCTCCACAATTGACTTTAGGATGCCTTCCTAACTACTTTCACTAATTTTACTTATTGAATTAAAGGAACAGAAAATATATTAAGGAAAAAAACATAAGAACAATTTCCCCAACAACAAAGATATCACAGCACAAAATCTAAAAAGTCACTTGCTTTCTTATTCTAATAACAAAATATAATCAACAATCTGAGCTCAAAGTCTCAGTAATGCCTTTCAATTTCGGTAGAGTTTTGTTTCTAATAATTAGAGAGACACACTTTACAATAACAAGAGAGTCCCTTATATAGCCTCTTCAAGAAGGACTTGGGAATAGTAACACATCATGTTGCATTGAATTTTGTTAAGAAAACATGCTAGAATTTAGGGGCATTTAGCCATTTGCTTTTATTAATGCAGAGAAATGGGTCATGCTATTGAAAGTTTGCATCTTTCAATATCCACCTGGCGGTCTACTTCTAGAAACATATCTGATGTGCAAATGTTTCTGGTCATTCCTGCTCTTTACGCTCCTTTCAGTAGTTCTTCCTTTTGGCCTTGGCCTTAAAGCCTTTAAATGCATTTGGGTGCATGCTTAAATCTGTAAGGATCAATAGCTATTTCATTGTTGTGACTTTGACATCCATAGGCACGTCACTTTCCTCGATAATTCCTTCGACTTTATCATTTGATCTTTCTCAAAGGGGACTTGCCCTTCAGGGCCTTGAGAAATGGTCCATTTTGGGTCGAGAAGAGCCCCTCGCAAGGGTATCTGCCCTTCAGGTAGTCTTTGGATGGCCTTCGGGCTTCTTTCTTCCAGCAGGCTTTATCCTTTATTTCCTTCAGACAAAATGTCTAAAGGAATTCCTTCGAGCAATTTGTCTGAAGGAAATATTCCTTGCCTTGTCTTTCTATCAGACTTTGCTTTGTTTTTTAGTCTTTTATTTCAAAGGAAAAATTCTGGAAGAATTCTTTCAGAGGAAAAAGTCTGGATGAATTCTTTTAGACAATTTCCCCGAAGGAATTGTCTCTTTGCCTTGTTCATTTTCCTAAAAGAATTCACTTTGTCTATTTTGTCGGGGGAAATTTTTTGAAGGAAATCCCTTTGCTCTTTTGTCCTTTGATTTGGTCCATTTTCCTCCCTCTTTCCCTTTACAAGGGTTATTTGAGCTCCAAATTAGCCTTTTGGGTTTTTGCAACAGTTCACTTCAATTTTTGAGTGTCCTCTGAAAGGGCTGTTTGTCCCTTAGAAATTTTCCTTAGTCAATTTTATGTGAATCTCAACATGTGACACGTGGTAGCATCCACTGTGAAATAGGTGAGGACACGTGTCAGCTTCCATTGAACTTGTAGAAGCTTTGGATGCCTTCTGAGTGTCTCATGGAAGGTGACACGTGGTGGTTTCCATTACATTCTGGAGACACTTGAGACTCATTTTAGATTCATGTAGACATTAACACGTGGCATGTTCTATGTAACTTACAAAGGACACATGGTGGCTTTTGTTGCTTTGAGAAACAAAGTGAAATGAGGCTCAGAAGATGACACTTGGCAGCATCTATTGGGTTCTGTCAAGTTTTTGCTCACTGCCCTCCCAAGGGTTTTAGGCCTTGCTTCACCACCCTCCACAAGGGCTATTTGATCCTTTGGTTTTGGGGCAACCCCTTGAACCTATCGATTGAACAAATCGATTGAACCATCTTTGGTTCAACGGTTCAATAGTTTATTCCCTTTGACCGCTTGAACCAAGATTCTTTGAAATAAGCCTCGTTGAACCTGTTGAACCTTGAACCTTTGAACTTTAAACCCATTAAACCTTTGAACCAAAGTGGTTCAATGGTTTAATAGTTTAATGGTTTAAGCCTCAAAAACTTGTTCTTTTGATTAAACCTACATGTAGAAGCCTTTAAACCTATTGAACCATTAGTCTATCACTTCTTGTTCTTTCTAAGCTCTTTGAACTTCATCGCACTGGTTGAACCTTTGAACCTGTGAACTCATTGAACCCTTTGGTTTAAGGTTCAATAGTTCAATTAGTTCATTCTTTTTATTTGGCTAAGTCCTTTTGATCTTTTTGAACCAAACACATTGAACCATTTGATCGTTGAACCTGTTGAACCATTGAACCCATTGAACCTTTAAACCAAAGAGGTTCAATGGTTCAACAGTTCAATGATTCAAGCCTTCTTTTTGATAAGTGTTTTGAAGCTATTAAACCTTGAAGCGGTTGAACTTTGAACTTTGAAAAATTCACTTTACTCTTGCTACTGATGTTGAACCTTTGAACCCATTGAACCCCTTGAACCAAAATGGTTCAATGGTTCAATCCTTGCTTATAAGCTTGTCGATGAACTCTTTTGGTTGAGCCTTGTCATTGAACCAACTTTGAAATCCCCTAAGTGTTGAGAGCTTGCTTCTTTCCTACAGAGTCCATAAATATCAACCTGTGAAGTCCATTGAACTTGGCCTGTAGAGTCCATAGATTTTTTTCCTGCAGAGTTCGTAGATTCAAGCCTGCAGAGTCCATAGATTTAAGCCTGCAGAGTCCATAGATTCAAGCCTATAGAGTCCATAGATTTTTGAGAAGCTTGAAAAATGAGGAATTTGAATACTCAGGACAAATTTTGAAAAGGGAAGAGACAATTTTGGTTTGTAGGACCAAAATAGTTCAAATGTTGTCCCAAAAGATGAGAGATGTTTTTGGGGGACAACAGCTGGCTCCAGTTGGAAAACTTCTATCAATTGTAAAAAAGAATTGAAGGGATTAGTATCCAGAATCTCTAGTGTCTTCATGTGTACCATTGGGCTATGGAGTCATGTTACCCAAAAAGAAAGGCTCTAAAAAATGAAAATGAAAAGCACAAAACAAAACTAAAGACTATACAAATATACATATGTATAGATGCAATGATCTGATACTTCAAGAGTTGAAGTGTTTTAGATGCTGCTTCTTGAGAGGTAGTGAAAATAGTGCTCTATCCTAATAAACCAGCAAGAAGACATTTTGTCCCCAGAAATGGTGATAGGTGAATGGAACTCTCCACCAGTAAAAACCAATTTTCTACATCTTTCTCTTCGTTTTTTCTTCTTCTTGCCCCATGGCAGGATGTGGTCTTCAATTTGAAAGCCATAACTCCTTGCTTTCTTGGCAAAGGGTTACTTTGCCTAATTTTGATTTACAGTAGCATGGTCCATTACCATAATTGGTTGTTCTTCTGGTTCAATCCAGCGCATGATTGGATTATCCACATCAAACCCCTGACAAACTATCAACTTAGCATCTCTTTTGATGTGAAGGAGTTTGATCTCTTCACCTTGAGCAATCTTCAATCCGAGCAACAGAGATTCACATCCAATTGTGTTGTTGGTGTTGTTAAATTGCAAATTACATGAAGGAAGAATATCTCCTTGAGGAGATATCAACACAGTCCCAACTCCATCATTGGTGGAAGAATTATTGCTATCAGATTCTAGGATCTAAGCATCATCAAAAGCTGATCTCTTATCAGATTTCTCTTCATTAGAGATGGAAGATCCTTCTTTATTTATACTGCACCCTACCAATTCTCCTGATGTCTTGTTTGGATCAATTCATAGATTGTCAGCTATAGGACTTTTATCTGTAGAAACATAAACATTTTCTATGGTCAAGAAATAATTACCCCTGCCTGAAGACTCAAATAGAATTTGTGCTATAGGAGCTGATGTTTGGGTGACCATGTATTTTGCCTCTTTTTCAGGGAGCAATCTCTTTATTATGCCTTAGACAGGGATTCTTGCCTCAGACAGGTCCATGCTTAGTTCTCCTCCCACATCCTTACATAAATTTTGTCCAAGCAAAATGCCATAGGATGCTGGGACGTCAGCCACTAAAATAGTCATCTTGATTCTCTTGTCTGGAAACATTGCAAATGCAAATTGGGCATCTTTGATTTTTCCCAGCAATGGTACTTGCTTTTTTTTCCATGGAGAAACATCTCCAAATGTCTTGGTCAGTGTGAGGCCAAGAGATTCAACTACTTTAGTAGGCATGACATTGTCAGATGCACCTGAGTCTATAATACAATTACTTATCTTATGACCATTTATTAATATGGAAACATAGAAAGGTTCTATTTTCCCAGGGGCAGCTGTAAGAGTAATGACAAGATTATTTGGAATGGGCATGTTCTTTGGGGAATCAAGAATTATTTTCTTAACCTCTTGTCTCGCAGGGATGGCTTGGTTCTTGACACATTGGACCAACTTATCTAATTGATTAGGATTGGACTACAAATATTCAAATTCAGACATTTGAATTTTGGTCTTCTTGACATGATCAATTATGTCAAATGGTTGAATTGGACTAAGAATAGAGGAAAGTGTTTCTACGCTAATTTTGCTTTCACATTCAAAAGATAGAAATGAGAAACTAAAAGATGGTCTAGGGTTAGAAGATACCCAGATATAGCCATGCGCACCAAAATTAGACGTTGGAAGGTACTCCTCTTTGGCTGTGGAGGAATGACACCTGTGAAAAAAAAGAGACTAAACACGAAAAAATGTTAGACGAAGAGACGGTGGGCTATCAAGCAAACGCTTGATCCCTAAAGTACGAAGACTTCCTTAAGGGATATCAACCCACTAATAAAAGGTAGAATATTTGACTGAAGTAGAAATAATGAAAGACAGAATGAAAGCAAATAAAAGACAAAAAGTAGAATGCATACCTGATATGCAACAAACTACTCTACACAGTCGCCAGTGTCAGTCTCTATGCTGGCGTCGGTTAGGAAGAGTGCTGACATCGGTTGAAGTGCCGGCATCGATCGGGGTAATGACCGGCGTCGGTCGGGGCAATAGCCTTGGACAGGTTCTGGGTGGGTCTGGACAGGGTCTTAGGATTTTTAGAAAGGTCTGATGTTTTTGTCTAAGAATTTGGGAAGCCAGTTTAAGAGTCAGAGGGATTTGTTTGAGGGTTTGAACAGGGATCTGGGCAGAGTTACAGACTGTATTTTCCAAGCAGGGTGGATAGAGGTGATACGAGTGGAAATAAGGTCAGGGTTATGGTCTAGCTCTGAATCTGGGTAATGATATCAAATAAAAAATAATAACCAGAGAGTGAAACAAAAACATAGAGCAAATCTTACCTATTATAAGCTGAAAATAGAGTCAGAGACATGATTGACGTTGTCATTGTGTTACAGCAGTTTGTTGTAGCAGACCTCCAGCAAGATGATTGAAGCAAAAACTTGTACCAGAGAGGGAGAGAATGCGAGAGATTGGATGCAGATTGGTTGGATGCCAGAATTGATTGATGATTCGACTCCAGAGGTTTTGCTGATTGATCGGATGAATAGTGTGCTGATAGTTATGAAGGATAGTTTGATAACCGATCGAGGAACGGATTGGCAACCAAATGAATAATGGATAATGGATAATGGTCCCTACGTTTGGGTCAAGAACGCAGTTTTAAAGATAACTGACGTCGGCAAGACTTCCAACATCGGCCGATAAGTGACTAACATCAGCGATGTTGGCCGGGTTATGACCGTCGTCGGCAGATGCAGAATGAGGACAAAAGCTAACTTTAGCTATCTCCTTATTTTTACATGTTGCCAGGGTCAAGGCTTGTGGGAAAGTGGTCGACAGGGGTTAAATAGGTGTGAAAAACTTAAAATGGGGGTTAAGGGGAGGATGACACGGGTTAGACACAATTACGGTGTCTACATTTGCCCCTTTTTGTCTTGTTAGTTATTTTGGATGAACTGCAAGACAAAAATAGGAGTTGGTTGCCCCGATTATGGATGAGGTATTCCCCCCTCAAAGTAGGAGTTGAGAGAAGGGAACCTAGAATCGGGTGTTGATTTGAAAAAGAGTGGATGATAAAAGGGGTGAGGGTGAATGTTGCAAAAGTTGTGATTGCGCATACACCACTTCACGAGGATGGTTAGGTCAAATTATCACAAGTCGAGGGTCGAGGAGTGCCAAAATTGAAGTCACCGGGCCCCAACATTTAGTCATCTACTGATTGGGTTATTTAATCAAAGCTGAAGCTCCAAATGGTCATCGTGTTCCAGGTATCCCGGGCTCAGGAAGTGCTCCTAGAAACATGAAAAAGTCACAAGTAGTGTGGATCAACTGGCTTGCGATCCTATACTTGTGAAGGTCAAAAATGGTCTGCACATAATTTTTCTAGCCAATCATGAGGTAGCATACAGGTAAAAACAACCAAGGAAAAATTGCTTTAGAAGTAGTCATGGTTAGAGATGGTCATGATCTCCAAGGTCGGGTGGTTGATGGATGGAGGCAAAAGTGATCTCAAGTGTGCCCCAGGGGGCCAAAATGACTTGTACTGGAGGGTTGACTGATTGAGGGCATGATTATGGGGCAAGGTGATGAAAAAAGAAGGGTTGAAGTCCATCGACGTCGGTAATAAAATCATTGTTGGTGGTCCAAAGGGACCGACATCGGTAGGATATCGGTCAACGTCAGCGGCCTGGGGCACGAAGATGCCGACGTCGGTGGCCTGTCAAATCCGACAAAACTGGATTGGCAGCTGACCAAAAGTCATTTGTGATTTAGTTGACTGAGAGAAAAGAGCTTTGGAGCCCAGTGAGTGAAAGTGACACAAGGTAGACCGAGGAGCAGTGTGAGGTGGCAGATAGGAATTGGTCAAGAGAGAGAGACACGTGGAGAGAAATTGGAGGCTACAGAGACGCGTGTGGGCCAGGAGAAACTTGACGCAGAAGTGATGGTAGAGGGCAGCAGAGGACCCGTGGGAGGGCCACCACCAGTGGCACCCATCGTGCCACCACGCCGGCGATGCCGAGACGAGGTAGGAGGGTCTCTAAGCCCTATTTAGTTAGTTTTTTGTTTTGATTTGTGTTTTTGAAATTTTTGTGAATTTAGGTAGAAATTGAGGGGGGAGGGTACTTAAGAAGGTGGGGAAGGGAGCTAGGATAATTTAGGAGTAATTTAGGAGTGATTTGGGGGGTTGGGGAGTCAAGATTGGGGAAGCCCTAAATTTAGGGCTCGCCTCATTCGGCCCTAGGGCCGAACCAGTCGCCGACGTCGATGAAGTCACCAGCATCAGCTGACCAGAGATCGACGTCGATTACTAAGTGACTGATGTCAGTTAGGTGAGTGTCGTCACTGGCATGATAACTGATGTCAGTGGCTACTTGGTTAAAAGGATTGATGAAAAATGGTCAAATCGAGGGGTCAAAGCTACACCAAGGGCTTCCCAGAGGTCAGGGCAGGTGTAAGTGGTCAGATAGGTTGGTCAAAATAGAAATAAGAGGAAAATTTTTAATATGAGATTGACTTGGGTGGATGCAGGTGAGACAGACTCTGATGCTACAGGATCACCTCTCGACTTTGCTGATGTAGATGCGCAGAGGTGTGACGGTCGAGGAGTGGGCACAAATGAGCGTAATTGGACAAGGCGGGTTGAGATGCTACTGTAGAGTGGCACAAGATGTGAGCTTAATGGTGGTGCTGATCGAGCGGTGGGACCATTCCACCAACACCTTCCACCTGCCCACAGGTGAGATGACAGTCACGATCGAGGACATATACCAGATTTTGTGGTTGTCGGTACACAGAGCAGACATATATGTGTGCTTGAGAGAGGTGCATGATATACATATGATTATGCTGTTTGGGGAGCACGTCACTGAGGTGAGCTACCACTCAGCAAGTTTTGCTTATGAGCCTTTGTATGTGGTAGATGAGAATGTGCATCGGCAGGCTATCCTGATGATGATCGAGATTACAGTGTATGCACTCCCAGATGCGGAGGGAGGCAAGTTTTTAGTTGCCATGACCAGAGTTTTGACAGACATGATAGAGCAGTAGACAGTATTTGCCTGGGCACCAGTCTTTTTAGCCTAAGTCTATAGGGAGCTATGGGGCATTAACCAGTGGTGGCGGTACAGCTTGTGCGTGGGCCACCTTCTACACTGCTGGGCATACGAGCATATCACGGTGATGTGACCTCTCGACCTCCCAGTGGCGATACAGGCTAGCTTTAGGGTCAAATTCAAGCGATGGCATGAGGTGATGGCATAGACACGGGTAGACAGAGTGGTCAGAGACATTGACCACTACAGAGGGGTACTAGAGGCCCTAATCCCTACAGATATTGTTTGGAGACCATACCTAGGATATCCAGCATTCAGAGACCAAGGGGAGTAGCTGGTTGGTGTGCAGAGCCTGAGATGGGTCAGGGGCAGGCAAGTTGATGAGCTCAAGAGAGTGCTAGCAGAGAGTGCGGTGCCAGTATGGGCTGCTACAGGACGTACCTCCCACATTCCCACTATACAGATGGGAGGACATTGAGGCACTGCTCCCACTACTAGAGGAGACAGAGGGCCCAGATTTTGAGGAGTTGCCAACAGGACTTGGGGTGGCTGACCCAAGTTGTACAGAGGCCTACATGGCGTGGTGGGCAGGGTAATATACAGGAGTCCAGGTAGGGCCACAGCCAGATGTACAGGCTATCACCAGGGAGTGGGATGCAGCCCATGAGGAGAGAGACATAGCGCTACTAGAGAGGGATGCGGCACAGGCCCAGGTGACCATTTTATAGGGACAGGTCATAGTTTTATAGGGGCAGCTAGCGGGGGTGACAGGACAGGTGGCTGCTTTCACAGGACAGGTCACTATGTTGCAGGGTCAGCTGGCCACAGCCCAGGCACAAGGATCAGCAGGATAGGGCTTGAGAGGATAGGGCTCGATGCAGTAGCTGGCATTTTCACAGGGGCCAAGACAGTCAGCATCGGTGCAGCTAGGTCAGCCATAGCCACAGGGGTCAGTGTAGGGCACGGTAGCGGGATAGATGGGTCCACTACAGACTGTATCTCTAGTTAGGTATAGTGATGTGTTGGATGAGATCACATATTATGAGAGGGCCATCAAGGGGTTCCCTCAGATACAGTGATACTCTGAGATGAGGGCAGAGCAGAGCCGGCAGCATTCTGTGTCACAGGCAACTGCTACAGGTTCACGCAGGTAGCCCAGATCAGAGGTGGGAGAGGATACAGCGTCTTCTCGACCACCGCCACCACCACCATAGCCACAGCCTTGAGGGCGGAGTTAAGATTTTTTTTGATTTTGATGTATATACCGGCCTGCATGCCGATGATGCGAGATGTATTATATGAGAGAGAGAGACAGACACACAATGTGTCTCATTGTATAGAACATTATTGATATATATGATGAGATTTTGGATTAGTGACTTGTGTGATGGATGTTTTATAAATATGTGTTTAATGTTTATTGCATTTTGATGTGATGCATGTTGATATTATGGTTTATGTGGAAGATGCTAAATGAACTAGTTATATGATGTTGTTTAATGATATTGATGTTGATATTTGATGTGAATGGTTATGATTTTTAGATTAGATGGTGATGTTTAATGACTATGGATGGACATGATGAAAATGATTATGCTAATGATAATATATGACTAGTTGTGATGTGATTGACAGATGACGAGAGAATGGGATGGAAGAAAGTGATGAAGAGGATGGCTGAGCTAACCCCAAAAGACCCCATGTCAACTGAGTGCTGCCTACATAGCCCTTGTCCTAAGGGCCTCAGGCCAATGTAGTTCTCCCAAAGAGGGAGGAAAAGGGTCGAAGTGATTGATTGCTTGTGGTCGAGGTCAAAGAGGATAGGGTTTGTCCATCAGATAGACGAATAAACGAGGGTGGTCGAGCTAACCCCAAAAGACAGTCGTGTCATCTGAGTGCTGCCTACATAGCCCTTGTCCTAAGGGCCTCAGACTAATGTAGTTCAGACTAGGAGATAAAGCGGTCGAGAGTTGGTCTAGTCATGAGAATGGTCTAGCACGTCCATATGTCTAAGAGAACATGCTTGAAATGATGAGAAAAAGTCAAGGTTTTTCACCCCTAGCAATTGCCCATATTAGGTGATGGACATATGCCAAAAATGAAATGAGCCTATTTATGTGCCAGTAAGTAATGGTTTATGCTGGACATAAATTGAGTGGTCTACAGTTTCCATGTGTATTGGTGTCCATGGAAATCAGTGTGAATAGACTAGGTGGTTGGTCGAAAAGAGGGTTGAGCTGATTTAATAAATGACAAATGATTGGATTTGACCAAAGTGTAAAAGAAGTAAAAGGCATAATCGCCCTTTTATTGATAAGGACCAGAATGACAGCATAGATAGGAGTTGTTATAACTAAGAGCCCCATTCATGCATTACATCGTTGACCAGAGGTTGTGTTAGAGCGGTAATCGAATCACTTTGACACTAAAGTGAGCTCAAAGTCCCTTGAGCAAGTGTTAGGATAGGAGGATAGAGGGTAACCCATTTTAAGTGCAGAGATAACATTACCCCTTTTTATAAGAGACCCTGAGACAACTATAAGCCAAGTCCATGACCCATTTTTTTTTTTTTTTTTTTTTTAGGTGCAGACTGATCAATGCGAGAAGTCTACATAGAGATGTCATTTGCTTGGTAGTCATTTGTGAAGCTGATCGATGCGGGAAGCTTCTAAAAAAGTGTTGTTTATAGTAATATTTAGTCATAGCCATCCTTCGAGGGAGTGGTCTATATTTTTGCTTTATATATAAGGGCTTTGAATAGCTGTCCTTCGAGGGAGCAGTCTATTAGCTATAGCAATGATAGTATAGCTATCCTTCGAGGGAGCAGTCTACCTTTTTGATTTTTGATTTTGTGACCTTGGATATTTTGACATCTTGATTTGTTTTGATAGAAATGTGAGCCATGGGCTAGACTATAGAAGGTCAAAGGTTTCCCTTTTATTAGGACAAAGCATCCCTACTGTATAAAAGGGGTATATAGGATTTTGTTAAGGGGAATAGGGTTGAAGGAATGAGGACTAAGAGGATGAGGATTGCTCAAGGGACGAGCTCAAGATAAATGTCAAGTGGACGAGTACTCGACTAACAATAGAATGGTCATAGATGCAATGCATTAAGAGGCTCAGGTTCTAGTCATCCATTGAGAGAAGATAAATGATATGTCCCTGATCCATACTTGTGCATGATAATAAAAGGTCTGAGCTAATTAGGGGCAAACTTGTCTCATTTACTTCACTCCATATTGGTCACGTGCTGATTCTCTTTGAGGACGAGGTCTCCAATGTTGAAATCTCATTCTCACAGATTTTTGTCATAAGCTCGCTTGATGCGATGTTGATAGACATGGAGATGGTTGAGGGTAGCAAGACGACGCTCATCAAGTAACTCAAGTTGAGCTAAGCGATCTTGACAAAAGTCATCATTGAAGAGAATGTCATGCAAGGAGATGTGGAGAGACGGGATCTATACTTCGAGAAGTAGTACAGCCTCTGTTCTGTACACTAGAGAGAAAGGGGTAGCCCCTGTGGAGGTTTGAATGCTAGTACGGTAGGCCCACAAAGTGAAGGGAACATGAATGTGCCAGTCCCTTCCAGTGTCGCTGACCACCTTCATGAGAATTTTAGTCAAAATTTTGTTGGAAGCCTCAGCCTGCCCATTTTCTTGTGGGTAGTAAGGCGAAGAGAAACTGAGCTTGATGCCAAATGAGTCGCAGAGTTTTTGGACAATCTTGTTTTTGAAGGACTTGCCATTATCGGTGATGATTTTGTGAGGTATACCAAAACGACATATGATGTGGCTGCTAATGAAGTTGACAATCTTGTCAGCTTTTATGGAGATGAGAGGAATGGCTTCCACCCACTTGGTGAAATACTCGGTGGCAGTGATGATGGATTGATGATGAAGAGACGAATGAGGGTTAATCTCACCGATGAGATCTATGCCCCACTAAGAAAAAGGCCAAAAATCTTGAGCGACTTGTAAGGTGTGACTAGGAAGATGAAGCAAGTTAGAGTGCTGCTGACACTTGATGCAATGCTGAACATAGTCGCTACAGTCTTGATGAAGGGTGGGCCAATAATAGCCCAGACGAAAGATGTGCTTGGCAACCAAATTCCCACTGAAATGTCTGCCACAAATCCCATCATGGACTTGCTTAATGGCCTGAGATGCTTCAATGGAGGTGAGACAGCGAAGAAGGAGGCCGTCGAAGCCTCACTTATAGAGAAGACCCCCTAGCATGGTATAGCGAGCGGTACGCTTGATAAAAGCTCATCGTGCATTGCTAGAGAGATTGGGAGGAATGAAAAAAAAAGATAAGTAGTCCACAAGTTGCTTATACTAAACATCTCGTGGGCTAGAGTCTATGATGTTGACATGATTAATGTTAAGAGAGATATAAGAAGGTGATGGCACATGATGCACCGTGACAAAAAGTTTGGATGCAGATGAGGAAGATGGGATATGGGAAGTGAGAGAAGCCATGGTGTTAGCAAACTTATTCATGGATCGAGGAACAGTCTGCAAGAGGTAATGGTCGAAAGATGCAAGAAGAATGTCAGCATGATTTTTGTACCTTTGTAAAATTTCATTTTTACAGAGGTATGAACCGTTGACCTGATTGACGATAAGCTGCGAGTCACCGAAGATGTTGATGGACTTGATGCTGAGAGAGAGGGTGGTCTGAAGTCCCAAAATTAAGGCCTCATATTCAGCCATATTATTGGTATAATTAAAGTCGAGCTTGAAAGACAAAGGCATGGGCTTACCATTGAGTGGGATGAGAATGACTCCCACACCCCCACCAAGTTGACATTTGGAGTCATCGAAGAACATGGTCATTTGGTAGACAATGTCATCGGTGGAAAGCACAGTGATAGACTCGTCAGGAAACTCGCACTGCAAAGGTTGATTGTCGAGAAGAGGGGATTCTGCCAGTTGATCAGTGATGGTTTGCCCCTTGATAGATTTTTGTTGGATGAATTCGAGGTCGAACTCAGCAAGTAGCATTAGCCACCGAGCCATATGTTGATGTTGATATGGCTTGGAGTGCATAAACTTAAGAGGGTCGGTGTGAGTGATGACAAAGGTTTTATGGTTAAGAAGATAGTGGCAGAGCTTGGTAGCGGCAAAGACTAATGCCAAACAGAGTTTCTCAGTGTGAGTATACCGAGTTTCATAGTCGACTAGTGTTTGGCTGATATAGTAGACCGCTTGCTCATGATGATACTCATCTCGGTGCGCGATCATGGCACCTAATGAGTGGTTGGTGGCAGAGATATAAAGGTAGAAGGGTTGATCGTCTTTATGTGGAATGAGGATTGGTGGAGAGACCAAATAGCATTTAAGAGCTTCAAAAGCCTCTTGACAGTTTTTATCCCATGTAAAAGAGACGTCCTTCTTAAGGAGATGATGGAAAGGTTGGCAGCAGTCAGAAAGTTGCGAGATGAAATAGCGAATAGACTGGAGCTTCCCTTGTAGACTGCGAAGCTGCTTGAGATTGGTCGGGGCTGGCATCTCGAGGATAGCGCAGATCTTGGCAGGATCTACCTCGATGCCATGAAAAGAAATGATAAAGCCGAGAAGCTTGCTGGAGAGGACCCCAAAGACACATTTCTTGGGGTTAAGGTGGACATTGTATTGAAGAAGGCGAGAGAAGATGATTTTGAGAATGGTCAAATGATCACGGTGAAGCTTGGACTTGCTGAGAAGGTCGTCCACATAATTCTCCATGATTTTATGGAGGAGATCGTGGAAAATGTAGGTCATGGCACGCTGATAAGTGGCGCTTGCATTCTTCAAGACAAAAGGCATGACTCGATAGCAAAAAGTCCCCCATGGGGTGATGAAGGTAGTCTTGTGCTGATCTTCCAGAGCAATCAAGATTTGATTATATCCTGAAAACCCATCCATGAGAGATAGCATCTCATGGCTGGCCATGAGATCAACAAGTTGGTCAATGTTAGGAAGAGGAAAGTCATCTTTGGGATAGGCTAGGTTAAGGTTGCAATAGTCTATGCAGATCTGGATCCCCCCAATCACCTTGGTGACAGGGATGATGTTAGAGACCCACTGTGGATAATCGATGGGCTAGATGAAGGAGACAGAAAGGAGACACTGAAGCTCCTCTTTGACAAGGAGGGCAATGCGAGGATGCATCTTTTGAAGCTTTTGCCTAACAGGCTTAGCCTCTAGTTTGGTGACAATGTTATGAGTAGCGATGGTGGGGTCGATGCCAGGCATGTCATGCTAGGTCCAGGCAAAGGCCTTGCTATGGTCTGAGAGGAACTGGGTATAGTCAAGCTACTCCTGAATGTCTAAAGATTGTCCAATCTTTAAGATGTGAGGAACATTAGAAGAAGGGAGGTTGATGTCAATGGTTGATTCATTTAACATAACTTGGGTCTCAGAAGGGAGAGAGCGCTGGATGAAAGAGTCATCAGTGCCCATGTAAGAAAGAATGGCATCATCGTCAATGTAGTGGGCAGTGTGAATGGTTGCCAACTCATCTTCTACCATGCTGGGAAAAATGAGAGGGAGAGACCTGGACACCCCATTGAGCTGATAAGTCAAGGGTTCCAGGCGGATGGTGTTTATGGAAGAAAAAAAACTAGGAGGGATGGAAACCATTGACTCCGTAAGTGAAGGAGGAGGAATGGGTGAGCCTGGAGGAGATCGGTCAATGGTTGGTTCGGGACAAAGGTCTGTAGGGGTCTGAGTGGGGAAGTGATATCCCAGGCCATACCGTTTCTTGGCATCATCATCATTGAGCAGTTTGATGGGCTGATGGGAGCCCTGCTCATAGCGTCCAAAGCCAAAACCCTTCCATGCACACCTGTAAAGGTAAATGTGTGCAAAGGTGGGGTTGCCAAGAAACGAGAAGTCTGATGTGAAAGGTTGAGGTGAAGAAAGAGGATTGCAATTAGTAGGAGCTTGATTGAGCCCCCCATAGACAAGGTTGGTTCGGAGGTGAGGAGGACCATAAGGCACGATCATCTCGATCTGATGGTCATAACTAGGGCTATGATGAAGGCGTCCATACTCTTGTGGAGTTTGGAACATGTCTAAGGCCAGCAAGCGATATTCCCCCAATGAAAGTCTTTGGAAGATTTCTTCCATAGGATCTATGGTCGTCACTTGAAGGGGAGGTGTGAGGGCGACCACCGATTGCAAACTGGTTGACGCTTCTACAGATGGAGGTGGTGCCGAGGTTGATGGCTTGATAGGAATGAGAATGTCATTTGGGTGGTAGGTGGTGTTACAAGTTTTGAAGGGTGAAGGGTCAGCGAGAATGGTATGGACTTGCCCATCGTGCTCAAATTTCACACAACGGTGCAGGGTGGAGGGGACACAGGCCATGGCATGGATCCAGGGTTGGCCTAGCAAGATGTTGTATTGAAACTCTCCTTCGATGATATAGAAGAGCTTTGGGACTATGAGTGGACCAATGCGAATGTGAAGGATGATTGTACCAATGGTTGTGGCAGTGGTGTCATTGAAGGAGCGTAAGATTGCGTCAGTTTTGGAGATGCAATTCTTGGGAAGAGCCAACTATTCAAAGGCATGGGTGGAGATAATGTTGATTCTAGCACCTCTGTCGATCATAACATGTTTAATGCGTGTCCAATCGACATAGGCAATGATGAAGAGGGCGGCATCCTGATCTTCTGTGTTGGATGTGGGAATCTCAGAATTGCTGAATGTGATGGAGGCAACAGGGGCTAAAGAGTGGACAAGGGCAGTAAGTGGCTGGGGGTCCTCGGGTTGAACCTCCGCTGCCTGCAGGGATCTGATGAGGGCTTGACGATGCTAGGATGAGGTTTGGATGAGGTCATAAAGGGACATCTTCACAGGCATCTGGTGAAGTTGTTTCAACATAAAGTCATGAATTGCCCCTAAAGAAGAAGAAGAGGGTTGAGGCACGCCAAGGATAGAAATCTTAAGCTTAGGCAGTTGAGGTGGTTGGACGAAAGGGTAGGTCCAAGGAATGGCAGCTTTTTCCTTTGCCTTGTCCTTTTGTGACCTAGTGGTTATGTGAATGGCATTGATTTCAAAGATAGGGGGTGAAGGAGATGAAGGGGTCGTGGTCTACGGATGAGATGTTGATGGGTCTGAAGAGGTCAAAGGGTTATGAGAAGGAGTCAGGGGTCAGTCAAGAGTGTCCTCAAATAGAAGAGTGTCTTTCTCCAGATAGCAGTGAATGAAGGTCTTGAGGGCACAGCAAGTCTCAGTATCGTGTCCTAGCGTATGATGATATAAGCAAATCTTCGTGTCGTTGAACCAGGAGGGCTTAGACCCGAGAGGTTGGAAAGTCTTGATGGGTGGAAGGGTTATGCTGGAAGTCTACAAAAGTCGATGCAAGATCAAAGAGTATGAGCCCACTAAAGGGTTTGTGCTCGTCGATGTGTGCGATATGGGTGACTTTTGCCTGGGCAGAGTCAGAGGAGGCTTTCGTACCACCTTTTAGATTGATGGTGTGGTGACAGGTGGAGACGGTACTTTCTTCATGAGAGGTACTGCCCTTTTGGGAGAGGGTAGGCTAGTGGTAGGCAAAGGAAGCAAAGGAGGCAACTGGTTTTGATTAAAAGTCAGAGTTGGAAGGACTCTGGTCAGGGTCGAAGGATGGGGGCCCAAAATGGAGGGCAATGATGACGGAGGAGGAGGCATTCACCTCTATGGTTTAGCAGTCTTCTGTGACTTGGGTTGAATACTACTATTGATCAAGGTCTGGTCTAGGTCCATCTTCACTTGCGAATGAGTGAGGTTGGAGACAGGGCGAACGCCAAGTGACTTGATAGGTTTAGATGGGGTAGATGCGGGTTTTGGTTTTGATGGGGTCGATTGAGGCTTAGAAATAGGAGTCTGGTTTTTGTTAAAGGTCTTGGGAGATTTTGCCATGGGAGGATTAGCTGCATGAGACGAGAGGGCATAGGCATGTTGAAGAGCTGTGAGACGCTCCCACAATCCCTGATGCTCCACTTTCCTAGAAGGGAGAAGTTTGAGTTTTTCCACTAGTCAGGAAAATGGCTGAGAAGATGTGGGATGAAGTTTGGGTTCTTGAGAAGATGCGGACGGTTGTGGGGTTGAAGATGAGACTGGTGTAGCGGTCTCAGACCCAAGGCATGATGGAGTTGTGATAGGTTCATCTATGGTTGGAGACGAAGGAGAGGTAGGTTCTTCCCTGGGTGGAGAAGAAACCAGAGAATGAGGCTCCTCAAGCGGGTAAAGGGCAGGGATGATTATGCCCTCCACTTGTGATCAAGGAGTAGGAAGGGTTAGGTCCTCCATGGGCAGCAGGAAGGAGGATGGTGAAATTGGCGGTGCTGGTAAGGTCGAGGCATCCTCCAAGATGAGAGAGGTCGACAGAGAACTAATCGGGGAAAGAGGTTCGTCTTCACATGATGGACTGATAGATGGACTCACCTCTTGAGGTTGGTTAGAAATGAAAGGTGAGACCGTATTGACTATTTGTATATTGTGTTTGTGAATGTTGTCAGTCAAGGTCTGGACATTGTTTTGAGTTGGTGGATGATTGGGGAATGGTTGCTTGAAGATGTCGATGTCTTGATTAGGTGGTGCATTGGGATTGTCGAGGATGAGGTCACCCATTTTCAGCATGTCTTAGATGATGTTTTTAAGGGTTTTACAGTTGCCCGTGTCATGTCCTTTAACACGATGGTAGTTACAAAAGTCATTTTCCCTATACCACGTAGGGATGGCGCGTGAGGGATCAAATTGTGGAGGTGGTCGGATTTGGGGGAGATTGAGGACCCCTTGTTTAATGAGTTTTTCTAGCATAGACGCGTATGGTTCTTTAAGTGGAGTATACTGTCGCTGTATGTATCTCTGTTGAAATTGGTGGGTGGCACTCTGAGATGTGGATGGCTCAAACTGATTAGTTGAAGGTGAAGAGGAGGAAGATCTAACGACCACAGCGTTTGCTGAAGCTTTAGATTTAGGATTGGATGAGGAAGGTTTAGAAGAGGGGTCATTGGTCTTGGAGTTGGGATTCTTGCTCTGCAACTTGACTTTATTCTCCTCGATGGCACGTAACTCAAGTTTATAGGCCATCGTGAAGGCTTCGTCAAAAGTGCGGAAGGTCTGAACCCTCAAGGTGGAAGAAATATGTCTAGCGTAGGCTTGGGAGAAAAGTTCAATAAGCTTAGGTTGGGGTAAAGAAAAGGAGAGTTGATTGATAAGGCCCCTCCATCGAGCAACGAAATCAGCAATGGATTCGTCCTCAAATTGGCAGATAGAATAGAGGTCTATGATTGAGACCTTCTTGGTGATGTTGATAGAGAAATGATTGAGGAAGAGCTGAGCCAACTGAGTGAACGTGAAGAGGGAGTGGCTGGTAAGGGAGCTGTACCAGTCAAGTGCAACACCTGAGAGAGACATAGGAAACGTGTGTAAGAGCAATGCATCGTCGTGGGCGATAAGGTAACAGGCATGTCTGAATGCCCGTAAGTGATGTTGTGGGTCTTCCTTGCTTTGAAAATGAGAAAACTTAAGAAGTTCCCACTGGCTGGGATATGGTCGAATCGAGACAGAAGGATGGATGGGCTCATTGCAAATTTGTTCGTATGAGAGAGTATTGCATGAGCCAGAAATGGAGGTCTCTAGGTTGGACATCTTGTCCATCAGCATTTTGATGATATCTACTAACGAAATGGCGGGTGGAACGCCCCCTAGATTGTAAGGCACTTGGAAGAGGCTAGAAGAGGCATATGATGTAGACGGTTGTACCAGTAAGGGTGCAACATACAGATGACTAGTTATAGGGATAGAAGAGAAGACTAAGGATGGTTGGGTAGAAGGCACGGCTAGGCTTGATGTTGTCACGGGGGGTTGGTTAGTGGTAACATGGGCCAATGGATAGGTAGCCACCCTGGTGTTGATAGGGGCCAGGGTAGGCGAAATAGAGATGACCAGATTCTGAAAGGGGGTAGAAAGTGGTTGAGTGGGCTGAGGTTGATAGGGGGCCAAAACCCCGATGGAAGTGGGCCCAAAGATGGAGGGAGAGGCTACACTTGGATGGTTGGTCAAAGGTTGGTCATTGGTCGAGGCCATAGCCTGGGTGTCAAAAGGTTGAACTACGGATGCTGTTGATATGGCTGCAGTTTCGAGAAGAGAGGTCGGCATTTCGTAGATTGGATTGCCCAAGGAGTCTCGCATTCGACTATTCGCGAGATAGTGCTACAAGGCTTTGACGTTGAGGTCCAAGAATCATGAAAAATCTTGGTCCCCTTCTGGGACAATAGGCATTTGGGTCGGGGATGGTCTAGTAGGAGTTCTTTCAGTCTCTGAGTTGAACTCCATTATAGGACTGGTTATGGACGTGGTAGACGAAAGCGAGTGATGCCTCGCGTGATCGACTAGAGCCTTGGCTTGACTACGAGTCAGAACCATTCAAGGCAAGAAATAACGTCCTCACAAGCTCAAACAAGCAAATAAGAACAGAAAAGATGAAGAACACAAGTAGATCCTAAAACCCTAGGAGTAAATTATTAAGATTATAGTGGCTTATGCCTTAGAATGTGTGTAGAGGAAGATTGGCTTTTGAGTCGGGTCCTAGAAGAAGTAGTCTATGGATGGTTTTGGGTTAGTTATGGTGCTCAAGAATTCTGTGTTAGGTTTCGTACAAGGCCTGGTGCTAAGGAGCAAGCTCCCCTCACTTCACGAGTCCAGTGATAAACTGGGCCCGCTTAGCCAAAATATACTTCCCCTATAGATTAGACTCTGCAAGAGAATAGAGTGGGCTTTCCCCTTGGTGATGAAATCCAAGTAGGATCGTCGGGATGGGTAAGGTATCCGCTGGGGAATGAAATCCCAGTCGGGCCTTGTCTCAGGTAAGTTAAGATGTTTGTTTTGTGCAAGTGCTTTGGTCGTGTAACATCAAGTGATCTAGATTAATTCAATATGCGTTTGTTAATTACTAAGTGTGGTCTAAGAAATGCAAGCAAACAGAAATGCAATGCAATGTGTTTTAAGTCCAAGTCAAAAAATTTGTTCGTATGAAGACGAATGGAGAAAGAGTCGAAGAATATGAGTTTTGACTAGTCTAGAAGTGCAAGAAAGAAAAGAAAAGTTCTTTTTATTCCTGCTTATGATGTCTTTTAGAAGAGATGAAAGAGGCGAAAAAGAAGGAACCTAATGCACCTATATGAATGAAAGAAAGAAAGAACCCAAGGAAGGCCCTAGGGTCCCACCGGGCATGCCAAAATGTTTCTATGCTAATTTCGCTTTCACATTCAAAAGATAGAAGTGAGAAACTAAAAGATGGTCTAGGGTTAGAAGATACCCGGATATAGCCGTGCGCACTGAAATCAGACGTTGGAAGGTACTCCTCTTTGGCTGTGGAGGAATGACACCTGTGAAGAAAAAGAGACTAAACATGAAAAAATGTTAGACGAAGAGACGGTGGGCTGTCAAGCAAACGCTTGATCCCTGAAGTATGAAGACTTCCTTAAGGGATATCAACCCACTAATAAAAGGTAGAATATTTGACTAAAGTAGAAATAATGAAAGATAGAATGAAAGCAAATAAAAGACAAAAAGTAGAATGCATACCTGATATGCAACAAACTACTCTGCACAGTCACCGGTGTTGGTCTCTATGTCGGTGCCGGTCAGGAAGAGTGTCGACGTCGGTTGAAGTGCCAACGTCGGTCGGGGTAATGACCTGCATCGGTCGGGGCAATAGCCTTGGACAGGTTCTGGGCGGGTCTGGATAGGGTCTTAGGATTTTTAGAAAGGTCTGATGTTTTTGTCTGAGGATTCGGGAAGTCGGTTTAGGAGTCAGAGGGATTTGTTTGAGGGTTTGTACAGGGATCTGGGCAGAGTTACAGACTGTATTTTCCAGGCAGGGTGGATAGAGGTGATACGGGTGGAAATAAGGTCAGGGTTATGGTCTAGCTCTAAATTTGGGTAATGATATCAAATAAAAAACAATAACCAGAGAGTGAAACAAAAACACAGAGCAAAGCTTACCTGTTATAAGCTGAAAATAGAGTCAAAGACATGATTGACGTTGTCGTTGTGTCGCAGCAGTTTGATGTAGCAGACCTCCAATAAGATGATTGAAGCAAAAACTTGTACCAGAGAGGGAGAGAATGCGAGAGATTGGATGCAGATTGGTTGGATGCCAAAATTGATTGATGATTCGACTCCAGAGGTTTTGCTGATTGATCAAATGAATAGTGTGCTGATAGTTATGAAGGATGGTTCGATAGCCAATCGAGGAATGGATTGGCAATCGAATGAATAATGGATAACGGATAACGGTCCCTGCATTTATGTTGAGAATGCAATGTTAAAGATAACCGACGTCAGCAAGACTGCCAACATCGGCCGATAAGTGATCGACGTCAGTGATGTTGGTTGGGTTATGATCATCGTCGGCAGATGCAGAATGGGAACAAAGGCTAACTTTAGCTCTCTGCTTATTTTTACATGCTGCCAAGGTCAAGGCTTGTGGGAAAGTGGTCGACAGGGGTTAAATAGGTGTGGAAAACTTAAAATGGGGGTTAAAGGGAGGATGACAAGGGTTAGACACAATTACAGTGTCTACAGAAAGCATTTCAACCTTTTAGGTTTTAGGAGGGATGGGAGGAGGGAGGGTTTGTGAAATTGAAGTAGAAGGTAAAGGTGAAATTGATGTACTTACCTTTTAGGTGATCACCAGATCCTTTGACTAGTAAGGCAGAGTGGTTCCACGCTTAGCAATTGTAGTTGTTGGTTGAGGTTGCTCCTCTGTCTTCCCTTTATCAGCTTGCTAGACTAATTAGTTCTTGGAACTGGTAAACAGTGCATATGATCCATCAAAATCTTCTCCTTTGCTTCTAGGTTCATCCTGGTAGTTTAAGAAACCAATGTGGGAGTCGCCAGCTGATTCTTCTTGATTTTTTGTGAAAAGATCAGCATCATTTTCATGCTAAAACTCAGGTTGGAAAGAGAAAGCATGTTTTGTTTCTAAATATCTAACTACTGAGTTGGTTAGAGGAGCTTCAAGGGAAAGTTTCCCTTATGGGGGAGGAAGATGATCTGGCTGCCCTTGACTCCTGGCAGCATTGCCTTGATATGACTGATTTGGAAATGTCCTTCTTGGCATATCTTTATATGAAGGAGCAAAAGACATACCTTGTGTCATTTGTCTTTTCAAGGCTAGCAGTTCATTTGCCAGCTTTTACACCATTGGATCAATGGTGCCTGTAAATGAATATTCAGAAGATGATGAGGGTCTAATTATGTTTAGATCTCTTCTTATCTTCCCTGCCAAGATGAGATCATCTTCTACCTTAATGGCCAAAAGTTGAGCTTCAGCAAGATCTATTTGACCAGCATGTCTCAAAAGATAAATCACTTCAGGTAGCTAAAAATTAATGAAGAAGCATTTGAGATTTTTATCTGTAGGTCGAGCAATTACAAGAATTCTATTCCTTAGTTTGTCAAACTTGGCTATGAAGTCCCTCATTAGTTCATGAGGTTCTTTCTTCATCTATGTGAGTTGAGATAGAAGTGCATGTGCATCTTCTACAGGTTTGAATCTAGCTTCAAACTTAGCTTTGAGGGTATTCTAGTCAGTTATTGATTGAGTCTGTAGATGATAAAACCAATCTGTAGTAGCACCTTGTAATGTTTCTAAAAATAGCTTGACTACTACATCTTCAAATTGTACTCCAATTACGCCACAAGCTATGCTGAAGGCTGTAATATGTTCATCAAGATGAACTTTTCCATCACCATAGAATTTGGGGAAATTCTTCCTTGAACTGTGTGGAAGCTCATATAGAGGTGGAGTAAGATTGAGAGGACCAAAAGAATTACCCTAGGGGCCTTGAACTACCATTATATGACTATAAAAAAGAGGAATAACAAATCTCAGAGGGGTAATTATTGGCAAAGCTTTATCAATAGTAGAAGTGGATACTTCGTTTGGCAATGGAGATCTAACTTTAGTAGGAGGAAAGCTCTTGGTTCGTTGGAGGCGACATGGTGAAGGAAACAGATCAAAATTATTTTGTTGTACCAACTTGAATATAGGGTCAATGATACCTTTAGCCCTTTGGCTTCGTGTATACCTTGAATCTACCAGATTGTGAAACAAAAATGTAAAAAGAATTGACCTTGCTTTAGTTTGAAGCTTGAGGCTTTAAACTATGCACTCTTTTCCAGCAGCTCTAGTTTTGCAGACTAGATAAAATAACAGAGGTGGAGGAAGATGGTAAGGCTATAAATGGATAATGGGTAAGACATGAAATGGAGTCACCAGAGTCTATAATGGATAAGGGTTATAATGATAATGGGTGAGACATAGGTGATGTTTCAATCTAAAACTTGAGGTTCCAAATTGCACAAAATTATGTATATCCCCAGCGAAGTCACCAAAAATTGTTGCATGAGGCTAGGAGGAAAATTTTAATAATGGAAAAGCACTGGAGCAGTTCATTCTTCCACAGTGGAGTACAATGGATAGGTTATAACAATAATGCGTTATATCCCCAGCGGAGTCGCCAAAAACTGTTGCATGAGGCTGGGAGGAAAATTTTAATAATGGAAAAGCACTGGAGCAGTTCATTATTCAATAGTGGAGTACAATGGAGAGGTTATAACAATAATGGGTTATATTTCTAGCAGAGCCAAGAAAAACTGTTGGTTGATTATTTTGTCGATCAGCGTACTGATAAACAAAATAGGTCTGATCATCCAAAGTAAGAAAATTGGTCAGCTAAATGTGTAGGTTTACCACATCAAAATGGAGACTAATCTCTCCTCTCATCAAGGGGAGGTTCCCTTTAAATATGATATATATATATATATATACATATATATATATACATACATATATATACATATATATACATACATAATATATACATATACATATACATATATATACATACATATACATATATATACATACATATATATATACATATATATATATATATATAAACAAAAAATAATACTCAAGGGTAGAACAAACCATCCATCTCTCTTTTTTCAGAGATGATGCGTGCAAATCAAAGGAAAAATCTCAAGGATAATGATAGAAAGTACTCTTCTTTCAGAAGTATCATTCAACAAACCACAAGAATCCTCCTAGTAGTAATTGCAAAATGTAACCAAAGACGTAGTAACCAACAAATTGAGATGCAGCACAAAATCTCCACCTGAATTGCCCAAGAGTGAGATACGAAGGACAATGAGGGCACAAAGTCATCCCGAGGTCCTTTACACAGAAACAAAAAGAAAATGCACTAAAGGCAATTATGGGGGCACAAAGTCTCTCCATAGTTGGCTTCAAGACACCTTCCTGACTATTTTTGCTAATTTTGCTTATTGAATTAAATGAATCGAAAATATATTAAGAAAAAAGACATAAGAAGAGTTTCCCTAACAACAAAGATATCACAGCACAAAGTCTAAAAAGTCACTTGTTTTCTTATTCCAATAAAAAACTATTATCAACAATCTGAGCTCAAAGTCTCAGTAATGCCTTTTAATTTGGGCAGAGTTTTGTTTCTGATAATCAGAGAGAGACACACTTTATAATAACAAGAGAGTCCCTTATATAGCCTCTTCAAGAAGGACTTGGGAATAGTAACACATCATGTTGCATTGAGTTTTGTTAAGAAGACATGCTAGAATTTAGGGTCATTTACCCATTTGCTTTTCTCAATGTAGAGAAATGGGTCATGCTATTGAAAGTTTGCATCTTTCAATATCCACCTGGCGGTCTACTTCTAGAAACATATCTGATGTGCAAATGTTTCTGGTCATCCCTGCTCTTTACGCTCCTTCTAGCAGTTCTTCCTTTTGGCCTTGGCCTTAAAGCCTTTGAATGCATTCAGGTCTGTGCTTAAATCTATAAGGATCAATGACTATTTCATTATTGTGACTTTGACGTGTGTGGGCACGTCACTTTCCTTAGTAATTCCTTTGACTTTATCGTTTGATCTTTCCTAGAGGGGACCTACCCTTCAGGGCCTTGAGAAATGGTTTGCTTTGGGTCAAGAAGAGCCCCCCGCAAGGGTATCTACCCTTTTTGTGGTCTTTGGATGGCCTTCAGGCTTCTTTCTTCTGGCGGGCTTTATCCTTTATTTCCTTCAGACAAAATGTCCGAAGGAATTCCTTTGAGCAATTTGTCTGAAGGAAATCTTCCTTGCCTTGTCTTTCCACTGGGATTTGCTTTGTTTTTCAGTCTTTTCTTTCAAAGGAAAAATTCTGGAGGAATTCTTTCAGAGGAAAAAGTCTAAAGGAATTCTTTCAGACAATTTCCCTGAAGGATTTGTCTCTTTGCCTTGTTCATTTTCCTGAAAGAATTCACTTTGTCTGTTTTGCCAGGGGAACTTTTCTAAAGGAAATCCATTTTCTCTTTTGGCCTTTGAATTGGTCCATTTGCCTCCTTCTTTCCCTCTGCAAGGGCTATTTGAGCTCTGAATTAGCCTTTCAGGTTTTTGCAACGATTCACTTCGGTTTCTGAGTGTCCTTCGAAAGGGTTGTTTGTCCCTTAGAAATTTGCCTTAGTCAATTTTATGTGAATCTCAACATGCGACACATGGCATCATCCACTATGAAATAGGTGAGGACACGTGGTAGTTTCCATTGAACTTGTAGAAGCTTTGGACACCTTCTAAGTGTCTCACAGAAGGTGACACGTGGCAGTTTCCATTACATTCTAGAAACACTTGAGACTCATTTTAGATTCATGCAGACATTAACACATGGCACATTCTTCTTAACTTACAAAAGACACGTGGTAGCTTCCGCTGCTCTGAGAAACAAAGTGAAATGAGGCTCGAAAGATGACACTTGGTAGCATCCGCTAGGTTCTATCGGGTTTTTGCTCACTGCCCTCCACAAGGGTTCTAGGCCTTGGTTCACCACCCTCCACAAGGGCTGTTTGATCCTTTGGCTTTGGGGTAACCCCTTAAACCTACCAATTGAACCAACTTTGGTTCAATGGTTCAATGGTTCATTCCCTTTGACCGCTTGAACCAAGATTCTTCGAAACAAGCCTCGTTGAACCCATTGAACCTTGAACCTTTGAACCTTGAACCAGTTGAACCTTTGAACCAAAGTGGTTCAATGGTTTAATGGTTCAATGGTTCAAGCCTCGAAAACTTATTCTTTTGATTGAACCTACCTGTAGAAGCCTTTGAACCTATTAAACCATTAGTCTATCACTTCCTTGTTCTTTCTAAGCTCTTTGATCTTCATCGCACTGGTTGAACCTTTGAACCTATGAACTCATTGAACCCTTTGGTTCAAGGTTCAACGGTTCAATCAATTCATTATTTTTATTTGGATAAGTCCTTTTGATATTTTTAAACCAAACACATTGAACCATTTGGTTATTGAACCTGTTGAACCATTAAACCCGTTGAACCTTTGAACCAAAGTGGTTCAATGGTTCAACGGTTTAATGATTCAAGCCTTCTTCTTTTTGATAAGTGTTTTGAAGTCGTTAAACCTTGAAGTGGTTGAATTTTGAACCTTCACAAATGCACTTAACTCTTGCTACTGATGTTGAACCTTTGAACCCATTAAACCCATTGAACCAAAATGGTTTAAGGTTTAACAGTTCAATGGTTCAATCCTTGCTTAGAAGCTTGCCGATGAACTCTTTGGGTTGAGCCTTGTCATTAAACCAACTTTGAAATTGCCTAAGTGTTGAGAGCTTGCTTCTTTCTTATAGAGTCCATAGAAATCAACCTGTGAAGTCTGTTGAACTTGGCCTGCAGAGTCTGTAGATTTTCTTCCTGTAGAGTCCGTAGATTAAAGCCTGCAGAGTCCGTAGATTTAAGCCTGTAGAGTCCATAGATTCAATCCTGTAGAGTCCATAGATTTTTGAGAAGCTTGAAAAATGAGTAATTTGAAAGATTAGGACAAATTTTGAAAAGGGAAGAGATAATTTTGTTCTGTAAGACCAAAATAGTTCAAATGTTGTCCCAAAAGATGAGAGATATTTTTGGGGGACAACAGATGGAATCGCTAGAGGGTTTCCTTCCTCTTATTTGGTGATAATGCATTTTTTAGTCTGAATCAAATCATGAAAAGATTCAAATAGAGAATAACCTAATCTCATGATGTCAAACAAATTACTTGACTAATCCCCACATGATTCTATTTTTCTTATACTCTCTTGCTCCATAGAGGTTCATGTAGGGGTATGCATAACATAGTTTGAGGTAGATTTTGAAAACTTACCTCCTTGACCATGTTCATGAAGCTATAAGTAACTTTATTCCACTTCTGATGTACCCTTAGTATATCGCTGATCTATCATCACAATCTGATCAACTTGCATAATATCAAGGTTACCTCCATGAATATTTTTAACTTCACATGTTGGTCTACATTATTTTTTACCCAATTAAATCTCTTGAAGACTATCATGATGAAGATTAGTTTCCATGTCATCAAGAAGATCTTGGAAGTCATCTTCTTCTTGGTCAATAGGTATGCATTCTTCTCATGAATCAACTTTTTATTACATCCCATCCTCTTCTAGATCCTTAAAGGTTGTTCTATGTCTCTCCTCACCAAGAGGTGTACTAATGACAATCTCTTCTTCTAGCTCACTTTAATTACCTTCATTAGCTACTACCTCAAATTAACCTTCTTTACTTTCTTCCTCAATAACAAGATCCTTTTCAAGAAGTAGAATGGAGGATCCTTGAAAGAACTCTAGAAGAGAGGTCATGTATGCTTCATTCTTCTCATTCAACTTCTCACTTTTGACAACTAGCACCTCATATTTATTCTACATATTATCTTGAATGAACCTCCATGAAGGGCATGCTTTGAAATCTTGAGGAGGGATAGATGGGGATTGAATGATCTTAGATTTTTTTTTTACTTCAACATCTTGGCACAATTTTGACTGATTTTCCTTTCCCCATGACTCCACTACTTGGCTCCAAGTTGGGATATTGGACTTAAAAAATTCTCCTATTAGATGTGTTACAACTTGGGGTATGAAAATAGGTATATTCTATTGAGATTTCACTACACTTGATACTACCATGGATTGAGACAAATGTTCATTTACAAGTTTAATCTTTCTCTTAAGGTGGGCCTCAAAATCAATCCTCAACTAATCATTAATCTCTTCAAGGTGATTAGTAAGTGAATGGCCCTACAAGATCTGATATGATTGATGAATATCAACCCTCTCAACACACACTTCTTCTCTCTTTTGCATAGTTTCTTAGATGGACTTCCAAGTATGGAAGGTTTGAGGGGTTTGTGGATAACTTGGAAGGTTTTGACATTCACTCGCCTTAGACTCTTGAGGGATGATGGGTTTCTCAATATATCACTGATGTGTGATGGAGGAGGGCACATGAAGCTAGTAAAATTTTATTTTTTTCCCCTCATGGACTATTAGCCTCTCCTCTATGCTTGAAACTAGACAACCTATGTCCAGAAGATCACTAATGAGCCTTGAATGATCCTCTCTCATAAGAGATGCCCACTCCCTCTTACTTTGTTGCAATGAATCTATCATACCCCTAATTAGGTGAATAGGGATCTCTTGGCCATAACTCCTTTGTGTATCAATCCCCACCATGTACTTATTTTAACTCAAAAGAGTTTTTTTAAGGCTTGATATGGATTGGTTTAGGGCATGGCTAGGATGAGTAGGATTATTGTGATCTTTCCAAGGCTAGTTAAGAGAATGGGTGGGCTAAAAAAGATGTGAATAAGTCTCACAAGGAGGTTAACAGTGGTATCATTAGTATTAAATAGGATCATGGGACTAATAAGGGATCTCATGTTGCTAATAGGGGTGAATTTAGGGTTGATACGGCTCATAGTAGGGTTGGTGTGGGTCATAGGGCTCCTGATAAGGAGGTGTATGAAATAAGTATGTTCTATATACATTTATTACACATCATGAAACAAGATGAACTACCAATCAACAAGATTCTCTTACCCTTAAGAGGAGACCTTATGATGACCTATGATGTGAGATTTTGACTATAAATTTATAACCTGAGTGTTTAAAGTTTCCTAACATGACCAAGATACTGCAAGTGAATGATCTAACTACTTGAACCTTAATCCCATTGGGCATACCATAACTATTAACACTCCAAACTTCACCCTAGGAGGAGGTTGTTCAAGCCTACCTCTAAGTTTGGGGTAACATGGGAATGCCCCAAGGTTTTGGGTGACCTGTGGTTGGGCAAAACCTCCAGTTTATGGGGCTAGCTCCCATGGTGCATCTATTATAGCTCAAAATCACTAAGACCTACTAATTTTTGGGATGAAAATGGATAGAGAATATGCATAAAAGGAAACCTAATCTAAAGATGGTGATGCACCAATGTAATTTATCCACTCTTCTTGTCCTTAAACAACACTCATAAACAAGACAAGTGACTAAATATTCTATCTCTAAGAGCTCTTATGCAATTATTATTTCTCATTGAGGTTGTACTTAGTGGTCAAGACATGAGGGTAATGATGGGAAGGTATGAATCAAGACACTTACCAGTCAAACTTCCACTCTAAAATCAACCACTCATCACTTTAACATATTGTGTGACCTATATAGGACCATATACTAGCAACTAGGTGAGACAAGGACCTACAAATGGAGATAAACCTACCACATGTGTAAAATCAAACAAGTAAAACACACTAAACTAGTATCAAATAATTTAAAATAGTCATATGCATTAGTTCCAAAGGTTTACAAGGTACAAATCTAGGTAGAGTTTCCTCATACCTAGGTGAGGGATGTGTATAATGGCATAAGGCCTCAATATATAAAATAATGAGAAGAGATAAAGAGGGAAACTAACATGGAGGTGACATGTGGAGGTATTATGTGGCACAATTAGGTTGGAAAACATGAGCATGATGCAAACCACTATGAATCTATCGCATAATCAACTAACTCATGGTTGGTTATACTAAGGTATCTCCCTCAGTCAATAACTTTATCTATGGCCACAACTCTATATCACATGTCTTTATTTAGGTCATCGTAGTGGTGGCCATGATGGTAGATGCAAACCCTACTATGGAAAAAATAATATGTAATGTCTCCTTTTTTGGGATTAATGAAGTTGGATCCCTTGGCCAAATTTTGTGGTTTCCCATTAGTTAAAGGGAGGAGAAGAAAAGGAAACATATTTTATTTCATTTAAGTTGACAAAAAATAACTATGTCAGTAACTTATTTTAATTTAATTTCAATAAATAAGGTGGAATTTATAATTTGATGAAAGTTAGCTCTTAGTTAGAATTATAATGAAATTACTTTTGAATATTTGCTTTTTCCTCTCTTTGTGGAGCGCCCCTTTTTGGGATTAATGTTGGAGGGAAAGATATAAAAGAATGAAAGGAGGTTCATTTTATGCATGTTATGTTTATAAATTGAAATTTTGAGTTTAAGCACAACTTTCTTGACTTACCTCCATTGAAGATGAAAACTTTCACTAGAAATCTAATGTTAAGGATGGAAACCCTTCACCTTTAGTTGGGTAGCTTCTTTCAGGTGTTGCAAGGGGAAAAATTGATCAATTTATGGTTTCTACAACATCATCTTGTGAAGCACAACAATTTAAAGGGTTTTGATAGAGAGGCATAGCCGTTAGAGAACCTTTGGAGGGTGGTGAACCACTATATAGGACCTTTTTAGGTCAACAACCCACTTGTAAGGTCTTTCCTAGGGTGGTGACCCACTTTGGGAAGAAAATATATAGTTTTTGGGGCAACATGTTGGATATTTTGATATATTGAAAGTTAAACATTCAACTAATATTTATTTGTAATTTTTTAGACCTATATTTACATGCAGAAATTAGATTTGAAGGTATTGTGTGCACTGTAATAATTCTAGAATTTTGGCAAGTATTTTTAATTCAAAAATATTGTAAGTGATTCCCTAAATTTGTATTTATAATATTCTAAATTTATGGTTAGTGTTTGACATAAAATTTATAAATTATTTATGTTGGTATTAGGGTTTGTTAAAAAACCTAAATTATTTGAATTCTTTCCTAAAAGGGACATTACACAATAACTACCTCTACCTCTCCCTCTGATACTGTAGCCTCTCCCTAATGTCATTGGCATCATTATCCCTAACTTCTCAGTCGATATGGACATATCATAGGCACATCCATTAGTTACCCTGCACCTCCACTACCTCAATGTTCCCTTGCATGCCACTCACAAAACTTGGGCACTACTATAGGCACTACCGAATACAATAACCTAAACTATCCTAGTACACAAGCCATAAGATGTGTCTCTACCCACCATGTATAATGCCTTGTAATCTATGCATGACCCTATCTCTAAAAAAGTACTTGGGCATGAAGGCTAAGTATCTATAGTACCCAAGTATGACTACCAAACAATCTCTCTTTGAGTGATCATCTACAATGCTAGGGCATGTGGTACATCTCATAATACATGATCCTATCTTCATCTCAACATAGAAAGCAAAGTAACATCTATCACATGTGGCAATCCTACATGTTGATATATTGGAAACCTCTCATATATCTAACTACTCAACAAAATCATATGGCCCATAGTCATTTCCCTCGTGATAAGATATTAGAAAAATCATGTACCCAAATCACCAATCCTAGATCATACATCGTGCCCTACTCTAGCTTAGTTTTGCACAATACAACCAAATATAGTGGGACCTTCCCATCCAACTTATGATAGATCACATGAACTATCACAAGACTAATAATGGCCTTCTAGATATTTGAAATGGTTGACACATAGAAACCAAACAAGCAAACCTATAACCCACCAAAATATCTCTTAGAGCTAGTTGCTCATAAGGGTAAGGATCATCTCTTTGCATCTGTCTCAAAAGTATCACAAATCATAGGTGTTCCTAGAAGTCCTAACATGCATGGACATCCTCTAGGGTGATACCCACCTCAATGGTATCCCCATCAACTACCCACCTAAAAGTGTTGGTTAGTTACTCCCAAGTCCCTAAGAATTTAGATACTAACTCAACACTCAATATAATGCATTGCATCTACATAATACCCCAAAATCCTAGTGCCATCAATCATGCTTTGTCAAACCCACTATCACTATTTCTAACAAATCAAGTAAGCAAATTACATCCCCTAATCACTAGAAGCTTTGTCACCTCTACAAAATATCAAACAACAAAGTCTGTATCAACTCTCTATATCAAATAAGCATCAATTATATTAACAAAATCAACAAAACAAACATTTAAATTATATTTAACTACTCTGTTAGCCTATTTTATCTTTTTTATCTTTTTTTTATTATGTCAACCACATACGTAACTATGTCAGCCAAGGATATATATTCTACTATGTCGGTTATGTACTTGTTAACAATTCTTCCATAGGTCAAATTGTCTCTTTCCATTCGAAAAGTTCACGACTCTAGACTAAGAAGAAAGACTACAAAGGAAAGAATACATTGCCTTTTTTGGTAAGGGCCTTTGCTACAACAAGATTTACTTCATACATTTTGTCCAAAGAAATGGTTCATAAAAGGATTTTTGACATAGTTTCAAAACAATTTGAAGGAAAAACAAGGATAGTTTAACAAGAAGACAGGCCATTTTTCAAATAACCTGAAGGTATTTTCAAGGAAAAAAACACTTATAGCAAAATTCCTTTGAAAAAATCATTTAAATGAAAAGGGCTAAATCTATGAAGGAGAGAACACTTCCATGTTTTTTGAAAGGTAGAAAAGGTAAAATCAAAAACCCAAAGGGTAAAGTACCCATCAGAAGGGTCATTGACAAAATACCTGAAGTGTAAGTACCCTTAAAGAAGGTTCATTTCTAGATTGTAAGGGATGTTGCAAGAAAATTGAAGGGCAACTGCCCTTCGAGAAGGTCCATCTGATAAGTTTAAGGGCTTTACAAAAAGCTCAAAGGGCACCTACCCTTTGGGAAAGGACCATGACAAAAAGCTTGAAGGGCTATTTTTTTTGGAATGCCAATGGATAATTCTCGTGGACTTTTTGATTGTAGGAAGTTGGAAGTAAAAATCTCAAGAGAATAAAATTCAAGCAAAGAAGGAATTTTGGAAAGGATATCCTTTGGACAAAAATTCCAAAGGAATTCCTTCAAAATCTTTGTCTGAAGGATTCCTTCAAAAAACTTGGTAGGAAGAAAGCTGAAGAAAATAGAAACAAAGACCAAGGAAAACTTATCCAAGAAAAATCTAAAGGAAATAATGAAGCCAAGGGGAGATGATAGAATTCCATAGGAAAAATCCATAGAAAAATAAAAGAGCCTCAAACATTTTTTTTGAAAGCCAAAAAGCCCATAAGAAATAAAGTCCATAGGAAATCCAAAACCAAGGAAATAAAATCCAAAAGGAGAGAAATCTGTAGGAAAATAAGAAATCCAAAAGAATTAATCTGATGAGAAGTTGACCTTAGATAATACGATGGGAAGTTGAAATAGAATATCCAAAAGAGATAGACCAAGGAGAAGCCAATTAAAAAGCCACAGGAAATGAAACAAAGGGACAAGCAAAATAATTTGAATCAAATACAAGTAATGGAAGGGATAGACTAATTTGAAATAGAATATCCAAGGAAAGTCTAAGGGAAATCTGACTATGAAAAAGGGTATAAAATAGATAATCCAATGGGAAGTTAAAGGCAAAAATAGACAAGACACAGGCAGAGAAAAATAAGAGAAAATACATGCAAGCAAAGACTATTTTTTTAGCTGACTATTCAAATCTTGAGTTGACTAGTTGTTAAAGTCATGTTTATCCATAGTTTGACTATTCAAACACATGCATCTAAACATTCTAGATTAGTTCAATCTTGAATTCTAAATTTGAGCATTCCTTCCATGTTGCAAGGCTCTCAATGATCTAGTAGCTCAAGGGGAGTCTATTTTTGAAACTTGGCGCAATCTTCCTTGCAAAGAGAAGTTTGACTTTCAATAGACCCACCATCCATTTCTCAAATTCCAAAGAGCTATTGAAGTCTCTAATTTTAGACATGGCTCAGCTGAACATGCATAAACAAGGTCAACTATATGAGTACACCATCTAGGTCTAGCGCTAAGGAGCTTTCATACAAAGAGGAAGAAGACAAATAGACTCTTTGTAAATGTTTAGTTGGACTGATTTAGCCTCTCTCCTATTTTCTAATGCCAATCTCTTGAATTTTTTAATTTTCTATATTAGTGGTTTTTTAGCCTTAGATTTTTGTATCCCTCTCTTGGAAAGAAATTTTTTGCCAAAGATTGTGTTGTAAACTTTTTCAGAATCAATAAGAAGAGGACTATGTTTTTGCAATTTCCAATAGCTGGTATAGTGTAATTTTGTTATAGATTTACCTAAGTGATATATTTTCTTTCTTCTTTGTCAATTCTGGATTCATACCTAGTTACTGGTTGATCATTTATGTAGGTCACATTTTATGTTTGATTATCTTTTACTGAGTTTATAGTTGATATTAGTGGCTATTTAGTGCCTTTCATCAGGCCTTTTTCCATTTCCCTCAATCTTAGATCATTAGATTAAACCTTTTCATGAAATACTTATGTGTATTGATCAATTAGAGTTGAAGGTCTACCTCTTCCTTATCTGAATCAATGTTCTTAGAAGCTTGATTTGAGTGGATCATGCAAATTAGGTGTATCACCATTTTAGCTAAGATTTCCTTTCAAGTTCTTTCTCCCCTTTTCCCCAAATAGTTGGTATCATATAAGTTGAGATCCTCATTGATACATCTTACAGGAACTAGCCTTCTCTAGAGGTTCTTCTCATCAGTGAGGCACCTACCCTTGTGAGAAGATCCCATTGTTTCAACTAGAGTGAGGATTAGCCATTTCAACACATCTTCGATCAAGGTGAAACTCTAAGTTGACAATAGTTTTTGGCACACCTGATGGGACCACAAAGAAGTTTTCTGCATATCTAAAGAAATTTTGTAGTAGAAGAAGATATCATCTACTTGCAGAGCTCATATCATCATTCAGGTATTTCATTCATGCCAAAGGTCACTACAAGGTCAGTAACTAAAGGTACTCCTTTTGAATTTTTATCATATAAGAGATAAAGGTTTAAGAGGGCAAATCTATTTCCTCAAAAGAAATATTTGCCTCTTGGTTAGCCTATTGTTCTAAGCACTACAATCCCCACTATCTAGATGGTCATTAGAAATTAAGTGTTTACTCCATTCAATAGAGGAATCCCACTAAATTTATCCTAGTTTGATGATATTCTAGTGTTTGGCCTCAAGAGCATTCCATTCTTCTTAGGAGAAAATCAAACAACCCCTATTGAGCATATCCAAGACGTTGTTAATCTCTATTCAATCCATAATGTTGTTAAAAATAATGTTGCTATTAGATTTTTAGATGCCTCCTTCAAGGAAAAGTGTTGTAATGGTATATAAATCTCCCACTTAATTCTATTTCCACCTAGGATGAATTGGGTGCAACATTGGTCAAGTAATTTGAGGAATAATCAGATCATATCTCTTTGGTTGAGCAATTGATCACAATAACAAAGGATCCTCATGAGTTCATGTCTAATTTTAACCTCAAATTCCAAAAAACATGGACTAGGATACCTGCATTGATTAGGCCATCCTCTTAATATGAATTTTTATACTATTTGAAAGCTCTTAATTCTAACATTCGTGTGATGATACAGTCAATGGGTGGTACTAATTTGTTGGATGCTTATGAGGTTACAGTTAAGGTTAAAAATTGTTTGATACAAGCTAGTAAGCTATCTCCAAGACCTCCAATGCCCATATTTCCAAAAATAAGTTCTATACCAGCCCCTCAAGTTCCTCAAACTCCATCCTTGGCTCTAATTCTAGCACCTCAAGTTCAAATTGCAGCCCCTACTAGTCAATCTAGTGAGATGGGAGAGTTGAAATCTTTCTACAATATTTTGGTAATGACATTATTAGGTTGTGGAGCTAAAAGCTTCACTGATGCAAACATGGAGGAGGTGCTGAGTGTCACAGTAACCGGCATCAGTCAGGCTAACAAACGTCGGTCAGGGGTAGATAGGAAGCTACTGACATCGGTCACTTATCGACCAACGTCTATCATCTCCAGGCAAACAGCGACTGACATCAGTCACCTGTGCGGTTCTAGAACTATTAGTTTCATGAATAGTTTGTTTAACAAACTAGTTTTTTGCATGTAAAGACTAATTTTAGTCTTGGAGCTGCATTTCTAATTATTGTAATTAGGAAGTCTAATTATTGTTTGCATGGGATCTATATAATAGACTCATGGGGCTGTATTATAAAGTGTGCTAGATAGAGAGAGCAAGGTTAGCTCCTCATAATGCCATAGTGTCAAGTGTGTATGATCAAGTAGATCTGTAGGTTGTGCAAGATCTGGTAGAAGATCCACAGGGGTGATGGTGGGTAGAATCAAAAGAGTTTTATCCAAGGGAGAAGGGTTCTTTTGAGTGTGTATGATCTAGGTCGATAGGTGTGCAAGGCCAAGTTGATCTACGATGTAGCAAGATCAGGTTAGATCTACATGGTGAGTAAGGTCAGTTGATCTGCAAGTGTGTGTGTGTGTGTGAGATCTAGGTTTATAGGTGTGAAAAACTAGGTTGATCTGCAGGTGGCAGCAAGATCAGGGCGATCAACAACACAATAAGTAGTAAGATCAGGTGAGATCTACTTAGAGTACGTGGTGTACTCGAACTTGGAGTATGTTGAGTATTTGGTGGACTGGCAGTATTGTTACTGACTGGTGGTACTGGCAATATTGTTACTGACTGGTGGAGGTGAACAACAACTCTATGTTTGAGTTATTTGTTGTGATTGTAATTGAGAGAGAGAACTCTTGAGGGAGATTATTGTATGCCCTAGAGGTGTGGGAAGAAGAGTGTGGCATCTTCTTTATTGTAATTCCTTCTGGAAGAGTATTAATACAATTGGGTATTGTCTCTCATATTCTGTGTTGTTTTTTATTTTTAGTTACTTATTACTTCTAGTTAAATTTCATGTTTAGTTGCTTATACAAGGTAATCAATTGTGCTCCTAATCCTAACAAAGTGGTATCAGAGCTTTATGTTCTAGATTTCTGACAAGTGGTATCAAAGCTAGGGTTGCAGGTTCATAGAGCCTAGTTCAGAGCAGGTTTGTGTTTGATTACAAGTCACTCTCAGGGGTTTCTGATTGAGTGGGAGTATAGCAATGGCAGAAGAAAGTAAGCTAAGAATGGAGGAATTCAAGAGCAAGAATGATCAATTACAGAGTTATGAAAAGAAAGAGTAGGTAAAGAAAGATTGTTGGTTGGTAGAAGATTAGCATGAATGAAATGAAGAAGCAGATGTTGTAGGGGTTATTGCACAGGATGCTCTTGTATGTTCCTTGGATAAATTAGAATCTTGGTTTATAGATTTTGTTGCCTCTTTCCATGCAACCCCAAATAGAGTATTTTTCCATGTTAAGGTCCATGGAGACTTTGGAAAGATTTATTTAGGGGTTGGTGAGCCTTGTCAAAGTATTGGCAAAGGGGAAGTGCGGCTGAAATTGTAGACGGCCAACACATGGGTGTTGAAGAAGGTCATGCAGGTCTCAGTCTTGAAGATGAGGCTAATTTCTTTAGGAAAGTTAGGTGATGAGAGATGCACAGTAACTCTCATAGTGGATGCACTTAAATTAACATGTGGTAAGAAAGTAGGTACTCTTTATCTACCTACTTGTATTATTGATTCTCCTTCTGTTGCAAAGATGTGGCTCTTTAGGCTTGGTCACATGAGTGAGAAGGGAATGCATGTTATTAAGAGGAAGTCAGATGTCTTTGACAAACTTAAGAACTGGAAAGCCTTGGTTTTCTTGGAGAAGATGATGGATAGAGAGCAGTTGAGTGGGCTGAATAACTCTAAGCAGGGTAGTTTAGATAGGCTTATGATCCAAGGTGAGCTCGTGAGTAAAAATTTATCACTCACAGAAAAACACAATTATTGGCATCGGTCAGGTGGAATCGATGTCAAACAGGTAGGCACCGATGTCGGTCATGTGCAGACTGAAGAAGTCAGTGCTGTCGGGCAGGTTGACACCGACGTCAGTAAGGGAACCGATGTCAGCGGGAAGATGGACACTGACGTCAGTTAGGGAACCGGTATCAACGATCAAGTGGATTCGACATCAGTCAGGTGCAAACTAGGGTCAACCAGGAAATGGATTTTAGGTGGACAACATGTTATCAAGGAGTCTCAAACGCCCATATGGAGGATTGAAAGGGTAAGTAAGCCTCAAATTCGTTATTCCCCTTCTTTATACTTGTTGCTCACTACAGAGTAGGTAGGATCCAGGAAACATTGGGAGCATGGCATGAATTCTTTGGAAGAGAACCAAACGGTGGATTTGGTAGATTTGCCAGTCAGAAAGAAAGCACTAAAAAATGAATGGATTCCTTAGTTAAAGAAGAGAGAGAATGGACACGTGAGATAGAAGGCTAGGTCATATGGTCTTGAGTATGCTCCAAGACAGTGGTATAGGTTTGACGGGTTTATGACAAAGCATGGCTTTAGTCAATGTCATTGTAATCACTGTGTTTGTTTTTACCAGGTGGATAATGGTTGTGACATTATCCTATTACTGTATGTGGATGATGTTCTTGTTGTAGGTTCATACATACAGGGTTTTACTGAGCTAAGGGTAAAATTAGTTCAGTGATATGCCATGAAAGATTTAGGAGGAGCAAAATTCTTTGGCATGAGTATTCCTAGAGACAGGGAAGATCACAGGTTGATGTTGTCTCAAGATGATTATGTGAATAAGGTAGTGACATGGTTCAAGATGTAGGATGCAAAACTAGTTAGCACACCTATGGATGGACAATTCATAGAACAAGGTCCCAATTCACATGTTGAGGTTAAGTACACGTGTACTAGACCTATTTTTGCCCTTGTAGTGGGTGTTGTCAGCAAGTTTGGAGCCAATCCAAGAAAGAAGCACTAGAGAGCAGTTTAGTGGTTCTCAAGTATCTGAGAGGGACCAACAGTAGGTATACATGTTATGCAAGGTCAGGGACTTCTCTACATGGGTATGTAGATTCGGATATGGCAGGTTACTTGGATGACAGGAGTAGCATCACAGGGTTCACTGTGGTGGTTGGTCTTCAAGGTTGAACTTGAAGAGGTATACAAGCCAGGAAACAAATTAAACGATGTATAGGTATAGGTATAGGTGCAGCTATTTATCTCCAAGTTGGAGATTGTTAGGTTGTGGAGCTAAAAGCTTCACTGATGCAAACATGGAGGAGGTGCTGAGTGTCATAGTAACTGGCATCAGTTAGGCCAATTGACGTCGATCAGGGGTAGACATGAAGCTACCGACATCGATCACTTATTGGCCGACGTCGGTCATCTCCAGGCAGACAGTGACCAATGTCGGTCACCTGTGTGGTTCTAGAACTGTTAGTTTCACAAATAATTTGTTTAACGAATCGGTTGTTTGCATGTAAAGACTAATTTTAGTCTTGGAGCTATGTTTCTAATTATTGTAATTAGGAAGTCTAATTATTGTTTGCATGGGATCTATATAATAGACTCATGGGGATGTATTGTAAAGTGTGCTAGATAGAGAGAGAAAGGTTAGCTCCTTCAGAGGGAAGAGAGCAAGGTTAGCTCCTCATAGTGCCACAGTGCCAAGTGTGTATGATCAGGTAGATCTACAGGTTGTGCAAGATCTGGTAGAAGATCCACAAGGGTGCTGGTGGGTAGAATCATAAGAGTTCTATCCAAGGGAGAAGGGTTCTTTTGGGTGTGTATGATCTAGGTTGGCAGGTGTGCAAGGCCAGGTTGATCTACGGTGTAGCAAGATCAAGTTAGATCTACATGGTGAGTAAGGTCGGTTGATCTGCAAGTGTGTGTGTGTGTGCGAGATCTAGGTTTATAGGTGTGAAAAACTAGGTTGATCTCCAGGTGGTAGCAAGATCAGGGAGATCAGCAACATAATAAGTAGCAAGATCAGGTGAGATCTACTTAGAGTACGTGGTGTACTCAAACTTGGAGTATGTTGAGTACTTGGTGGACTGGCAGTATTGTTACTGACTGGTGGTACTGGCAATATTGTTACTGACTAGTGGAGGTGAACAACAACTCTATGTTTGAGTTGTTTGTTGTGATCGTAATTGAGAGAGAGAACTCTTGAGGGAGATTATTGTATGCCCTAGAGGTGTGGGAAGAAGAGTGTGGCATCTTCTTTATTGTAATTCCTTCTGGAAGAGTATTAATACAATTGGGTATTGTCTCTCATATTCTGTGTTGTTTCTGATTTTTAGTTACTTATTACTTCTAGTTAAATTCTATGTTTAGTTACTTATACAAGGCAATTAATTGTGCTCCTAATCCTGACAAAGTGGTATCAGAGCTTTATGTTCTAGATTCCTGACAGAAATAGTATAGCTCAAAAGGAAATAATTTCAGCCAAATGGGCCCTATCAACAACAAAATTAGAACACCTATCAGTCCTTCAAAGATTAAATCCCTCCTTATCATGGTTTTAGAGAAGATAGACCACCTTATCAAATACAAGGATCCATAACTCTAGCTAAGCCATATGCTACTTTTGATCTGAATGCTCCTTCCACTTCAAAATCCATTATTCCAACCCCATATTAAAATAATATGGTGCAGGATTCAGGTTGGCAGCCCTCAAATCTCAATGATGCTCAAAACCAAGCCTTGGTATCACAGAACATCACCATGCCACAAATGACATAAAAATATTTTTTCTTTTCAAGGAGGTCAGTATCAAGATATAGGTTTGGTATCATAAGGAGAGACTCATCAAGTTCAAGGGCAACCTAATGCTATTAATATAAATTAGCAAGTAGATGATCATGTTGCTTTTACTCAGGACGTTAAAACTAATGATACAAGTGGTCAAGTTACAGCTATAACCTATCAGAGAGCTAAAAAAGAGTTATTGATGAGGCTCAAGTGGTAACAAATACTTTAAGTACTCCTAGTATTGATGCTAAGAGTACAAAAGGCAATTTGCTTCCCCTATAACTCAAAAAAAATAGAATATTGAGGTTAGTAGAGTTTATCAACTACCTATAGTTTGTGAATAGCCAGTGCTCCAAAAAGTATAGTCAAAGGTTATGGATCTCATTTTAGTATAGTATATTAGATGAAGAAGTCTAACATAAACATTAGCATGTGGGATTCTCTTTCGATTCTAGGACAAAAAGATAAGCTTATCCAAGAGCTTTTAGCTCTTGAATTGTCTCCAAAACTGATTGAGAAAGAAGGGATTGTCATAGCTAATTCAGATTAGCCAAATAAATAATAGGTACAAAAAGAAAATAGGATGGAAAAGGTTGAAAAAACTGAGGTAAAATCAAAGAAAACTCCTCCTTTCTACCTTTCTTTGATAGTAAGAGATTCTTTGGTTCATAATTGTATGGTAGATAGTAGAGCTAGTAGTATAGTCATGCCTAAATAGATTGCAGATAAGTTTGGACTCATTTATGAGCCAAATACTAAAAGATTATTGTAATTTGATGGGTCACCAATAGAGATGGTATGCATCATCAAAGATTTGAAATTGACATTACATGCATGTCCTAATGTTACTATTCAGTAGGATATTGTTGTGGTAGACTTGCCTCCCTACTTTTTTATGTGCCTCTCAATAGATTTCACCTTAAATATTGAGGGATATTTATCAGCTAATTGGACCTATTTATTGTTTAGAACTAGGTATGGTACAAAGGTAAAAATCCATTTAGAGCTTATTACATGTTTTCATATGGAACCATACATGCCTAGTGTTGTGAATACTAACTGTATCATCCCAGATGAAATATTACAAACTAGTGATGTGGAAAAAGACTCACCTTTTGATGGAGTTCTAGATTTATTTCTTGATGAGTGGGATTCTACCTTACATGAGCATAATCTCTACAATCTGATTGAAGGGGAGGGTCTTGGTGTGTAGTGTCTTCATGAGAATGATGCACCAATTCTAGCCATGGTCAAAGAAGATGAATATAATGAAGGTTTGTGGCAATTATAATTTGATGGATCAAGAAATAAGCATGGAACCAGAGCTAGGATGATGTTAGTTTCTCCAACAAAGCAAAGGTATTTCTCTTTTATTAAATTTCAATTTAGTTGTTCAAATAATATTATTGAATATGAAGCACTAGTTCAGAGATTGCAGTGGGCTAGGAAGATGAAACTCAATTATTTGCAAGTGTTTGGAGATAGTGAGCTTGTAGTCCACCAAGTAAGAGGTTGAATGTATGCAAAAAATTGTTACTTAAATAGTACAATCATAGAATTTGGGATTAAATTGAGGATTTCTAGGCTTTTAACATTCAGGCAATATGAAGGGATAGGAATAAATATGTTGATAGGTTGTCTCTATTGGAGCACAATTTAGTATCCTAGTTAGTGTGAAAAATGAAAAAAAATAGTTACACATAAAGGTGGTTGTAAGGCCTTTTGTTCTAGATAATCATGATAATTGGCAGGTGTTTGAAGATGAAAATCAAATTATTAATTTTTGTAAGAAGAGGTTGAGTTTTATTCAAGAAATCAATCAAAACACTTAAAGCAGTATGGTGATCAGATTGTATAACTAAAAATGAATAGGTTGCCCAAGGGACTGGTCACTCTTAAGAATATTTTTAGTGGAGATGATGATCTAAGGAAAGAGAAATCATCCTTATCAACAAAGGAAGATCATTATGCCAATATAGAGATTGTAGCTGGTAAGATTTTGAAATTGGGTAAGGTATGCACTCCTTCACAAAAGAAAGCTTTCATTGAGTTATGCACAAGTTTTTTTGATATATTTGCATGGAAGTATAGTTATCTCAAAGGTTTTGATCCAAGTTTGGCTCAACACACCATTGAGTTAGAGGAGGAAACTAAACTAGTTAGACAAATACAAAAGCCAATCAATCCAAAGCTTGAGCCTTTGATGAGAGCTGAGCTTCACAAGCTCATAGAATCAGCTATTATATTTTCAATCAAGCACTCAACTTGTGTGGTGAACCTTGTTCTAGTATGGAAGAAGAATGGTGAGATTTGTTTGTGTGTTGATTTCCATGATTTAATCAGGTCTTCATTTAAGGATCACTATCTATTGCCATCAATGGAATAATTTTTACAACTTGTTGCAGGTTCAGAGAGGTTTTCCTTGTTGGATGGATATAGTGGTTACAATCAAATTTTGGTCAAGGAAGAAGACCAATTTAAGATAGCCTTTACAAGGGGGCATTAGCATATAGAAATATGCCATTCGATTTATCTAATGCTAGAGCAACCTTTCAAAGAGCCGTGGATATGGCATTCCAAGGCCTTCTTAACAAGTTTGTACTTATTTATTTGGATGATATAACAATGTTTTCAAAGAATGCATAAGATCACATGGTTCATCTCAAACAAGTGTTTGAAAGGTGTAGGCAATTTGGAGTATCTCTAAATCCCAAGAATTATGTCTTCTCTGTTCATGACGGTAAGCTTCTTGGACATGTTGTTTCAAAGCATAGTTTAAGCATAGATTCTAAGAGGATTCAATCTATTTTTGAACTCTCCTTGCCTAAGCACAAAAAGGCTTTGCAAAATTTATTTGGGAAAATCAATTTCATAAGGAGATACATTTTAGATTTTGCTACTGTATCTAAACCACTTACAACCATGCTAAAGAAAAATTAGAACTTAAATTGGTCCAAAGAGGGATTAAAAGGGTTTGCAGATGTTAAGAAAGCTATAGCAAGTGCTCCTACACTTTTAAATCTAGATTTTATGAAAGATTTAATTTTGTATACTTATGCTAACATGGACACTATTTCAGGCATCCTCATGCCAAAAAATCATGAGTCTTTAGAGCAACCAATAGCTTTCTAAATCCAAGTCTTGGAGGAGTATGAAACAAGGTATTCTTTTGTTGAAGAGCATGTCCTTTTAGTTATAAGATCTCTTAAGAAATTTAGGCACTTATTGTCTAATAATAAGATACATATAATGGTTCCCCATCCAAGCATCAAAGAATTTATTTTAAACAAGGATATAAATGAGAAGAGAGTTGGTCAGATAACCAAGGTAATAGAATAAGATGTAGAAATTAAGGTTACAATGCTGGTTAGAGGCAAAGGACTTTGTGAGCATCTAGCTTAGGACTTGTAAGAAACTAATGAAGTTGTTTTAGTGTCAAATGATGAAGAGATTGTTGTTTTTCATACCTCACCTTCCAGTTGGTTTCATGATTTGGTAAGGTATCTCCAGGATGGTATTTATCCTTCTCATCTAAGTGCTTCAAAAAGAAGGTATTTCAGATTGCAATCAATTCCATTCTTGCTCGTTGATAGTGTTTTGTTCATAAAGGATATTAATGGAATGTTACTAAGGTGTGTAAAACCAAGCCAAACTCAAAGATTACTTTAATAATTCTATGATGGACATGGTGGAGGACACTTTTCCACAATAACTATAGCACTTAAAATCATGAGAGGTGGGTACTATTGGCTTAGTATATTTGGTGATTGCCATGCATGGGTTAGAAATTGTAAATAATGTGCTATGTTTGTAGGAAAAGTCAAGCTTGTAGCCTTACCTCTTCAGCCAATTGTGGTGGATTATCCCTTTGTCCAATGGGGATTGGATTTTATTGGCTTCATTAATCCTCCTTCGAGTTCACGGCATAAATGGATTTTAACAGCAACAAATTACTTCACACATTGGATAGAAGCAGTGGAATTGAAAGAAGAAAATGAAACTAATGTTCTAGATTTGTTTGAAGGTTTGTTTACTAGGTTTGGAATTACTTCAACTATTATTTTTGATAATGCAATGGATTATGTGGGACCTAGGATCAGCTAATGGGCTGTCCAACATGGAGTTTACCTCAGCACTTCATCAAACTACTATCCACAAGGCAATGGCCTTACTCAAATCTATAAATAAGAACCTCTTAAGGATCATAAGAAGGGATATAGAAGATAATCAGAGATCATGACACACAAATTGAAGTTGGCTCTATGTGCTGATATGATCACTTATAAAATATCAATAGCCAACTCTCCATACAAGTTGGTATATGGTAAAGAAGCATGATTACCCATTTTTCTTGAATTTTCAGTCTCAGAACTGATGCATCAACTTGAATTATTGGAGAATGTATTAGATTAAACAAAACACAGAGAGAAAATGAGATTGAGAATAGTAGAGCACTTATTCAATGTATTCAACCAATCATGAAGGCCTATTAAATAGGCAAACAAATGAAATACCCGTGAAGCATGAGATGGGTATAAGAAAACTAACCTACGTTGGCTTGCATGAAATAGCAAAGACCGAACAAACAACTAACCTCTTAACCAAAGTGGTTAAGGCAACTAAACAATATAAATTACCTTAGTAAATAACCTAAGGTAAATACAATAATATGCTAACACCCTCCCTTAATTACTAAACCAGAAATAAGACCAAGTTTATCTCTGAATTTTATGAACTTGTCTGTACCAAGTGGTTTGGTCATTATATCAACTGGCTGCTTTGTAGTGGGGCAGTAGAAGAGACTGATGTCTTCATTTGTAACCAAATGTCAGATGTAATGATGGTGAACCTCAATGTGTTTGGTCTTGGCATGAAATACTGAATTCTTCACCATCTTCAAAACACTTTGGTTGTCACATAAAATTGGAGTAGGCTTTGATGACTCAAACTGAAGATCCCCCAAAATTTTATTTATCCACATGGTTTCACAACCTGCACTGAACATAGCTTTATACTCTTCTTATGTTGAAGATAATGCCATTGTAGTTTGTAGTTTGCTCTACCATGAGAAAACTCTTGAACCAAACGTGAAAACATACCCTGTTGTATATTTTCTTGAATCAACTGAACCTGCCCAATCAGAATCAAAATATCTTGAAAGTTCAAAATCTATAGACTTCTTATATAGTATGCCAAAGTCAAGAGTACATTTGACATATCTTAATACTCATTTTGTAGCTAACCAATGGACTTCATGTGGTTCAGACATGAAGCGAGATAGAAAACTCATTACAAAACAAATATCCGGTATGGTGGTAGTGAGTAAATGAGACTACCCACTAGCTACTGCTACACTATTTCATTGACCAGAGGTGAATCAGTGTCTATTGAAATTTTAGCTCCTGCTTCCATAGGTGTGTGAATTGGATTACAATCCATCATTCTGAACCTTTCTAGCAATGAATTGGCATACTTATTCTATGACATGAATACAGTATTACCACTTTGCTAAAACTCAACACCTAAACAGTATTTCAGTAGTCCTAAGTCTGTCATGTCAAAAGTACAACAAACATCAGCTTTCATTTGCTGAATGAGACTAGTACTAATCCCAGTGATGGCTATATCATCAACATATCTAATGAGAATCAAGATATCATCACCAGACACCTTTAAATAGAGAGTTGGTTCTGGGTTACACCTTTTGAAACCTGACTCCCTAAGATATGAGTCTATTTTTGTATACTAGGCTCGAGGAGCCTGCTTAAGTCCATACAAGGACTTGATCAACCTGCAAACAAGATGTTCCTTACTAGGAACTTGAAAACCCTATGGCTGAACCATGTAGACTTACTCCTCTAGATCTCCATTCAAGAAAGCACTCTTTACATCCATTTGGTGCACCTGCCATCCAAACTGAGCAGCAATAGTAATAATCAAACGAAAAGTTACCATCTTGGTGGTTGGAGCAAAATTCTCCTCATAATCAACCCCTTCCTCCTGTGCATAACCTTTTGCAACAAGTTTGCCTTTGTGTTTGTCCAAGGAACCATTTGCTTTGTATTTTACCTTATAAATCCACTTACAACCTATGGATTTCTTTCCTGGTGGTAGTTCCATTAACTTCCAAGTCTTATTTTTCATCAAGGAATCATATTCCAATTGCATAGTTGATTCCCACTCAGACTTCCCTTTGGCCTCTGAAAAAGAAGTAGGTTCAAATACTTGTGAAATAGAAGTTGTTAGAGCAAGATTGACATGCTCACCTCTACTACCAAACTGCTTTCCCGATCTCAGTCTTCTACCTTCCACACCTTGTGGCAAGTCTCCTTATTTTAGTGCTTCAATTGTGGCAATATACCACTTTGGCTTCTTCGGTTGTTCTGCTGGAACCTCACAATGACCTATATCAATTCCCTCCCTGAAATGTGATTCCACTAATGAAAAAGAATCCTGCTCACTTTTCACATTATAACTAATAATTGAATCATTAGATAACAATGAATCAATATCTGAAACTTGACCAGTTGTTGTGAAGTATGGCATTTGTTCATTTACTATGACATCTCTATTTACCACAACTTTGTTAGTAGAAATATCAAGTAATATGTAGGCCTTTGACTGATCACTGTATCTAACAAACATGTATGCTTTGCTTTTTGCATCCAAATTTCTTCTCTTTTGACTAGGAATAACTGCAAAAGCTACACAACCAAAAATTTTGAAATCATTTACATCTGGAGTTCAACCTAACCAATCCTCCTCTGGAGTCATATTCTCTAAAGCTTTTGTAGGACATCTGTTGAGGATGTATACTATTGTATTCACTGCTTCTTCCCAATACCTGTATGGGACATTTCTGCTTTGGACCATATAGCGAGCCATGTCCATCACCGTCTAATTACACCTTTCCACAACTCCATTTTGCTACAGAGTGTAAGGTGTAGTGTATTGTCTGTGTATGCCTTCAGTGGAACAAAACTCCTTGAACTATTTTGAGATGAACTCACCCCCATTATCCATTCTAAGAGATTTCACTGGCCGTCCTTCTTGTTTTTCAACCATAGCTTTCCAAGTAAGAAAGTTAGAAAAACAATCAGATTTCTTCACTAGAAATTATACCCACTTTTTCCTAAATAAATCATCAACCAGTAACAGGAAATAAGGGGCACCAGAAGGGGTAGGTGTCTGCATTGGACCATGCAAATCTACATGTACCAAATCCAATACTCCCTTTGCTCTCAAAGCTTTACCAACATCAAATGAATGTCTAACTTGCTTCCCCAACTGACATCTAGTACATACATGATGACTATGCCGAATAGAAGGAATCCCCTTAACCATCTTAGTCTTACTAAATGTAGTCAAATACTGAAAATTCAAATGCCCATACCTTTCATGTCATAGTGAACTTGTGCTATCAACTGCTACAAGTGCACTTTCCTTTGCTTTGATTGGATCTGTAAGCTTATACAAGCCTTTCTCACTGATCCCAACAGCAATAATCTTGTTATCTTTAGTGGTGACTAAACATTGTTGTTTTTTGAAATTTTACAACAAAATCAGATTTTGAGGTGATCTCACTGATTAAAAGAAGATTTTTGTTCATATCCGGTACATACCTAACATTCTTGAATGTATAATTTACTGTACCATCAAAACTTATATGAACATTACCAAATCCTTTCACAAAATATGTTCTACCATCTCCCAAAGATATAGATTCATTACTATTGTTATCTTTGGGAGATGGTACAACATATTTTGTGAAAGGATTTGGTAATATTCATATAAGTTTTGATGGTACAGTAAATTATACATTCAAGAATGTTAGGTATGTACCAGATATGAACAAAAATATTCTTTCAATCAGTGAGATCACCTCAAAATCTGATTTTGTTGTAAAATTTCAAAAAACAACAATGTTTAATTACCACTAAAGATAAGAAGATTATTGTTGTTGGGATCAATGGGAAAGGCTTGTATAAGCTTGCAAATCCAATCAAAGCAAAGGAAAGTGCACTTGCAACAGTTGATAGCACAAGTTCACTATGGCATGAAAGGTATGGGCATTTGAATTTTTAGTATTTGACTATATTGAGTAAGACTAAGATGGTTAAGGGGATTCATTCTATTCAGCATAGTCATCATGTATGTACTAGATGTCAGTTGGGGAAGCAAGTTAGACATTCTGAAAAAGAAGTAAGCTCAAATACTTGTGAAACAACAGTTGTTAGAGCAAGATTGACATGCTCACCTCTATTACCAAACTGCTTTCCCAACTGAAGCATATTTTGTGAAAGGATTTTGATTGGGTAGGTTTAGTTGATTCAAGAAAATCTACAATAGGGTATGTTTTCACTTTTGGTTCAAGAGTTTTCTCATGGTAGAGCAAACTACAAACTACAGTGGCATTATCTTCAACAAAATTCACATACCAGTCCTTATGGCATGTATAATGGCGAGATGCCCCTGAATCAAAGTACCAAGCTCGATCCACCATAGAATTACCATTGGAAACCATGAAAGCAAAATTTGGTGATTCCTCGCCTTCACCTTCAGCTACATTCACATGATGAGCTTTCTTTCTGGGGTTAGCCATACCCTGTTGTCTTTTCTTGCAATCTTTCTTAAGGTGACCAGGTTTCTTACAGTAAAAACATTTCCATTTAGATATCTTATTGCCACTTACTTGTGAAGATTCTGATGGATAGCTATTTTTACTAGACTGCTTATCCTTTTCCTTGATAAAGAATGCACCATCTATGGAAGTGGATGTAGACAACACTGCCTGCTCCTGTCGTCTCTCCTTTTGCAATAGCAATGTAGACAATGTTTCAAAATCCAAAGTCTACATCTCAACAATCATGTGCAAGGACTCCACAAATGACTCAAATGATGGTGGAAGATTTTGCATAACAAGAGCAATCAAATCTTGCTCATCAACAGGTTTTTACACTGCTTCCAACTGGTCACTGATGTCCTTGATCTGCAACAAAAAATCAGAAATAGAGCCACCTTCTTGCATCTTAGTGGAAAACAACAAATTCTTCAAATACAACACTCTATCAGCTTTAGAAGCCTGATATTTTGAATATAAATTTTTTCATAAATCTGATGCTATAGTCGCATTTCTGACCTCTGAGATTAGATTATCTGCTACTAAAAATTTTAACAACATGAGAGCCTCACGATGATGTTTATCATAGTCATTGGTAGCAGTAGCAGGCCTTTTCTCTTTACCGAGCACTATTTGATCAATATTCATATATTCACATATTGTCAAAACCTTGTGACTCCACAAACTAAAGTTCTTGCCAGTCAATTTTTGAGAATCTCGTAGTAACAGGTGTTAAATACTAGCCATTTTACCTAGTTTTTCACAAAAATGATAAAATCAAAAACACTATAATGACTTTTTTTTAAATCCTTCTACACACTGATTATATATTGACATTGAACAACCCTATCCATTTTCAGCAACAAACTCAATACTGTTTGCAAGATCACAAAAATTCTACCACTAAAACAATTAAATCAGGAAAACTACAATTTCAATTTAAAAAATACTTTCTCCGTTGACATCTAGATAAAAAACCTAGAAAATGGTGAAATTTTTAGATTCCCAAACGCTTCCATGATTATTACTCAGTTGTAGGTCCCCAATAACCCTTATTGGCTAAAGTTTTGATTTATTTCAATTAAAAATTCAAAAATAATTGAAATATTAAAACTTTAAGCTAAAAATTTTATAAAAAATTCAGCCAATCAGAAAATTGGCCTACCTCTGAAACTTTAGGCGAAGATTTTGAGCCCGTTTCTCAACCAAATTGCAAACCATTTTCATCAGTGTCTTAGTTTTGATTTAACTCGTGAATTAGGCTTTTGTTTCGCTAAAAAAGATGAAGAAATGATTTTTTATGATTTTCTCAGATCCGTACGGTGCCCTTGCATAGATAAATTCAACAGAGGCTTCTGAGCCTCTAAAATAGCCTATTTTCGCTTCCTTTTGGTCTTATTTAGCCTTCTGATGCTTCCTAGCAATTTTCATACCTTCTGGGTGAGTTTTCTGAATCTCGTGATGCTTTCTCTCTCCTCAACTCTCTACTGGGTGCCTGAAGCTCCTCCCTGGCAAGACACCGACCTCTCTCTGGCTTCCACAGACCTCCACTCAGGTTCTACAAACCATGGGCTTTGATACCATATTAGATTAAACAAAACACAGAGAGAAAATGAGATTGAGAATAGCATAGCACTTATTCAATGTATTCAACCAAGCATGAAGGCCTATTAAATAGGCAAACAAATGAAATACCCGTGAAGCATGAGACGGGTATAAGAAAACTAACCTACGTCAGCTTGCATGAAATAACAAAGACTGAACAAACAACTAACCTCTTAACCAAAGTGATTAAGGCAACTAACCAATATAAATTACCTTAGTAAATAACCTAAGGTAAATACAATAGTATGCTAACAAAATGAGCCTATGGAAATCAGGTATGCCGAGCTTATGGAGTTGGAAGAGATAAGAAATCAGTCCATGCTAGCCATGAAAAATCATCAAGCATAGGTAAAGAGAACCTTTGACAAAGGATCTTCCTCACAAAGTTTCAAAGAAGGAGATTTGGTCCTCAAATGGGATGAGGATCGAGCCAAACCAAGAAGTCACACAAAGTTTTATTTCCTTTAGAGTGGTCCATACATGATCTCCAGCTGCAAATCCCATAATACTTTCCATATTGTAAAGATAGATGGACAGGAGCTTCCAATCTTAGTCAATGGGATACATCTGAAACATTGCTATTGAAGAGCAAAGATCCATGTACATAGTTAGTTTGTTTTGCTTTCCTCTAAGTGTTGTTCAAGCACAGTAGTTTCATTCAGTTTTGTTCCAATGAGTGCTTGTTTGCACATTTGTTTCTTAGTTAGTTTTCCTACTTTCATGTGTTTTCCTTCTTATTTTGAAGGAGGAAGGTTAATTCAACCATGATCAGAGGAGATTTTTAGTCAGAAACCAAGTTTGGGGAGTTTGAATAGCATCTATATGGTCTGAGTTCTTAAGCATAGCAGGCATGCTAGGCCAATTGAGTCACCAAAAATGTTGACAATTCTTCCACAGGTCAAATTATCTCTTGCCATTCAGAAAGTTCACGTCTCTAGCCTAGGAAGAAAGACTACAAAGGAAAGAATACATTATTTTTTTTGTAAGGGCCTTTGCTACAACAGGATTTCCTTCAGACATTTTGTCTGAAGGAATGGTTCATTAAAGAAGGAGTTTTGACATAGATTCAAAAAAATTCGAAGGAAAAATAGGGACAGTTTAATAAGAAGAAAGGCCATTTTTCAAATAGCCCGAAGGTATTTTCAAGGAAAAGAACACTTATAGCAAAATTCCTTTGGAAAAAATCATTTAAAGGAAAAGGGCTAAATCTATGAAGGAGAGGACACTTCCATGTCTTCCGAAAGGCAAAAAAGGGGAAATCAAAAACCCGAAGGGCAAAGTACCCTTCGAAAGGGTTGTTGACAAAAAACCTGAAGGGTAGGTACCCTTTGGGAAGGTTCCTTTCCAGATTGGAAGGGACAATGCAAGAAACCTGAAGGGCACTTGCCCTTTGAGAAGGTCCATCTGGCAAGTTTAAGGGCTTTGCAAAAAGTCTAAAGGGCACCTACCCTTCGAGAAAGGACCATGACAAAAAGCCCAAAGGGCTGTTCTTTTTGAAATGCCAAGGGACAATTCCCACAGACTTTTTGTCTGTGGGAAGTTGGAAGTAAAAAGCCCAAGAGAATAAAATTCAATCAAAGAAGGAATTTTGGAAAGGATATCCTTCAGACAAAAAGTCTAAAGGAATTCCTTCAAACTCGTTGTTCGAAGGATTCCTTTGGAAAACTTGGCAGGAAGAAATCCGAAGGAAATGGAAACATTGACCAAGGAAAACTTAGCCAAGAAAAATTCGAAGGAAATAATGAAGCCAAAGGTAGATGACAGAAATCCACAAGAAAAATCCACAGAAAAGGAAAAGAGCCTCAGACAATTTTTCTAAAGCCAAGAAGTCCGCAGGAAATAAAGTCTGCAGGAAATCCAAAATCAAGGAAATAAAATCCAAAAGGAGAGAAGTTCGTAGGAAAATAAGAAATCCAAAAGAATTAATTCGATGGGAAGTTGACCATAGATAATCGGATGAGAAGTTGAAACAGAATATCTGAAGGAGATAGACCAAGGAGAAGCTAACAAAAAATCCGTGGGAAATGAAACAAAGGGACAAGCAAAATAATCCGAATCAAACACAAGTAATGGAAGGGATAGACTAAGTTGAAATAGAATATCAACCACATGCATCCAAACATTCCAGCTCAGTTCAAGCTTGACTTCTAAATTTGGGCATTCCTTTCACGTTGCAAGGCTCTCAATGATCCAACAGCTCAAGGGGAGTCTATTTTTGAAACTTGGTGTAATCTTCCTTGCAAAGAGAAGTTTGACTTTCAACGGACCCACTGTCCATTTCTCAATCGCCAAAGAGCTAGTGAAGTCTCTAATTTTAGACATGGCTAAGTTGAACATGCACAAACAAAGTCAATCATATGAATACACCATCTAATTCTAGCGCCAAGGAGCTTTCATGCAAAGAGGAAGAAGACAAGTAGACTCTTTGTAAATGTTGAGTTGGACTGATTTAGCCTCTCTGCTATTTTCCAACACCAATCTCTTGGCTTTTGTAATTTTTTATATTAATGGTTTTTCAGCATTAGATTTTTTTATCCCTCTTTTGGCAAAAAAACTTCTACCAAAGATTATGTTGTAACCTTTTTCAGAATCAATAAGAATATGACTGTGTTTTTTCAATTTCCAGCAGCGGGTATAGTGTACTTTTGTTATAGATTTGCCTAAGTGATAGATTTTCTTTCTTCCTTGTCAAGGCTAGATTCATGCCTAGTTATTGACAGATCATTTATGCAAGGCAAGTTCTGTATTTGATTATCTTTTTTTGAGTTTATAGTGGATATTAGTGGTTGTTTAGTGCCTTTCATCAGGGCTTTTTTCCATTTCCCTCAAGCTTAGATCATTAGATTAAATGTCTTCATGAAATACTTATGTGTATGGATCAATTGGAGTTGAAGTTCTACCTCTTCCTTGTCTGAATCAGTGTTCTTAGAAGCTTGATTTGAGTGGATCAAAAAAATTCGGTGTATCACCGTTTTAGCTAAGATTTCCTTTCAAGTTCTTTCTCCCCTTTTCCCTAGGGAGTTTGTAATGTAGAAGTTGAGATCCTTATTGATACATCTTACAAGTACCAACTGTCTCTGGGGGTTCTTCTCATCATTAAAGTACCCACCCTCATGAGAAGATCCCATTGTTTTAACTGGAGTGAGGATTAGCCATTTCAACACGTCTTCGATCAAGGTGCAACTCCAGGTTGACAACAATACTTAATTATGTCGGCGAATATTAATGTATAATTGCATTAGCTTGGCATTATGTAGTTGACCAATTTACATAACACAATCAACCACTTGTTATAAAGTTGACCATTGAGTCTATGCAATCGACCACCTCACATATTAATTTAGCCAACTAAATGACTTACTAGATCGACCATGTTATACGTAGTCAGTCGCCTTTGTCCTTTTCCACTACATTGCCCTGATACTAGAAACTCAGCGACTTACAATCTAACTAGATCGGTCCACTAATACACAATCGACCACTAAAACAACCTATCAATTTAAAACCTTGTCGACCTAGTTGATCCCATTTCTTTTCTACGGTGATTTTTAACTAACTCGTCATTAATACTCTCGACATAACTTTTTCATATTTATCCCCTATCTATTTTTCATCATAATTTCTACTCTATCCCAAATATTTTTGGGACAAATTCCGCTACACAGATTTAACTTTGGGATCTCATTTTCCAAATCTACTTCATTTGGAATTAAAAATGACCCCCAAAAAAAATCCCACTTACAAAGAATTCCTTTGGTCGAGTTTATTTATTTTAAATGTGAATTTCTAAACCATGGAGTACAACAAGAATCTTACCTTATTTAATGAGGAAAACAAAATTATGTATCACTTTCGAGACATAAATGGTGGACATTTGGGGGTGACGCTTTCAGAGCGGTTTAACAAGGGTTTCTTCATATACACACCCAGTTTAGGGAGCGAGTGCGAGCAGAGAGTCCCTTCAAACATGGAACTGCAAAGGACAAATGGATTTGAAACCGATTCAGTATTATGGTTTTTAGCATTTAATGTGCGCCAAGTGGAAGGCCAATATGGATCAACTTAAATTATAAAATTAACATGAAACAGGATCATTTTGTGTGACAGACTGGTGACACTACTTGACAACGGTAAAGTAGAAGTAAACTGGCAATAATTGACCTTTGACAGCAAAATGCGCTCTTTCTAAATAAAATAAATATATTAAAATATTTAATAGTAAACGATTATTAATTTAATTGATGAAAATATTTAGTTCAATTTCAGAAATTAATTATTTCTGCTGACAAATATGAAGAATAAAATTGATCTCAAACGAATTCACCTGAGTAAATACCTCACAGTTTTATACTTAAATCTAAAATCACCACCAAAAACAGACAGTTCAATTTAAATACGTCATTTGACCCAAATTCCAGTCGCTACATTCTAAGTTTCTGCCATTTATATATTATTGAATAGCTACTTTATACTCGTTATGCGGAAGACAAGAGAGCGGTGACAGGAATATAAAGCACGCCAGGAAAGGAAGAAAGGGCGATACTGATACTCTTGGTGGATTTAAAGTGACAGCTGACGGTAATCAGCACTCAAGGGGCCACCTGGCCGATTCACCCTCGGGAAAAAAAACACAAAGATGCTTGCCCACGTAACTTCAGGGTTTAAAACTAACACAGTCGTTTTCATATACAAACACGTGCAAAAGTACTAAATATGTAGCTGACTCATCTCTTTTACTTTTTCTCTTAGAGCCGTATAATGCTGACTTATCATATTTTCTTCGTGGGACAAATAAATTCATAATAAGAAAGTCTACTCACTCTAACCATGTAATCTTTCATTTAATTTTACCCTACATTGAATATTTTAAAGCAAATGTTTATATAATAATTATAAATATAATTATAATAAAAATTATTTTAAATATCTTGTACTTCACATAACATTATAACACAATATATTTATATTGTTAGAATATGTTCAATATAAAACATAATATAAATAAGGATCTAATAATATATCATATTTAAGAACTCTTAAAATCAAATTTCATTAAAGAATGATTACCCTTTTAAAATATTTGTTTTTAGTGTATTTTAACAATATTTTTATAAGTTAATAAATGTTAATTAGTATTCTTGGTTCTATCATTAAAAGTACATTTTAATTTCATATTGAGAAATTTCATTTGCTTGAGGCTTCTAAAATATATTTAATTCTACTAGAAATTATTTTGAGCTCAGTTTGGAATCTTTGGTGATTTGAATTATGCCTTCAAAAACCATATTGTTAAATTTTGAAGGATCAACAACTACAATGGAAAGAGGATTGCCCATTTGAGTGTTATTGGCCTTCTTTTTTGTCATCACATTAGTGTGTATTTTATTTGCATTACTCATCTTTAAAAGGATAGTGTGTCCCTTAATAGATTGATGACTAATTGTATCTTGATCAATGTTCGAATAACATCTTCATCAATATTTGATTGTGCAAGAAAAGAGGTGGTGTTGGTCATCTTCACTATGACCTTACCCTTGGGTGAATCTTATGCATTCGAGGTGTTTGTGTTGACTAGTGTTAATGCATTATACTATTTAACACTTTTGTGTGTTAATTAGTATTAAACCATGTGTGTTCAACATCAGTGAATGTGAACACACCATCTCTTTACTTAAGATCTTAGCCTTCTCACCTTATTCCCTAATAAATGGTTGTGTTGTTATTGATCCTAATTGTTGATTGAATTTTTTATTTTAATTTGTGTTGGAGAGTTGTCAGTGATGTCATGGAGGTGTCCAGATGAGTGGATGAAGTGTCTTGATAGTCTAAGTGTAAATGATAAAGTGTGCAGTGTGTTTATCCTAGTATGCTTGAAGTAGGCTTGGTTGTTTTTCAATTTTGGCATGATTAGGGATGGGTCTAAAGTATTGAGCATGTGTGAGGGGTCTTATTAGAGGTGAAGGATGATTGGAGAGCTTGTGTAAGTGCATGGTATTCATCTGATTCTTCATTATGTTCATCTTGGCATAGTTGGTTATGTGACAAAAAAATTGAGTAGGCAGTTTATTGACATCACCATTGCCACATATGCATGAGTCAGGGGGAGTTGGTCATATGGGTGTGATCACATTAGTCCCAATTTTCTATGGTCCAAGTTTCAGGTCATGCAGTTGAACGGAGCAAAAGATATAACTGTGTAAAGTTGGCTTTCCAGAGAGTTTGCAATGTTTTCCCATACTTAGCCAAATTGGCAAAAGAGATCTAATGGTGCACATTTAATCACATCACAAATCTACGATGTGAAATGAATCTGAGCTTAATGTGTAATTTCAAGAAGAGCCAAGTAAGTAATTTGATGGCATTATATTTCACACGTTTGAAGGTTCCAGGAGTAGCTTGATATATGGATGGATTCCCCTATGAAAGAAGACCGCATGGTTTAAATTTTAGGACATGTGATTAAGCATAGTAAAAATTATTAAGGTTCAAAGTTGGCCTTCTAGGTAGATTGCAATGGTTCCCATACTTAGCCAAATTCACATGAAGTTAAAGACCAGGACTAGATAACGAACTAACGATGAGCAGGTGTTCATACATGCAGATCTACAATGTGTATTGAGTCAAAGAGGTCAAAGTGTCTGACATTTAAGTAGGTTAAAGTCCAGGATACTCTTGAAGAGATCAATAAAGTGCATTTATTCCAAATTATCAAGAAGCAACGAGATGATGATAAGTGCTCAATGTTTAACAGTGAGCAAAGGTAAAGACCAAGCTACTTCTAAGAAGATTGGCAATGCATATTTGGTCAAAGTTGCCAGGGAGCATAAGATGAGGTTAAAGTGACAGTTTTTTAGCATAGTTAAAGATCAAGATATTTTCAATGGAGATAAATGATGCGTATTCATTCAAGCGATATGAGAACACAAGATGTTGAAAAAGTATTCGATGTTTAACAATGATCGTTGGAATTTGAATATTTAAATTAACAAAGGAAAAAACTAGTCTACAGTAGTTTGCTCATAACATTTGATCTAGGATGAATTCAAAGGTGTATTAAAAATAAAAGTTGTAGAGGACTTCAAGGTGCATCCATATAACCTAGTTATAAGGTCTGAATGTTTATACAATCAAAGTTATTCAGCTCTAAAGTTGATTGTGTGTTTGACCATATTCTGCAAGTGACCTGAGAAGTATATTTTGAGTTGTTTTGATGGTATTTGAATATTTCAAGGGGACTTAGCTATTAGAGAGTGTTATAAACTCCCTAAAAATGATCTATATGTATTTTGGAGGATTGACCAATCCTTATTCAGTATGAACAAATACTTAGAAGTTGACTATGTGTTCATTCATGGTGTTTCTATGTATAAGGTCAAAGATTGATCTATTTGGATTTAACAAATGAGTGTTGTGATAATTGTGATCATTTGAGGATGTCAAAGGGGTCATGTGGAGTGGACCTATACATTTGGAAGTAGTCATGTGTTTCTAATTTTCTCAATGGATTGTTAAATGGGGGAATAGGTCTCTATGAGACCTATAAGGTCTACTAAGGCCTAATTGAAAGTTGTAGTTGCTTAAGTGTGACCCATAGTTGTTATGGCCGACCTGTGAGGATAGTAATGAGCTATGTAAGATGTATTAAGGGTTAAGGAAAGTATAAAGGTTGACCATTAAGATAATAATCATGAAGGCTATATAAATGGTGAAATCAAAGATGACGATTTTTAGAAGTGAGAGACCTGAGAGAAGAGATGTGTGTGAGAGTTGTGGAGCGAAGAAAAAGATGTGTACCTAGTGGATGGATTATAGAGTAGAGCAAGTTTATGATTGTGTGTATGACCTATAGGTCATATGTTTTATGCCAATAACAATGCTCTTAGAGGTTTGAAGATTGAGGACGAGCGAAGAGGTCTAGAGTGATCTAAAAGGATGTTTTGAATGCCTTGAGTGTGAGCAAAGGATAGATAATATCTATATAATCTTGGTGGTTGATTTGAGAAGAAAATTAGAGTGTGGATTGTGTGTATGACCATTTGGTCATGTTGTTAAGGTTATGATATATTTTTTGCTAAGAAGTGTAGTGTGATCCAAAAGGTGGTTTTGGATGTTTATGGCTGTGTGAAGAAGTGAAGGGGCCTGATATACATTATATCTCCATCATATTGATAGGCAATCAGTATTCAGGAGATGTTCATATCATAGGTGTTGGGAAGGTGCTCAACATCTAAATGAAAAAGACTTAACCATCCTAAGGGTAGTTGCTCCTTATGGAACATGTGTTTCACTAATGTTTCGTTAGAAGTACTTGACCATTTTAGGGGTAGGTACTCCTTATGAAATATGTGTTTCACTAAATTCCTATTCAGAAGGACTTAACCATCCTAGGGGTAGGTGCTCCTTATGGAATATGTGTTTCACTAAATTCTGGTTAGAAGGACTTGACCATCTTAGGTGTAGGTGCTCCATGTGGAATGGGTGTTCCACTAAAGTCTTATGTTTGTAATATCTTATAGGACAATTAGTCCATGTGTTTATAGGCTTGAGAGTGGGTTTTATTCCCCAAAAAGGTTTCCCACATAGATATTGTGTTGTGTGTATGATCTTGAATTATCTATTGTTCATTGTTATGAATGACTTATATATTATATGAATGCTTGTGGTGATTGAATAATGGTTTGAAAGGATTGAAATTGAAGTTAAAATGACTTGAATCACTAACTCACCCCCCACCCTCTCAATGATTTTACCTATAACAATTGGTCTCAGATCAGGTCATTTGGTAAAGGCTTGCCAGCTTGAAGGAGATCTAAGGTACAATATGTGTAGCCATCAAATGCGAGGAGGTTTATGTACTAAGCAAGCATTGATGTTTAATGGATCTAATTATGATTTTTAGAGTGCAAGGATGAGGAACTACATCATGTACCTAGGGTTTGACACTTGGCAATCAGTTATGGATGGTTATTCTACACCTACTATTCTTCTATCCAGTGTTTCAAATAAGAAGTTATTTTAGAATAATTATAAGGCAATGAATGCTATCACTTGTGGTCTTTTAGAGACTGAATACACCAAGGTAATTCACTGCATATTTGCCAAGGAAATGTGGGATAAATTAAAGAATATTTATGACAGAGATTCAAAGGTTAAGTTGGCAATGTTGTAGACTCACCAAAGATAATTTAAGAGTCTTAGATGAAGGAAGAAGATTTTTTGGCATCCTTTCTAGAAAGAGTTGATGAGATTGTGAACATCATCATAGGTCTTGGAGAAAATCTTGAAGAAGCTACTATAGTTCAAAAGGTATTAAATTCTGTCTCTCTTAAGTTTGATTCTAAAGTATCTATTTTAGAAGAAAGTTATGATTTTACTCAATTGAAGATGGATGAATTACATGGCATTCTTACTGCCTATGAGATGAGAGTTGATGATGATAAACCACTAAATAAGGAAGCAACATTCAATATATAAATGAATCCAAAGAAGAATTTCCAATGTAAGAAACTCAAGGAGGATGACATATCTAATATTGAAGAAGATAAACTAATTTCTTTGTTTACAAAGAAATTAAAAATAGGGTTAGGAAAGTATAAGGGAAAACTACCCTTCAAATACTTCAATTATGGAGGTAGGACATTTTGCTAATAAGTGCCTTCATAAGCATAAGAAAAATGATGATTAAGAGCATGATGATGGCCAAGATGAAGACAAGAATACATACAAGTATTATAAGAGGAAGAAAGGATTCAAAAAGTATGAGAATAAGAAAAATCCCTTAAAGAGCAAGAAGAGTCTCTACACTAATAAATATTTTAGTTCATCAGATGAGAGTGAGGACAGTGACTCTGAGTTTGATAATGAAGATGATTGTCTTCTTTAAGATAAATCCCTCTTCATGGCTAAGGAAGAAATTTTTCCATATCAAAAGAAGTTTACTTGGAGTGATTTAGATGATGATAAAGATGAGGTGGACTATGAAACTAAATTGATGAATGCTCTTGAAGAACTAAAGATTGAGAAAAGGATTAGAAATAAGATGAAGTCTAAAATCAAGGAATATGAAGAGCAATTCAGTGTGTTTGAGGCAAGAATGAATGAAGACACCAAGGAGAATGAAGATATAGTCAAGTATCTTAGTTGTCAATTGAAAATCCTATATATACACCTGAACGCTAAAAAAGATGAATGTTCAAAGTATGTAATTAAAAATGAGTCAATAAAAGCTGATTTAGAGAAGACATCTAGTAATATGCAATCATTTATGATATTTGAAAAGATCTCAAGTGATCTAAACAATATTATGAGTGGTCAAAAGCATGCAAGTGATAGAACTGGTCTTGGATATAAAGAAGAACCAAAAAATACAAGTCAAGACAATATGAAGACTAATGTAAATCAGAATTTGAAGGTTAATAATTAGTCAAGGAATGCAGATGTTGATAGAGTGAAAATAAATCAGACCAGACAACTAAATGCCATGAGGTATACAAGTTTTAATCGTTATTGTTACACCTGTAATCAGATTGGGCATATAACTAGAAAATGAAAGAGACCTGTTAGAAATGAGTTTGGATGGAACTATGATGGGGATCATCAGTTAAAAGGTGTGAAAAAAGTTAAGTGCTTCAACTATCTTGATGAGGGACATTTTGTTGAGCATTATCCAAATAAGGTAAGGCAAGGTGAGTCTTCTTCAAAAGGAGTAGTTTGTTTCAATTGTCAAAAGAATGGACATATTGAAATATTTTGTTCTAATCAAGAAAGGTAGGATAAGCTTCTTTAAAAAGGTATAGTGTGATTCAAATATCAATAGAGAGGATAAGATTTTGCAAGCAAAGGCCTATAAGACATAATAGGTTTAATTAGGCTCTTAGATTGAAAGAAAGAAGGAAAGTTAACTCATGGAAGCCAAAGGTGGTAAGTGTGAATCATGATGAGTTTTTAGGTCCAAGTAATCTATTTGATATGGTGGATAATGCTACAGAAGTTGGAGAGTGCTAAGAGCTCTCATTGTCTACTTATGTTGTGAATGAAGAGAACAAGCTCAAGGAGAAGACCAAGGTTCTGGTTGAGGCTAGTTCTAAGGAGTGTTTGGATGCTAATGAGAAAATTGCTATGTGTGAGAAAGTTTCAATCTTTGTTCCTATGTTTTGAGGGTTTAAAGGTGATATTATATAATATAAAGAAGATACTTTAGTGAACAAGGTATGTCAAGATTGCATAGTTGCTCCAAATGTTGTATATATTATCATAGAAGAGAAAGTGAGTGATGTAAAAAAAGAACAAGTCGTCAAAGTTTAGACTAAGAAGAACAAGAACAAAAACAAGAAGACTTATAGCTATAAGAGGATTCTAGCAGTTACTGAGGAGATGTGGGCCACTCCTAGCTTCACTTTGTTTTAGAGCATTGTGGTGTAGAGGAGGTCTCTGTATATGCTTCTTAAGAGACTCCTTTTAGTGGAGAAGCAAGTGTTGTTGTGGTGTTCTTCAGAATGTCTTAAAAGGCAAGGGATGAGTGTTTTCCAATTGAATTTGGTTTTTCAAGATGGGATTAGTGCTTTGATGAGGTCAAATTGAAGCCATAAGGCATTTTTGTTGTGTATGCAGTGTTTGTATGATCAGAATCGGTGTTTTTAGGTGGAATAATGAGATTGATGGAATGTTAAGAAAATTTTGGTGCTAATAAAGGTCTGTACACTTCTTTGTGATGTGTCCCAGGTGGTTTTGTGTCTTGATGATCCTGTTTGTACCTTTTGGAGGTTTTTGTGCACTCTTGGGTTTATCTTTCTTGTTGCATATCAAAGCCATGGTAAAGGAATTCTAGGTTCCCAAAGGTGTGAAGGCTCAGATCTTGGTCCATAAGTGTGTGATAGTTGTCTCCAAGTTTGGAATAAGTTTTAGAGGTGGGCATTGACTAGAAGGAGGTTTGTTGACCTTGTTTATTTTGAGATTCTAGAGTTTTGGGCTATGCTAGAAAAGTGGTTTCCCTTATGATTTGAGTTATGAAGATTATTAATAGGTTGAATGGGAAAATGAGTTGTCAAATTAAGCTTCACAGAGATTTGAAGGTTTGTTTTTTTCAAATTATTCAAGTTTTTGTCAAAATGGAAGCCTTTTTGGCTAGTAGATTTGTGAAGGAAGTATATTATAGAAGAAGAGATAGGTGATGAAAATTGGTGTGATTAAGGGGGAATATTATAGTGCTCTATATATTAATTTTTAGGTCTTGAAAGTATGTCTACTAAAATTTATAGGATTTGCAAGCTCCAGGTAGGGCTACAAGGAGTCTAAACAGGCCTAGTGTGAAGATTTGATGTTTTTGCTCAGTTTACCCAAAAGAATAAGGCATGAGTGTTTCAAGGTGAATTCTCAATTTGGTTTAGAACATGTTTCTTATTTTGTGAGTGGCATGCAGTTCTGTTGGTGGTCTTTGAGGTGGCTTGAGAGAGAAGGCTAGTAAGCCTATGTGGTGGTTCTTTATGGTGTGTGAAGTTATGAAGATGCGCAAGAAGTGAAATGACTCAAAGATCTTAGGGGGAGTCCATATCATATGTTTCTTAGTGAGTTACATCAAATTTTAGTGCTTTTGTGTGTTATTTCTTCATTGGCTATAGTGCTTGGTTGAAAAGAGTGTTGGCATGTAGCAAGAGGAAGTTGTTAAGGCAAGAAGAGATAGGCTCAAGGTAAGGAGAGTTTTTAGTATCTTTATAAGGTGTTCCTCTCATGTTGGTATTATTTTTAGGTCCTCAAGATCAATTTGTGCCCACTTTGTCATTGTGTCAAAGGGGGAGAAGGTTCTTATTGTGAGAGTGTTTGAATAGAGAGAAGGAAGGTGAGTTATATGATGGGTGTTGACATTAATGACAAAAGGGGAGATTATTGGAGAGTTCTCAGTGATGTCATAAAGGTGTCCAAGTGAGTGTATGAAGTGTATTTATAGTCTAAGTGTCAATGATAAAGTGTGCAATGTGCTTGTCCTAGTATGCTTGAAGTAGGCTTGGTTGATATTCAATTTTTGCATGATTAGGGATGGGTCTGAATCATTGAGCATGTGTGAAGGGTCCTATCCAAGGTCAAATATGATTAGAGAACTTATGTAAGTGCATGGTATTCATTTATTTTTTCATTATGTTTATCTTGGCATTGTTGGTTCTATGATAGAAAAATCTAAGTAGGCAGTTTGATGATGTCACCATTACCATGTATAGATGAGTCAGGGGGATTTGGTCATATGGGTGTGATCAAATTAGTACCAATTTTCTATGTTCCATATTTCAAGTCATGCAATTGAGTGGAGAAAATATATAACTATGAAAAGTTGGTTTCCCAAGCAGTTTGCAACATTTTCCCATACTTAGCCAAATTTTCAAAGGAGATATAACGATGCACATTTAATCACATCACATATCTATGGTGAAAAATGAATCTAAGCTTAATGTCTAAGTTCAAGAAGAGACAAGTAACTAGTTTTATGGCATCATATTTCACATGCATGAAGGTTCCAAGAGTAGCTTAATATATGGATGGATTCCCTTATGAAACAAGATCATATGGTTTAAATTTTAGGACATGAAATTAAGTGCAAGAAAAGTTATTAAGGTTAAAAGTTGGAATTATAAGTAGATTGAAGTGGTTCCCATACTTAGATAAATTTTCATGAATTTAAATACCAGGACTAGTTAAGGATCTAACAGTGAGCGGGTATTCATACATCTAGATCTATGATGCATATTGAGTCAAAGAGGTCAAAGTGTCTAATGTTTAATCAGGTTAAAGTCTAAGCTAATCTCAAAGAGATCAATGGAGTGTGTTTTTTCCAAATTCTTAGGAAGAAATGAGTAATGACAAGTGCTTGATGTTTAACAGTGAGCAAAGGTAAAGATCGAGCTACTTCTAAGAAGATTAATAGTGCGTATTTGGTCAAAGTTACCAGGAAGCATGAGATGAGGTCAAAGTGATAGTTTCTTAGCATAGTTAAAGATCAAGATAATTTTTAGGGATATTTATGATACATATTCATTCAAACAGTATGAGGACATGAGATGTTGACAAAGTATTTGATGTTTAACAATGACCATTGGAATTTGAATATTTAAATTAGCAAAGGGAAAAACTAGTCTACAATATTTTACTCATATCATTTGATCTAAGATGAATTCAAAGGTACAGTAAAAAGAAAAGTTATAGAGAAATTCAAGGCACATCCATAGAAATAAGTTATAAGGTCTGATTTTTTTTACAGTCAAAGTTATTGAGATCCAAATTTGACTATGTGTTTCACCATGTTTTATAAGTGACCTGAGTAGGATATTTTGAGTTGTTTTGATGGTATTTGGATATTTCAAAGGGACTTAGCTATTGGAGAGTGTTTTAAACTCCCTAAGGATGATCTATATGTATTTTGGATGTTTGAACAATCCATATTTGGTACAAAAAAAAAAATTAGAAGCTGATTATATGTTCATTCATGGTGTTTCTATGTATAAGGTCAAAGATTGATCTATTTAGCTTTAGTAGAGGATTGTTGTGATGATTATGATAATTTTAGGATGATGAAGGGGTCATTAAGAGTGTACCTATCCATTTTAAATTGGTCCTATATTTATAATTTTCTCAATGGAGTGCTAAATGTGGTAATAGGTCTCCATGAGACTTATAAGGGCTACTAAGGCCTAATTGAAAGGTGTAGTTGATTAAGTGTGACCCATAGTTGCTATGGCTGACCTATGAGGATAGTATTGAGATATGTAATATGTCCTAAGTGTTAAGGAAAGTCTAAATTTTGACCAAGAAGATAATAATCATGAAGGCTCTATAAATGGTGAAATCAGAGGTGATGATTTCTTGAAGTGAAAGACCTAAGAGAAGAGGTGTGTGTGAGAGTTATAGATCAAAGGAAAGGGTGTGTTTGTATTGGATGGGTCATAGAGAAGAGTAGGTTGATGATTGTGTGTATGACCTATAGGTCATATTTATGATGTCAAGAATAACGCTCTTGTAGGTTTGAATATTGAGCATGAGCGAAGCAGTCCAGAGTGATCCAAAAGGATATTTTGGATGCCTTGAGTGTGAGTTAAGGATATATGATTTATATGTAATATTTTTGGTTGATTTGAGAGGAAAATTAGAGTTTGGATTGTGTGTATGACCATTTGGTCATGTTGTTAAGGTTGTGATAGATTAGTTGTTGAGAAGTGTAGTGTGATCTAAAAGTTGGTTTTGGATGTTTGTGGCTGTGTGAAGAAGTGAAGGGGGTTGATATAAATTGTATCTCCATAAAATTGGTAGGAAATTAGTGTTCAGGAGATTTTCATATCATCGGTGTTGGGAGGGTGCTCAACATCTAGGTCAGAAGGACTTGATCATCTTAGGGGCATGTACTCCTTGTGTAATAGGTGTTTCACTAAAGTCTGGTCAGAAGGACTTGACCATCCTAGGGGTAGGTGTTCCTTGTGGAATAGGTGTTTCACTAAATTCTTGGTTAGAAGGACTTGACCATCCTAGGGGTAGGTGGTCCTTGTGGAATAGGTGTTTCACTAAATTATGGTTAAAAGGACTTGACCATTATAGGGGTAGGTGTTTCTTTTAGAATGGATGTTCCACTAAATTCTCATGTTTTTAATACCTTATATGACAATTATTCCATGTGTTTGTAGGTTTGAGAGTGTATTTTATTCTCCAAGAGGGTTTTCCACATAGATCTTATGTTGTGTGAATGATCTTGCATTATCTATTGTTCATTGTTATGAATGATTTGTATATTCTATGAATGCTTACGGTAATTGAATAAGGGTTTGAAAGGATTAGAATTGAAGATAAAATATCTTGCATCATTGATTCACCCCCCCTCAGTGATTTTACCTCTAACAATTTGTTAGAAGTCTTCTTCATCTATCTTATTGGTCATTATAGACCTATTTTCATGAAGTGTTGTTGTCTAAGGAGTCACTTTCATCAAGGTAGCATAATTTTGATAAAGATAAATATAATTATAAAAATTATGACATCTAAATGGAACTTTTCCATAATCAATCAGTTGATCCCATTCGTAACCATTTCCTTTCAAAATAATTGATTGTAGTAAAATTGGCTCAAATAGTCTTATATAAATTCTAACAAATGTAATATGAAAATCTCATAATAAGAAAATGTAAACATTAGGAGAGTTAGGTTTAGAGCCGTATGAATCACTGGATGTTTTCAAGCTTTTAGAGTTTCCCCATCCTTCACACTACTGATATGTCAATTGATCTAAACACAATTCATTTTGTTTTGATAGTGCATTTATTGCATTGAGTCAAGATGGCCTTCTTCCCTTTGAGTAGTGTTGTCTTTCCTTTATTAAATGGCCATCACCACCATTTCTGTATCATTTGATGCAAGGATAGTCGATGGGAGCCTAAGAAGTAATGGTGTTAAAAAAATATCATAATTTTGTCCCAAAGGTTTACCATGAAGTATTGACTTTGACCTTGATACTCCTCTACTAGATGTGGTACTAGATTTACCAGAGTTTTTTAAAGTCTATAATTATTTTAATTTTTTTTACCTTGGTTGCTTATTTTGTGGGTTAAGTCCTCCTAGAGAGCATGTTAAAGCATTGGGTTCACAACCATTGGTAAGGCCATGGGGTGAAACTAGGAGTCCAAAACATTACTAAGGGGTTTTTCCTATTTTGTTTCACAAACCCATAACATTACAAAGCTATCATTAATCATATCCCCTAATTTATAAGTAACACTCTAGTTGTTTTCTCTCATTGGACCTGAGACATTCAAATCTCATAACATGTTAAACTTAAAATCCAAGTTAGGGTATAATTTTTAGGATCACCTCTTCCTTTATATGTTAGGTTATGGAGCTAAAAGCTTCACCAGGATGCAAATAGGAGGAGTTACAGAGGTTGCAAGGGTTGCAGAGAGTTGCAAAATGAGTTGCAGGGCAACCGACGTCGGTCCCGATCAATTGATGTCGGTCATGGTGCAGTGCAGAAGCAACTGACGTCGGTTATGAGTCGGCCAACATCGGTCATGGAGGAGCTGATGTCGGCAACCTGTGGGTGAACAAGCAGTTTGCATGCGAATTCTAGAGAGTCTATTTTTGGACAGGCAGTTTGCATGTGAAGACTATTTTTGGTCTTAGAGTTTCGAGTCTAATTATTGTAATTAAGTATGTCTAATTATTGTAAGCATGAGATCTATATAATAGACTCATGGGATGTATTGTAAACTTGTGCTAGAGAGTAAGAGAGCTAAATAAGCTCCTTCTGAGAGAAGAGAGTAATGGTGTGTTCCTCCTAGTTCCACAGTACCAAGTGTGGGTGCTGGTTTGGAGAATCAGAAGGGTTCTTCGTATATGTATGATCTTGGTCAGTAGGTGTGCAGGGCCACGTTTGGAGATCTACAATGGTGAGTAAGGTCTATTGACTTGTAGGTGGCAGCAAGAGAAGGGAGATCTACTTGGAGTATGGTAGTGTTCTTGGTGTACTGGCAGCATGTTACTGTCTGGTGGAGGTGAACATCAATTCTATATTTGAGTTGATTGTTGGGACCGTAAGAGAGAGAGGGAAGAAGTCCTTGAGGTGTGGCAAGCCTTAGAGGTGGAAGAAGAAGTGGTATCTTCTTTATTGTATTTTCTTCTGAGTGATTATTAATACAAGATTGTGTATTGTCTCTCATATTCCTATGTTGTTTCATATTTCTAGTTACTTATCATTCTGGTTAAATTTTGTGTTTAGTTGTTAATACAGAGGTAATCATATATACTCTTATTGTGGAGAGTAGGATCCTAACAGTTGGTATCAGAGCCTGGTTGTAGGTTCAATGCTGATACCACTAACAGTTGGTATCAAATCTTTTGGTTGGGTTACTAACAGGTGGTTTCAGATCTGGTAGTGTTTGTTGATTATAGGTTACTCACAGGGGTTTCTAATTGAGTGGGAGTATAGCAATGGTAGAAGAAAGTAAGCTACGAATGGAGAAACTGAATAGCACGAATGGTCTGATTGATGGAAAGAAAGAGTAGGTAAAGTTAGATTGTTGGTTGGTAGAAGATCAGCATGAAGAAACTGAAGGAGCAGGTGTTGCAAATGTTGTTGCACAGAATGTTTTGGATAAAGTAGAATCTTGGTTTACAGATTCTGTTGTCTCTTTCCATGCAGCCCGAAATAGAGCATCTTTTCATGGGTATGTCTTGGGAGACTTTGGAGAGATTTATTTAGGGTTTGGTGAGCCTTGTCAGATTATTAACGAAGGGGAAGTGAAGCTAAAATTGTAGACGGATAACACACGGGTGTTGAAGGAGGTCATGCAGGGACTAGTCTTGGAGATGAGCCTAATTTCTTTAGGAAAGTTGGGTGATGAGAGATGCACAGTAACTCTCACAGTGGATGCACTTGAATTAGATGGTGGTAAGAAAGTAGGTATCCTTTATTTATCTACTTATATTGCTGATTCACCTTTTGTTGCAGAGATGTGGCTTTGTAGGCTTGGTCACATATGTAGGAGGCGAATGCATGTTCTTAAGCGGAAGACAAATGTTTTTGACAAACTTAAGAACTAGAAAGCCTTGGTTTTCATGGAGGAGATGATGGATAGAGATCAGTTTAAGGAGCTGAAGAATTCTGAGCAGAGTAAGGTTGATTTGATCAGGGTTTTGACCCAAAAAGAGCTTGTGGGTAAAAGTTGTCACTCACAAGGAGAACACAGAGACCGACATCGGTTAGAAAATTGACGTCGACATCCATGCAGGGATCGACATCGACTATGTGCAGACTGACATCAGCAACTCAGGGGCAGATAAACACTGGTGTCGGTCATGGAGAACTAACGTCGGTGATGAGGCAGTCTCAGGGGACTGATGGCGGTCAAGTACAGACTGAGATGTGACTGGCATCGATCACTGAGACAGATTTTGGGTGGACAGCAAGCTGTCAAAGAGTCTCAAACACCCATATGGAGGAGTGAAGGCATAAGTAAGTTCTTAAATTCATCATTTCCCTTCTTTACACTACTTGTTGCTCACTAATGGTCAAGAATCAAGAAGTCATTAAAGAAGCATAATAGGCAGATCCAGGAAACAGTGGGAGCTTAGCATGGATGAGGAGTGTGAGTCCTTGGAGAAGAATCAAATAGGAGTTTTTGGTGGAGTTGCCAGTGGGAAGAAAGCACTGAGAGACAAATGGATGTTCAAGATGAAGAAGAGCGGGAATGGACACGTGAGACAGAAGGCTAATGTATATGGTCTTGAACAAGCTGTAGGACAGTGGTACAGATTTGACAGGTGTATGACAAAGCATGGCTTTGGTCAAGGTCATTGTAACCGTTGTGTTTTCTTTACCAGGGGGATAATGATTGCAACATTATTATGTTATTGTATGTGGAGTGGTTTCTTGTTGCAGGGTTACACATGCAGGGAATTTCTGAGCTAAAGGTAAAGCTAGTTCAGAGGTATGTCATGAAGAATTTGGAGCAGCAAAATTCTTTGGCATAAGAGACATGGAAGATCACAGGTTGATTTTGTCTCCAGTGGGAGCTAATGTGAAGAAGGTGTTGGTGGGGTTCAATTTTTAGGATGCAAAATTGGTAAGCACACCAAGGGTTGGATAGTTCAAGCAGAGCTTAGAACAGTGTTCAAAATCACATGAGGTCTAGTGTAGACCTGAGTTTTCCCAAGTAGTGGGAGTTGTCAGAAAGTTTGGAGCCAATTTGGGTAAGGAGTACTAGAGGGTAGTTCAGTGGATTCTCAGGTATCTGAGAGGGATCAGCAGTAGGGTTTCTTGTTATGCAGGGTCAAGGTCTTCACTACATGGAGTTGTAGGTTCAGATGTGGCAGGTTACTTGGATGACAGGGGGAGCATCACAGGGTGTGTGGTGGTTGGTCTTCAAGATTGAGCTTGAAGAGGGATACAAGCTAGGGAATAAATTAGATGGTGTACAGGTATAGGTACATGTGTAGTTGTTTATCTCCAAGTGGGAGATTTTTAGGTTGTGGAGCTAAAAACTTCACCAAGATGTAAATAGGAGGAGTTACGGAGGTTGCAGGGGTTACAGAGAGTTGCAGAATGAGTTATAGGGCAATCGACGTCGGTCTGATCAACTGACGTCGGTCATGGTGCAGTGTAGAAGCAATTGATGTCGGTTATGAGTCAACCGACATTGGTCATGGTGGAGCCGACGTCGGCAACCTGTGTGTGAACAAGTAGTTTGCATGTGGATTCTAGAGAGTCTATTTTTGGACAAGCAGTTTGCATTTGAAGACTATTTTTGGTCTTAGAGTTGCGAGTCTAATTATTGTAATTAAGTATGTCTAATTATTGTAAGCATGAGATCTATATAATAGGCTCATGGGCTGTATTGTAAACTTGTGCTAGAGAGTAAGAGAGCTAAATAAGCTCCTTCTAAGAGAAGAAAGCAATGGTGTGTTCCTCCTAGTTCCACAGTACCAAGTGTGGGTGTTGGTTTGGAGAATCAGAAGGGTTCTTTGTATATGTATGATCTTGGTCAGCAAGTGTGCAGGGCCACGTTTGGAGATCTACAATGGTGAGTAAGGTCTATTGACTTGTAGGTGGCAGCAAGAGAAGGGAGATCTACTTGGAGTACAGTAGTGTGCTTGGTGTACTGGCAGCGTGTTACTGACTGGTGGAGGTGAACATCAATTCTATATTTGAGTTGATTGTTGGGACCGTAAGAGAGAGAGGGAAGAAGTCCTTGAGGTGTGGCAAGCCTTAGAGGGGGAAGAAGAAGTGGCATCTTTTTTATTATATTTTCTTCTGAGTGATTATTAATACAAGATTGTGTATTATCTCTCATATTCCTGTGTTGTTTCATATTTCTAGTTACTTATCATTCTGGTTAAATTTCATGTTTAGTTGCTAATACAGAGGTAATCATATATACTCTTATTGTGGAGAGTAGGATCCTAACATTATATAACTTTGTTAACCAACTTATCAAACCTCTAAGTCACTTTATCTACCATGAACAACAAAATTTCTATGCAACATGTCCATAGATAAGGGTCTATGTGAAAATAGATCTTATTAAAGACCTCAAAGAGTCAATTGAGATTCAAGTAGGTAATAATCGATTCACATAGTGTGTGTTTTATATTAACCTCCTAAACACTTGTTTCTAGTGCCAAGATTTGGACCATTTGATTAAAAATTCCCTCTAATGTTCCCCACTCCTAATATTTAAGACAAAAGTGGGTATGATTCAAAAACCCACAACTTTGATGGGTGGACATAGTCTCTAATAATAAGAATAATGTAGTCCATGGATATACCAAACTCAAACAAGTTGTGTATTAGCCCACAGGGGGGAAGTTCCTTAGTCTCTACTGGTAAAGTTATTACACCCACGTAATTAAAATGCAAACCTCCTATTTCTTGTTCTCCTCAAGTGGTTTCCCATTTTTTTTCTTACCCATCTCTCACTCCTAAGACTCCTTTCTCACAACCCCCTTAATTTGAAAATGATTTAGATTCAAAGCATGGTATTGTGACCCTCAACCATAAGGCTATTATGTGACACTCACATAGTCTCTCACCCTATGTAAATGAGGATTATGTGCCAAATAAAAGGAAATCTTTTTCACTTGGAGACTATGCAATTACCAACTCATCTTTTAATTGGTTTACAACCCTCTCAAGTCTTATAGAGGGAAATGTATGAACCTTTATGGTTTACAATGATAGTTTATTCTTGGAATGTTAGAGGGATCATTGATCTAACACATAAATATACAATTATGAAAAATTGTCAACATTTTTCCAAAATTAAAATTGTCTACATGCAAAAATTCAAAATTTATGATTTTTTGCTTCATTCTACTGCTCACACCATCTAGCTTGGGGCCCTTTGTCAGGACACCTATCATGAGTCTGGCCATGGGGGGTGGTCACCCTTTTGTAACCTGAGATATCTCAAAATATTATTTCCTAGAGTTCTAACCTCACTCATCAGGTGGTCTGGAATTTTTTTGACTTTGGTAATAACATTATTAGTTTGGTCAACTATATGCCTCTAATGATGCTATGGAATGCACCTTGCTCTAGAGATGGTTGGCAGACTCTCTTCTAGATGCACATTGAATTCTTTGTGGTGACTTCAACATGATTGAGTTTAATAAGGACAAATAAGGATGTCTCCTAATGTGATGGTGTGCTGGACAATGGGAGGTATGGTTCTACATGAGAAATAAACTTGGCATTTTTGATCCCAACCATCATAGGAGAATAGAATCAAATTCTCCCCAGTTCACTTGGTCTAATTTTCATTAAGGAGAAGATCAATCTCTTAATCATCTTGATCGTGCATTTATTGTATAACAAGACCTTTTATTTTTCACTCTTGTACATGATTAACCTATTTTTATGATCCCAAACACTTTTTTATCTGACCATCATCCTAATTGATTCCACATTGAGTTGACTACCCCACAAGTTAAATCCCATAATTATCAATTTTACCTCAATACTTCCCATCCTAAACACAAGTAGACTATGGGGCATATCATTAGAATTTGGAACCTATCTCCCATACCCATAGGGGAAATGGATAGATTGAGTGGTGGGCTGATGTAATAGCCGAAATCACCTTTTTTAATTTAGATTTATGGAAAACAAGTGAATATTTTAGGTAGATTATTAATAATGCTATAAAATTTGAATATATTAGGGTTTCATGGGAGTTAGAATTGATGCCTTTAATCCCTCATTTTTAGACTCAGGTTACCATGTGGAGAATAAGCTCTAGTTGGCCAAGGCTTACAAAGACATAGGAGCATATTTTAGAGCACAAATGCATTGGTTAAAAGTTAGAGATAAAGTAAATAAAGATTTTTTCTCTCTCCTTCGTTCAAGATAAGTTATTGATAAAATAAAAGCTATTAGATGATCTTTAGATATATTCACCAAATTACGTGACATCTTAAAAGCTTTTATGCATCACTATCATGGAGAGTTTGCTACACAACCCTCTTCCCCTACTTCTGAAGTTTCTCTTTCTCAATGCCTTGAAGTGGTCCTCTGTAAGCTATTAAAAGATCAAAAAGTTGCCTATGATAGACCCCTCAGTCTCAGTGACCTTAAATAAGCCATCATGTAGATGGATGTTGAAAAGGCCCCATGATTTGATGGGTTTCCCTATGAATTTTATCAAACCATCTAGGATACGATTGGACATGATCTTCATAAAGTCTATTCTAAATCTATTTTGTCCAACTCTTTAGGACATCTCATTAATCAAGGTAAAATTAAGTTCATTCCTAAGGCTGATGACCCTAAGGTAATTACCAACTAGAGGCCCATAACCTTGATTAATGTTTTTTACAAAATCATAGCTAAATTTTTAGCCTTAGAATCAAGTATTTACTCCCCTAAATTGTAATAAGTGAATAAATAAGGTTTATTCAATGTAGATACATTTTTGATAATGTTATTACTATCTAGGAAGGTATGGAATGGGCTAGGATATCTAAAAAAAAGGTGTTATTTTTTAAGGTTGACTTTGAGAAAGCTTATGACTAGATTGAATGACATTTTATCATGGATATGCTTCAAGCTCTCAGGTTTGTTCACAGTGTTAATATGTTATTTCAGGATGCAGGTGCTTGCATTACTATTAATGTTTATCAATCCCATCACTTTGAGCTTCACATATCTATTAGATAGGGGTTCCCCCTTGTGCCTTCCCTCTATGTTATATATACTAAGGGCTTTAGTTGTCTTTTGAATAGCTATGCTTCTAGGGGTTTGGTGAAGGGTATTTCTCCCCCTAATTTAGACCACTAGTTGATCAATGGGTACTTTTTTGATGACTCCTTCCTCACTGTCAAAGAGGATGAGCACTATGTTAAGTATGATATGAAATGTCTTGACTTTTTTTTCCTTGCCTCTAGGTCTTTCATATAATGGCATAAAATACAATGCTATCTCTAGTCCATTTCACCTGAACCTCCTTGGTTGGAGGTATATAAGTAGAAATGGATCCTTCCTGAAGTCTAGTTTAAATTCATAGGAATTCCATTGTATTCAAATCCTTTCATAAAAAGTTGTGGTCTTATGTGGTTTAAAGGTTAGATAAAATAATCTCCTTCTAGATCCCCTAACCATTGACCCTGGCTAGGAAATTCTAGATCTATTTTAAGGTGCTCACTACTACTCAAGTTTATTACTCATCTTCTTGGGATCCTTCTAATGCCTCTTATGAAAAGTTGAAAAATCTCCTGAAGGAATTTTCATGGGCCAATTTTGAAGGGCACCATGGTTTTCATCGTGTCTCTTTGATTATTTTTTGTCACCCTAAATAATCTAGTGGGCTTGCACTCATTGATATTAAGATTCAAGGGTTTGCTCTTGGTGTTAAATGGATCATCATAAGATTATAAGGTGATGAGGACTAGAATATTTTATTGAGCCACTACATCACTCAAAGCTACCCACTTGGTAGAAAGGCCTACAAAGGGATTGGTTTATATAATGCAAATAATCTGGAAATCCTGGAAGAAAATAAAACCTCACCATATCTAGGTAGGGGAAGGGTTTAAAAATGGTCTTTATATTAATTCTCAATCTATATGGTGGTTTCCCATGTTGAATTTCCACAATTCCCCCTTTGTCATGGTCTATTAGGTCAAAAGATTGAGGCTATTCAAAAAAGGTATTCACACAATTGGAGACATTTTATGTATGGTTACTTGGGATTGGATTCCTTGGAACATGGTTACATCCAAATTCAATCTAAATAAGGAAGATGGAGAAGCTATTTTTGAATTATAGAGTTCCATACCTGAAAAATACTTACACAAAATTAGAGTTTCCTCTCATACACCATGGTGGAAGGATTGGTCCTGGCCAATAACTACACCTTCTATCATTACTCCCCTTGGTTGGGTTATAATATTTTGGCCCTCAACATATTATTATTGAATCCCTCAATCATTGATAGTCTCAAATTTATCAACCATGTTTGGGCTCAGAGGTTTGATAATATCTAGGTAGATTGTATTGAGCCTAAGAAATCCCACTTCCTTTGATGTATTATTTACCAAGGTCCACTTATGGGGGACTGACTCAAACATGCAGGTGTTTTGAATCCCACTTGCCCAACCTGTCACCACCCAAAATCTATTAAGCATCTCTTTTGGTTTTTCCCTCATGCTTAGTCTGATTCGAGATGGATGCATACCCTTTTCAAACCCTTTAGGCCTAAAATGTTCACTTGGAGGATGGCTCTCCCAGGGGACTCTTCCCTACTTCTTGTAAGATATAACATATTTTGGTAGATTTTTTGTACTAATATTATTTTTTAGTTTTAAAAATCTATAAATATTGTATATTTTATATAATAAAGTATATTTTTTATAACTAAAAAGATTATTATGATTTCTAATTTTACCCTCCATATTTATACTCAAACAAATAAGGTTTGGGTCGATCTCTACCATATATAGCTCCTCCTAGACCATTAAGGGAATTTTCCTTGTGTTGTCAGTCATGAGCCTCTTAATCCACCTCCCCACCATTCCCCCCTCAGGGGTGTGGACATGGAGGGTGGCATCATACATATCATAGTCAATGATCCCAAAGCTGGAGGAGCACCTCTCCTCATTCTTGCTGACCATCTCCTCCTTGAATATCTAAAAGGGGATAATGAAGATAGTGGTTGAGGGGGGTTAGATATCCCCTCTACAAGATATGTTCTTGTAGATGGCATTGGCCATTTATCCTTCTAGACAAAATTACTAATAACAAAATGATACTAAAATTAACCAGTAGATTGATGGTTGGGACCCCGTCTTGGTTGATTAAGATCCCCAACTCAAGGGGGTGGGGGGGGAACCATCAAGATCTTCTACATCCACTCGTTGCCAAGTTCATTATTGTTTCTTAATGATCTCCTTATTTTTTTTACTTTTATCTTTATCTCTTTTTGATTGATGTGCACTTGAGTTAACTTAATTGTCATTGTTTGTCCATTTGGTGGCCTTATTTGGACTTTGTTCTTCCTAAGGCTTCTTTAGCTCTATATGGTTTTTTCTGGGTGTGAATTTTCCACCCATATTTTTTGTATGATTAACAAGGTATTATATCTTGTTATATTAATGAAATTACACTTTTCAATCTAATAAAATCTCATAATAAGTAATATTAATCATGGAAATATATAAATATAGAATTATAATTACTTCCTTTAAATAATCCTTCATATAAAATTCTATGTGAAAATCATATAACTGAATCCATAAAATGAAATAAACCATAGTTTTCATATCATGATTAAATTATAAATTATATTATATTAATTAAAGTGCCATGTCAATTCATTAATAAAAATTAGGCATATTCTTAAAAAAATGTTCTCTATCCTCAAAATTAGTAAAACATAAATAAAATAAGAAAATTTCAATTAGGCCCTATAATAAAATCAAACTTCGTTAATAATGCCAAATTATGAACCTAATCCATGGGATTAAATGATAACTTTGTAATGTTAATCCATTAATTTATTTTTCTATAAAAATATGTGAAGAACAATAAGAATTTTCTTCAAGGAATTTATCATCTGTAAGGAAGATGGTATACCATTGTTCTATCAAGTTTAGAAAAGTTAATACCTTGCCATTTTTTTGTGCTTGAGTTACATTTTTGAGTAAATTTAAACAAAATATTTAGTTAAAGATATAAATTTAATAGAGAGGACCAGCTAATAATTTACATGCATGGCAGAAGATAATTGCATCTAAAGAAAAGTAGATGTGGATTGTTATGGATGTGACAAAGAATACATCATTGTGGAAATAAAAATCCAAATCGGAAGGGGGAAAGAGATGGAAACTAAGAATATAGAGAAGAACAAGAAAATGTGTTATAAAACTTGGAGAAGAAATAATATTCTTTGAGGCAACAATGTATCCACTTTCTTTGCACATAATATTGTATGGAAATATTTATTTTGATACATTGAAAGCGATTTTCTTTTCCTCGTTGTCACATTGAAAATCCTAATGATAATTAATTCTAAAAGGCCTTCAATATAGTAAGAGGATTTATGTGAAGGAGGAGTTATAAAAATCACTAGATGTCTATAGACTTTTAGAATTTATTTCCTACATATCACACCACTGAACTAGAGTAGATCTATGCAAGCTTCATTCTATTTTAATTGCACATTTATTATGCTAAGTCAAGTTGGTACTCCACCCTTTGGGTGGTTTTTTAAATCCTTTATTAAATCGATACCACCACCATTTATTCATCACTTGATGTAGGGACAGCCAATGGGAGTTTGAGAAATAATGGCACTAAAATAAGCATGGAGATTTGTTCTAAAGGTATACTATGAGGTACTGGTTCTAACCCATACTCTCTTTTACCTAATATTATACTTGATTTACATGATTTTGATATATCCTATAACTATTTTGAAAATTTCACTCTAGTTTGTTAATTTATGGGTCAAGTCCCTCCCCAGAGCATCTTAAAGCAATGGGTCCATAACCATTGACAAAGCCATTGTGTGAAACTGGAAGGAGTCTGAACCTTATAAAGATTTTTTTCCTATTTTGTTTCACTAATCCTGAACACTGTAGATCTATTATTAATCATGGCCCCTAGTTTATTCATAATATTATAGTTGTAGACACTCCTTTTTGGAAACTTATATGTCTAAATAGACACTATAATGATTTTTATAAATAATGCAAGTTAATCCTAGAAACAACTAGAATGCTCTAATTCATTAGCACACATCACATGCATCTTATAATCCATGTAAATGTATCCCTAATTGGGGAAATGCAATATATGCATTCATCATCTTCCTATAATTCATCTCTAATCAATTTATGACCTAATAAATTGACCTCTTTGACCATGTGTGAGGGACAACTTGTCAAAATCCAAAAATGGTAATTAACTTGATCAGGATTGCTTAATTGGTTAAACCTAATTAAATGCATAGGTGAAAAGTCCATGGCTAATTAATTATTGAATTTATATTTTTATAAATTCATAAATTCAAATTGATGACATCATCATGACATCACATAAATATCTAAAATGATGACATCATCTTTTATGAGTTGTCAAGCACTCATAAAATATCAAACAAATATCTAGATTTGTGAACCATGATTATTAATTGAAAATATTAATGGCTCATCCCCTCCAAAACTCAACCACAATTAACTCTAACCTAGCTACACTTGGGTTAGAGTTAGTTTGAAATGATATCAATACAAGGCCTCACCCATTGATCTAGAAGATTTTATGTTTAATGTTATTATGCAATAATTCCCTCAAGAAAATCTCTTTTGGTGTAAAGTTATCATGAAAAAATACCTTCAAGGAGCCCTATTGGTATAGTGTTATCATGCCCATTTACTAAGCCAAGCCAAGCTAAAGATAAATCCAAAGCCAACATTACCAAGGTGACAATGAGAGGTGGTGCAAGGAGCTCCATTGCTAAATAATTCTTGATCACATAATTAAACACATTAATTCATTTCCAACATACAACTCTTGCTCTCATGGAAGGTAAAATTGTTTGTTTTGTCCTCATTTGGTGGTTACTTGTATTTTTCACTTGCTCTTTGAGTGTTTAGGCTATATGTGTAAGTTTCATTAGTTTGTTTTTTTATTTATTTTATTTATACTAAAACCACACTAATATCCCCTATTGGATTCCCACTGATCACATAACGACATGCTCGATGGGACCCACACCCCACAGAGATCCTCATATGGCCTCTTAGAATCTTTTGCCAATAATTTTCATGCCAAATTTTTGATTTCACAATAAAAAGGTAAAGAAATTAATCTCTCGATCATTGCATAGATAGAGGCAATATTGTACTATAAGAGTCAATTTTGTAAGAGTCAATTTTGCACCTGTAAAATTTAGTTTTGCATGTAATAGTTATTTTTACACTTGGTAAAGTTGGTATTGCGTTAATGGAGTTAATTTTGTAGGGTAGAGTTGGTTTTGCACCTATAAGAGTTAATTTTATGCTTGCAAAAGTTAGTTTTGCATGTAAAAGTTGGTTTTACACCCATAAAGTTGGTTTTACATGTAAAAGTTAGTTTTGCACTTGGTAAAGTTAGTATTAAATCAAGAAAGTTAGTTTTGTAGGGTAGAGTTAGCATTGCATTTGCAAGAGTCTATATTTTACCCAAAAAAGTTATTTTTTCATGTAAAAGTCAATTTTACACTTGTAAAAGTTGGTTTTACATGTAAAAGTTAGTTTTGTAATTGGTAAAGTTGGTATTGCATTAACAGAGTCAATTTTATAGGGTAGAGTTAGTATTACACCTAAAAGAGTTGTTATTGCAATTGTAAACATTGGTATTACATTGGTAAGAGAAGGTTTTGTACTTGTAGAGTTGGTTTTACATAGAGGTGGTTTCACACTATAAAAGGTGATATTACACTATGTAAAAAAAAAAAGAAAAACCTGAGGGATCAAAATGGAAGCTTGCTTACTGATTAGCTATTTAGACTAGAAATAATAAACCCCCTAACATTTTTTTAGGACCTAAGGTGAAGAAAGAAGGTTTAATCACTTCAAAATTTCATCCACACTTACATTTTGTGCATAAAAACATCTAACAACTTTGATTTTAACTTTCAAAGTTTGAAAATTCCAACAATGTTGGGCCCCTAACTTTGGTTTGATGGAGTTTTTATGCCAACCTGATATCCACCTTAGCGTATCTATATATTTTGGCAAGCAATTAGCCTAATGGTTTTGATATCTATTTGGAGGATGCAACACAAAACATGTGCCAATTGGGTAATAGTTAACTAACTCCTATATATTGAAGACATTGATGAAGATTTGAAGGATGATGGTAAGTAGAGCCTAGGAATCATAAGATCGTGGAGCTAGTGGTTATGATAGCAGAATTCTAGGTCAATGCTCACATGTAGCCTCCACCCTAGCAAAGATGCTCCCAAAGGCTTAAATAAGGAGATTGATCTAGATATGTGTGTGTGTGTGTGTGTGTGTGTGTGTGTGTGTGTGTGTGTGTGTGTGTGTGAGTGAGTGAGAGAGAGAGAGAGAGAGAGAGAGAGAGAGAGAGAGAGAGGGGAATTGTAGTAAAGCTCTAAAAAAAATGGTTTTGGAAGCACGCCTTGTAAAGTTTGCTCTAGTGACCATTAACATCACCTAGATATTTGGCTAAGCTTAGATATAAAATGGAGGCCACCCTAACTCCAATTGTATGTTTCCAAGCTTGCAGGTGAACTTCTAAGCAGTGGGTAGTATGCTTTTGATTTAAACTCTTATTCTAGACTTTGAACAATTAGTAATGGTGCTGATTTCAAATACATTTGGGTTTATCTTGGTTCTCATGTTAGTAGTATTTCTATGGGGTGCAAGTGAGTTTATGTTATGTTACATTTTGTTTAGTTATGCTTATCTAAAGTTTATGTGTTTCACTAGTTTTTCATTTTAATGGAGTCTCTATATTTTCCTCAGGTCAACATCATTCTACATGTAAAATGGGTATAGATTATGCCTGTAAACCCAACCTTTATTTAATCTACATCTATTAAGTATGGAGGATAACTTGAATCAAATTAGTATTGTGACCCACTCAGAGCCTATATGAACCTGAGATTACCTCAAAATAGGATTATGCCTATGGATCTACCCCTTATCTAAGTTTATATTGCATTACTTAAGCCCCCCTTTGAAAGCTCATGCCATGGCATAGCTAGCCCAACACGAGACATGGTTCCTTCTCAATTGCACTTTGGGTAAGCACATAGGGCCTATGCTTTATGTGAATTAATGATGATGTAGATGAGTGCTTAAATTTTGAGTGTAAAATAAGTTATCCTATGTTTTCACTTGTTTGCAAAAAACCCTACTATATCCCAGCATTTTGGTTTTGTTATTAAGACCTATGTTGAATTTTATTGTTGCTATGGTGTCATAGGATGATGTACCAAATTTCTCTCAAGAATATTGAGCATTGGGTGCACTAGGTGGAAGATAATTTTATGTAGAAGCATCCAACCTACAAAGGACAAAATCCAAGAAAATGGGTTCAAGACAACCTATATGATGATTTGTATGAGATCTTTTTCTATGAGTTACTTGAGTATGTGTACAAGTGGTTGGCTACATATTCAATCCATATAAGAAGAAGATATGGATGGACTTATGAGTGGAAAAATGAGCATCTAGAGAAGATTGAGACCCTAAATATTTCCTGGACTAGAGTGGTGGATAAATGGTGGAAAGGAGATCTGAATAATTATGTTCTTGAGTTCACAGTATCAACTTATTCATGCCCTAAGGAAGTGGAGTACCAATTCTTGTGTGATCCTAGAGGCACATTCATGGAGTATTTTGACATTGAGATCAAGAAACTAATGGTTGATTATGGTTTTGAAACTTTGGAAATGGAAGGCTAAAATCCTTTCATGTATGAGCTGCATAAAGGGGAATAGGGGGATGTGTGATAGAAGGGGATGAGCCAATTGACCTTCAAGAGCTAAAAAGAGAAGCCTATAATGAGAGATGATGTTTAATGATGGAAAATATGGGACTTAAAAGTTCCTAGAAGACCCATGGGGAATGGGAAGGGCATGGGGAAGGATCTCTTGAATAACAACAATGCAAATATGAGAGGCTTAATGAAGTGATTGATCAAGCATGACACTTGATAGGTCTAGAGATCACTAAGTTCCTATAAAATTTGATGAGTATAGATATGATTGACAAGCTTACCCCCTTTGAACCTAAGGTGCATGCTCATGTTTTGGATCCCCCACTTGAAGATAGTACAAAAGTGATTGTTATCCCTACCAATTCCTCAGATCTTAGATGTTTTGTTTCTTTATAATGTAACTTTTTTATTGAATAGTTTATTCTAGGTAAGGAGGTTAGTGTAACTATCTCTAATCCATTGAGCATAATATTACCATAGTATAACTTGAATGTGAGCATACCAACATAATCGATGTTAGTAATACAAGGTGGGAAACAACCCACATGAAGTGAGATGGTGCTAAAAAAAAGTAGCATAACACCAAGGATAACTACTATGCCAACAAGGATAATGGGAATAATGCCTACCACTGGGGGCAGAGGTACTATAAAAAACCCATTGAGAGGAGGAAGTAACATCCTTGGTGCAAAAATACCACTATCAAGAGGGCAGGCACTAGGAGACAAGTGACACAAGTACTAGATACACCCCCATAGTAGATATACTATAAAATGGCTATTTACCTCCTAGAGTATCATGACATGAAAAATGTTATAGAACATGTGTTAAGTGTGAATTATAGGGTACATATGATGAATAACCTAGTTGGAACATAAGGCTACTCAATTTATAACCACTTTACTTGATCATGCCCATACTTGGTATAAAATGTTTTATCCCAACTAAACCATGATTGACTATGATACCTTAAAGGATTCATTCTTGAAGGATTTCAACATTCTAGAGTTTGAATAATAGATCATCACCATGCTAAAAGAAATTACCCAAGGACTCATAGAGAGTGTGCTCTTATATTATGCATAGTTCAAAATTCTCTTGTTAGAGTTGTCATATGATATTAACCCTTCTCAAAATGTACAGTAGTTCATTGTGGGGTTTCTCATGCCATTCTGAAGGGTGATTTCCATGAAGAATTTTATAGACCTTCAAGAAGTGATTGAAGACATGATCAAATTTGAGGTAGTTTTAAGTGCAAACACCAAGATCATCCCATTTACAGAGGCACATATTGCATATATGGCATCCTAGCTCCAAAATCTTACTGCCAGCTATGTGATTGACACTTGAAGTGGACTAGGTTCATCATCTGTAAAGTATAAAGACATAATAAAACTAAATGCCCATGGAATAATGTGCATGCTCTAATTCTAAGTTGAAAAGTCTATTGAAAAGTGCATGATGTGCAAAACTACCCTTTATTGTAGTACACCATCCAAGTCAACACAACAATCTATTATCAATTATGTGATGCTTGCACCTATAACACTACTGACTTCTAGGTGATTAATGAAATATAAAAAAACATAGAAAGGGATATGTGAAGGATACAACAACTATGGGGCTAAAATCAAACCAAGGTAATGATGGCTACATCTAAAAAAATTTAGTCTTTGGGATGTAGCGAGGCACTAGAGGGAAAGGTAGAGGATGAGGTGGTGGAAGGTTCCCATCATGCTCATGTCATTGATGTGGCTCAATAGATAATTATCAATTTGATTGCCCTACACATCCCACTTGTGGGTATTGTCGAGGGCCCTATAAGGTTGAAGACTTCCCTATCCTTTACAAAATGTTAACCCAAATAAGTACTAATGTAGATAAGGGCACAAGGATGATCATATAGGATTAGAGGATAGAAACATTAACCCCAAAGGTGTAGCCTACATGCACAAAAAATTTCAAGGTGCATGAAACTACTCAAAGTGGCTCACCACTCAGTTTACAACTACACTACTACCTGAGTTATACCTCGAGTATGGGGATAAGGGTCAAATTGAATGTGTAATGTGGCCTAAACTAAAATTTTCACCTTATCCAAACCAAACACACCATAAGGACATACTACATCAAACTATGAGCGTAATCCAAAACTTGTAAAGGGATATCTAATTAGCATGGGACCTAGAAGCACATATTATCATGGATTAAAAGTAGTAAGAGAGCTGAGATGCTGAAGTACAAGAATTGATCAAGATCTTACACCTCTTATAGACTGAGGGTATATTTCCCATATTGAATAACTTACTCTTGGAACATGCAGGCCAAAAGCAAGTCAAGGTCACCAAGTGATGCATGGAGAGGGTGTGGGAAGTATGACACACTCAAAATTCTAAATATGACCAATAACTTCTCATGGATTCCACTATTGATGGTTGGTATATCTGTGAGGTTATTATAGACATGAGCATCAAGGTCAACATCTTAATAAAGACTGCTTGGGAGAAAATGGGTAGCCCAACTTTGAGACCTTCTCCTCATGTTCTCTTCATGGCCAATAAGACCTAGGCAAAGCCTATTAGTACTCTAAAAATATGGTTTTAGATATCATAGGCACCAAATTTTGGGTTGACTTTGAAGTAATAGATTTAGTGGAAAAGTAAAACTAATTGATGCTTCTAGGAAGACCATGGTGTTTTGAAAATAATGTAAATATGCACTTCAAAAGGTGCTACATGAATTTTGACAATGGAAAGGAGAGAGTAGTCATAGCTCTTTCAAATGACCAAAGACCCCCTATGTCAAGATCATGGATATTGAAGATGAAATGAACCATATATATAACATCATAAAACAAGGCACCAAGACTTTAGAGCCAAACAATAAAGGAATCCTCTCTTAGTAGGATGGATAGTCAGCCTCAAAAACCATAGATGTTACCTATAATAGATGGGTTGAGGAAGCATATGAGACAACTAGATGATAGTGCCACTTAGTACAAATAAAGGTTCTAAAACTAAGAAAGACATGTTGGATATAGATTGATCACACTCCTAAAATATGGATTCCTTAAGCCAAGAAAAGGGGAAATAATGTTTTGCATCAATAAGGGAAAGATTATTGTGCTCCCAAGGTATGAAGGAAGTAATCTTGTAGAAAACTAGGTCCGTGACATTGAGTCAAATGTATAAAAGGAGGTGGATAGAATGGGTAAACTGGTGTACACATTTAAAAGCATTGTCACTCATTGGTGGGTGATGTAAAAATCATAGCTTTCCAATTTGGTAGGATTTAAAGGCATCCATCTGCATCATATTTGGAAAAAGCAATGAGGATCTAGACATTTTTGCATACTCTAACAATAACCCCATAGTACATATATAACTTTATGAAGAGATATGTATTATTCATGGTGAAGATGCCCCAATAAATATATGGGTGCATGCCTTATACATAACCTTAAATACTTGGATGTGGGCATGGTAAATAGTAAATTAGATGTGCCATGAAACAGAAGACTGGGATGCACTTAAGGAGCACTTTTTTCTTACCTTTTCTTTTTCTTCACAAAATCTTGAACTAATTAAACCATTATAGATAATTCAAAGGTTAGTCTTTGAGGACACCACTATACTAGAATAGTTCCTAAGGGACATGTTGGGAAAAAAAGGGTTAGCACTTCCAATCTTCTTTAAAGAAAAAACTATGAACAATGACTCTAGAGATGAAGATAATGCCACTTGGAAAGCACACAACTAGAAGGATTTGGCCAAAAATTAGAAGTTGATGCACCAAGTTGAGGATAGCACCCAAGAAGAAGAAGACCCTACCCATATTTAGGTAGAGACAACTAAGGATAGTAGATGGGTCATGGATTCACACCAAGAGAAGCATGAACATTATTAGGTCCCATTAAAAACTATCGAGGTAGATATCAATTTGAAGGGAGAACCCAAATTTCCACTCTGGGTGCCTATTGCTCTGATGCAGAGCTAGTGCATATTGTTGATCTACTAAAATAATTCTAAGACCTATTCCCATGAAACTATAAGGATATGAAAGGTGTATACCCATCCATTATGAAGATGAGAATCAAACTAGTCAATGACACAAGATCAGTCAATAAGTGACCCTACTAAATGAATCCAAATCTTCATGTTAAGGTCAAAAATAATATCAATGGCATACTATCCATAGGATTTTTTTACCTAGTGCATGAGTCTAAATGGATTATCCCTATGGTCATTAGCATAAGAAAGGATGGGCACATTCACATTTGTGTTGACTATAGGATGTTAAACACCGCTTGCATGATGGACCCATTCCCAAATCCATTCATGGATGAAGTATTGGAAGGTGTTTTAGGATGTGAAATATACACATTTAATGATGGATTTTCATGTTACCATCAAGTCCAGATCAAGCAAGAGGACAAGATGAAAACCACCTTTATGATTGAGTGGGGATGTTTCATGTATAACATGATGCCCTTTGGGATAAAGAATGTACTAGTAGTTTTCTCTTAGGTGGTAATGACCACATTCAAAGACTTTATTCACAAATTCCTCTAAGTATGTTTAGATTATTAGACAGTGTATGGATTCATAAAAGATCACTATGACAATTTTTACCTAATGTTTTAAAGGTATCAATAGTTACAAATCTATTTGAATTTCAAGAAGTGTATTTTTGCGATGTCATTTAACACATTGTTTGGGCACATCCTTTGTAAGTATGGTCTACTTATTGATCTATCCAAAATTGTATCATCATTCAACTTTAAACACTATCAATTTATAAATATGTCCATTTCTTTCTTGGGCATTATGGATATTACAAAAAATTTATAAGGAATTATGCCAAGATTTTGGCATCATTAGAGGAACTATTGTCGAAGGATGGATCATTCTATTATGGTGGAACATAGGAAGATGCTTTTGATACCTTGAAACTAAAGCTGACAAGTGCAATAATACTATAATTTACCAATTGGGCAACTCCCTTCTATGTCCACATCGATGCCTTTGGTACTAAAATTGGTGCCATTATAGCACAACCAGGAGAAGAGAAAATAAATCATCCTATTTATTTTTCAAGCATGAAATTGACCAAAGAAAAACAAAATTACACCACGACTAAGCATAATTCACTTGCCATGGTCTCTATCCTACATAAGTTTAGAAAATATTTGCTTGCAATCCTATTTATCTTCTTCATTAATCATGAATCACTTAATTACCTAGTGAACAAGCCCATTTTGCATGAGCACATTTGCCGATGGATCATATTATTCCAAGATTTCTAATTTTATGTTGTAGTCAAGCCTGAAAAGAAAAACTTAGGCCTAGACCATCTATTCTATATCAAATTTGGAGATGCGGTAGTGTTAATTGAAGATTATGTGCCTAATATGAAACTCTATAGGATCTAATGCATCTTGAAAAACTTAATAGAGATCACAAAATTTCTGACCTATAGATCTATGCCTTAGGCCATGACAACTAAAGAAAAGAAGTATCTCACAATTCATGACACCCCATTTCAAATCATTGGTGGGGAGTTGTATAAATTTGGTCACGATGAGATCATGCATTGATGTGTCTTAGAGCATGAATGGGACCATGTATTATAAGAAACAAATGATGGGATTGTTAGAGGCCACTATGTTAGAGATGACATAATGCAAAAAAAATTATAATTGGGCTTGTGGTGGATGATTATGTTTCATGATGAAAAAATACATGAAAAAGTTTAACATCTACCAGTGAATAGGAAAACCAAACCATTAAGATGAGATGCCCCTCATCCCCATCCTTGTATAGGTGCCATTCAAAAAATAGGCCATTGATTTTATTGGGATTATTACTCCTACCACGAGGTGAATAGGGACAACGTACATTCTGGCTATTATAGGTTATTTTACTAAGTAGGTAGAAGTGACACCAATAAATACTATATAGCCATGATGGCAGTAAGATTCATTTGAGAAAAGATTATCAGTAGGTATGGGTGATTGCTTAACTTGATGAGTGACTGCAGCATACATTTCATTAATGAAATAGTTTGGATCATGTTGTCTAAGTATATGGTGGTGCACCATAAAATGACACCCTTATACCCCTAGGCTAATGGCACTATGGAAGAATTAACTAAAATACTAGGGACATGCCTAATAAATAATTATGACATTGGTTGCAAGTATTGGGATGACCATGTGTTAGCTATGTTATGGGCCTATCACACAACATAAAAGTGCTTGAACAAGGCTACACCATTCCAACTGGTGTTTTGAGAAGAGGCCATTTTACCTATGGATTTCCTAGTGCCCTTGTTTCACATCACATATATTGGTCGATTGGATGACTAAGAGTCATTAAGCACACACCTAGACGATTTAAAGAGGCTAGATGAGACACATGCCTATGCATGATGGAACTCATAGATAGAGAAGGGACACCAAAAGACATGGGATGATAATAATATCAAGGGAAATGTGTTTACATAATATGCATTAGTCCTCTTATATGATTTTAAGTACCTAAGTTACCCAAGAAAACTATAGATCAGGTGGATGGAGCCTTATGTAATCTACAACATCTTGGATATTGGTGCATGCAATCTATGCATGTTGATTATTGAAATACTCCCTAAGAATTTATATGGTAATAGGTTAAAATTATACCATTAATAGATTGGTTCTTGGACCTCTAACACCATATTTTTATTAAAAAATTAGGCAAATTATATTATGACCATAATAAAATTGGTGTGAGCTAAATATTTGCCTAATGTTTTATTTATTTTTATGTTGTTTGAATAAACATGGCACTTTTAGGCCCATAGTAGAACATTTTTAGTGATTTCACTCACATTAATCTAGTTGGGTGAGTCAAATCTAGTCACTTTTTAAGCACCTATGAATAGACACCTAAGTTTATGGGTGCATGTTAAGTATACCAAGCTAGTTGAATTATAATTACAATTTGATGAGTAAAGTGCACATGAAGGTGTTTGTGTGTAATAAACCAAAAAAAAGAGAAAATGATGTGATGGAGAACCAACATAAGTATTTTTATGGGTTAGGGGAGGCTAAAGGAAGAGACAGTAAAGAATAGATCAATCAACCAAGATAGTGAGGCACACTTGAAAGGAAGTGTATCACCAAAGAAGAAATGGAACCTAAGAGGCTAAATCGCATGCATATGAAGTGCTACACACAAGTGACCAAAAGTAAGGTGAGGGTCATACCAAGATGAACAAAGTGCAAGGAAGTGACCATTTTGATAGATGGAACCCACCCAATAGTTGGTAGGAAGTGACCATTTTTTTTCCTATCACTTCCTCAAAGAAATTGTTAACAAAGTTAATGCTATGGAATTATGACAAAAAAAATATCTACATTAATGAGTAGATGGTGATGTATTTTAGTATGTTTTGTGGATCTCAATGATGTCATCCATTAATTTGATAGATGATAATAGGGTATAAGACTAAATTTGGTAAAGGTAGGTGGTTTACTTTTTATTTTCAAGAGATCAAAGTAAGGAGCCAAAGCTACTAGAAAGAGAAAATTATTTCACCAAAACCTTCCTAAGTGTGAGAAAAAGAGCAAATAGGATATTACATCTCACCCTAAGGTGAAGAGGAGGCAAACAAACCAAATTTTAAGGGGAAGCAAGAAAGTAGAGGTTTTGATAGGATAGCTAGTCTATCATTAAAGGGTTAGGAAGATTATCATCCAAACATGCAATCACATTTCCCATGGTTATGAAGTAGACTAGACACCATGTTGGGCTTTGGTAGGGTCAATTAGTCATGCTTTAACATTAGTAGATTCAAGATGGGGAATCAAAGACTGAGCATAGAAGCACTAGAATCACACAATGATGTGAAGAAAGAAAAAGGAGTGAGAGAATTAACCATTACAAAATGTAAATCACAAATTATATAAGGAGTTAGCATCATGAATATTGATTCAACCATAAGTGAAAAACTCACCAATAAATGGAGTACCTACTAGAAGTCATGGTGGGGGAAAAATGGGTATCCTTCACCTATGTGTGTAAGTTAAAAGACTAAAACCATAAAATGAGCATTAATAAACAAAATTTGAATAAATATTGGATGGTAGATACAGGCAAAAAATAAAGGAAGGCACCATGTTGTTTGATGTCTCCATCAGAAACAAGTTCAAAATCATGGGCACAACACAACTCTTTGAGTTACCAAACTTCATCAAGATAAAAGACCTAGTGTATTTCCTTCTCTTTCAAGTGTATGGTGACCAGTTTTATTTTTATAGATGGTGCATAAGAATTTTTGAGAGCCACATAATCAAAATCATAGGGTTACCTTACTCAGGTATGCATATAAGGCAGATGATGGATGATGATGTAAAAGTGGAGAGGGTCATAAAACTCCTGAGCTATTATAATTCAATATTTTCATTCCCCATCTAAGACATTTAAGACCTAGGCATGAGGGTAATAGTACACTCGGTAAGCATAAAAATTTACCCTAGTGACCAATAATCAAATGTCAGCAAAACCTTCCTTTGTAATTCCCATCACATGGCCCATGGAGAACTCTTCAACATCTCCATAAATGTCACAAAAGAGATTATAAATAATGCATAATAATGTCATCAGGCACATGAGAATTTTTGATGGGGGTATATACTTATCCTAAGGTAATGGAGGAGATAGGTGTGTTAGATGGTGACGACTACCACCTATGGGTATTTATAAAAAACCATAAATCCCTAGTGGTGAAGAAATAGAACCACATTTCCCCCCCTAATTTTCATATAAGTATAAAACCAGAGTACAAGGGTGGTTCAACAAGTATGTGAAGGCCTTTGGAAAGGAGTGACACATCCCAAAAGAACTCCCTCAATAACTTATGGGAATCATGACCTTCACCATGATGAAACACTTCTATGTGGTGAACCTAACACTGATAGATGGAAATATTTTAGGTTGGATCTGATTGCCTTATGTATTTTCAGCCAAATAATTCATGGTAATGCTTAATAAAATCTTGAATGCATAATAGATTGATATCTAGGCCAAGGATGTGGATTATGATAGGAAGATAATGAGGTGAAAATTTATGCACCATGGAAGCAAGGAAACCAAGGATGAGGAAGATGATAGTGGCAAACCTAACATCAATCCCATTCAGAGGGTTATTATCAATGGGAAAATTTTCAACTTTTACTATGAGATGAATCCATGTAATAAGGGTAGAGATCTTGGCAAAGATGATGAGTTCCCCCTCCTTGCCGGTGATGGAGGAAAGGATGCACCAAAATTTTAGGCAAAGTCATTCCAGAGGAAGTAGAGTGAAAAACTAGAGGAAATTACAAAGAACATACAACTAAAGATAGCTCTAAGGAACCAATCATGCCACCTATGCCAAAAAATGCATAAAATTCAAGCAAGGGGTGCTTATTCTAGTAAGAATCCAAGAAGGACTAAGGGACCTATGGAATTCCCTACCAAGACCCTTGTGGACATAAAGAAAGAGGTGGCCCTAGTGCTTATAATAGAAGAAGATACTAAAGAAGATAGGGCAGGGACATATCATATGAATAAAGGAAGGTGAAGAGGAGCTTGACACTAAATATATCTAGGAGGCCTTGCAAATAAACATAGCCATAATGCTAAAAGCAACTAATGAAATGGTAAGCCTTACCTCTAGCATAACCCTACTAAATATCCCACCAAATAAGACAATATCAATGTCCAATGATAAGGCATCCCAAACATCCCCTCAATCTACTGAGGAAAAAAGAGTAGCCTACAAGAAGATGGGACTCACTGAGAAACATATAAACTAGGCTTTGGTGCTTGAAGAAAATCAAAAACTTAACCTTAAACAAAAGAAGGATGAGTTAGAGGTGAGGGCCCTAAAAGTACCCTCAAGTGTAGAAATAGAGTAAGAGGTGATCAAATAGGTTCCAAGTCACTCTACCAGATAAATAAAGGAAGTTACTAAGGCACACCCAAGTAGTGAAGGGGTATATGAACCAAAATAAGGTGATGTTGACACCTCAGGTCAACAAAAGGAGACATTTGAAGATCACTAATAACAACAAGGTGACCCTGATGCCAAAGGTATAAACCTTGAAATAAAAATTGAGAAGCCCCAAGATGAATAAATGTATAAGGGGGAGAATTCCAATGAAAAAACCCCTAATTACTAGATAATTGACTCCTTGAAGGAGCACATTGAAGAGAGTAGCAGTGCCAGTGAAGAGAAAGAGGTACACATGGAGGATAAGGCCATCATCAAAAACAACAAAAAAGAGATCAACATCAAATAAATGGTGTAGAAGGATTGGGAGGATGAGGGTTTATACTTACACAAAGATATACCCCCAAAAATTTACATAATAAGGATGCATAAATAACTTTCATTTATACTAGACTACTACATGGAGGAGCCCCAATTTGAGGCACCAAAGACTACAAATTAAATATTAAAGGATACTGAGGAAGGGAAAAAATCTCTCCTTGTTGATCTATAGGTCATGAACCCAGTCCAATATATAAGTACACTAATAATAATGGCTATAAAATTAATGTGCTAAAATGTCATAAATGATAATAAGGTGCTGAAACTAAAGAAACTCCTCAAAGAAGCAAGGGATGAAGCGTAGGATAATGAGTTCAAATTACAATAGATTTTTGAGCACATGGAAGTGTGTGAGCCATCTCTATTGATCGGTATTGACACCTCAAACCTGTTATAAGTCAACAAAATTTGTGTTTTGGTGGAGTAGATGCTCCCAAAATTCTAGCTTGAGCCAGTGCAAGAAGAAGAGGAAGAGGAAGACCCCAACATTGTGTTAAAGAAGGAGTTATCAGACAAGCTCTAAGAAGTGGAGGATATTTTCATGAAGTTAAAGGAAGGACCAGATATAATAAACATAATATTTTTGAACTTCTCCAACCAAGCCTCAGTGATATATGCACACTTGAATCAAACAAAGGATGAGAAGGAGTAACTAATGACAAAGGTGTACTCCACAGGCAAAACATAAAGGACAAAAATCATGAGAAGGATAAATGAGTTCAGTAATCAAATCAAGGCTTAGGAGAGAACTCTGGAAGACATCTTTCATGCCCTAGAGACTAAGGCCTATGAACAATGGGATATTTTGGATATAAGTGTGACAAAGGCAAAGGCCAACCTAGAAGCCTTATAAAAGGAGTTGGATAAAATAGATACACTTACACTCACTATTAATTCAACCAAAATTGATAGCATCATGAATGAGATCAATATATCCATAAAAGTCTTTAAGGAATTTAGTGAAGACCTCCAAGAGAAGGTGCCTAAGTTTTATGCTCCTAAAAGTTTAATAACATAGTCTAAGGGTTGACTAGGGTTTTTGTATGGGGCAATGTTAGGCCCCTAAATTTGGTTTGATATAGTTTTCATGCCAACTTGATATCCACTTTGACATGTCTAGTTATTTTGGTGAGTAGTTAGCCTAATAGTTTTTATAGTCAGCTAGAGGATGCAACACAAAACATGCACCAACTAGTCGATAGCTAACCAACTCTTAGATAATTAGGATATAGATGAAGATCTGAAATATGATGGCAAGTGGAGCATGGGAATTGTGGGATTATAAAGCTAATGTTTATGATGGTATAACTCCAGTTCAACACTCATATACAACCTTCACCCTAGCAAAGATGCTCTTAGAGGCCTATGTAAGGAGCTGACTAGATATAGAAGAGAAAGATAATTGTAACGAAGGTTTGGCAAAATGGATTTGCAAGCATGACCTATAGAGTTTTATCTAGCAAATATTAATTCCACCTAGATATTTGGTAAGTCTTAGATATAAAATTTAGGTGACCCTACATATAAGTATATGTTCCCAAGCTCACCTATGAACTTCTAGGTTGTGGGTTGTATGGTTTTAGATTTAAACTCTTATTTTGGACTTTAAACAATTAGTGATGGTGTTTCTTTCAAATACATTTGGGTTTGTCTTGGTTCGCATGTTAGTATTATTATTATGGGGTGTGAGTGAGTTTGTATTATGTTACATTTAGTTAGTTATGCTGATCTAAAGTTCATGTGTTTCACTAGTTTTGCATTTTAATGGAGGCTCTATATTTTCCTAATATCAACATCATTATACATGAAAAATGGGTATAGATATATGCCTTTAAACCTATCCTTTGTTTAATATACATCTATTAAGTATGGAAGATAACTTGAATCAAATTAGTATCGTGACCCACTCAGAGCCTATGTGACCCTAGGTTTTCCTTGAAATAGGCTTGCACCTATGGGTTTACCCCTCAGCCAAGTTTATGTTGCATTACTTGAGCCCCCACTTTGAATCTTCATGCCATGGCATAAATAGCCCAATGCAGGACTCCATTCCTTCTCAGTTGTGTTTCAATTAAGCACATAAGGCCTATGCCTTCTATGAATTGATGCTAGTGAAACTAAGTGCTTAAATGTTGAGTGAAAAAGAAGTTATCTTATGCTTGTAACATAACAAAAAATATGAAATAACACAAACTCACTTGCACCCCATATTAATACTACTAACATGTGAACCAAGATAAACCCAAATGTATTTCAAAGCAAAACCATTACCAATTATTCAAAGTCCATAATAAGAGTTTAAATATAAAACCATACTACCCACAACCTAGAATTTCATAGGTGAGTTTGGGCACATACAATTAAAGCTAGGGTGGTCTCCATTCTATATCTAAGCCTATCCAAAACACTAGATGGTGTTAATGGCTACTAGAGAAAACTCTATATGGCATTCTACCAAAACCATTTTTCTAGAGCTTCATCGTAATCCTCTTTCTCTTATATTTATAGCTTGAGCTCCTTATATAAGACTTTAGGAGCATCTTTTCCAATTTGGAGGCTACATGCGAGCATTGAGATGGAGTTTCAAGATCATAACCTCTAACTCCATGATCCTATGATTACCACACTCTACTTGTCATCATCCTTCATATCTTCATTTATGTCCTAATTATATAAGAGTTAGTTAGCTATCAACCAATTGGCACATGTTTTATACTACATCCTCCAACTGGATATCAAAACCGTTAGACTAACTGCTTGCCAAAATAACTAGACATGTCAAGGTGGATATAAGGTTGGCATGAAAACTCCATCAAACCAAAGTTAGGGGACCAAAAATAAATAAAGCCAAGGGGAAAATTTTCATTTCACATCTTGTTTAGTGATTTAAAAAGAACAAAAATCTTAAACTAAGTTCTCTTGAGAGCTTTTTTATTTATTTACTATTTTTTGTTTGTATTATTTTATTTTGTTCTTACAAATTGGAATTTTCATGTATGCTCTCCCACCATTCCCTTTAGGAAACATAGGTGACCAAAAGTGTTTTATTCATTGCATCATTACTTAGTTTAGGCCTAGAATGAATGTCATCTATGCTCTCCCTAAGTTAAAGTAACTTGGGTGATTCAAAAAATGACCTTTAAAGTCCTAGTTTCATTTATTTATTTTATTACATTTGGCTTGTGGGCTGGATTTCATCACCTCCCCATAAGTTTTTTAGGAAAATGTTGACCTAATATTTCATATCCTAGCATCATTTCAACCCCACTCCATTGAGGGGTATATAATTTAGGGCATGTAATTCTGGGAGTACTAGGGGGTTGAGCGGCTAGCCTCTTCAATCTTAACAAAAACTCGAGTCAGATCTAGCTAAACATTGGACTCCAATAAGAAGTACATAGATGGAGTTGATATATAAAGTAATATACCCTTATATATCAAGTTATATGGTATGTAATAAATTGAATTGATTGCATCTCTAGTGTTAACCACACTCAAGACCATCTAGAATGCATAAAACTTATAGTTTTTAGACAAACCCCACTTACCATTAAAATATTGTTAATGCATGGAAAGTAACCTAATGAACAATGTCACCATATGAATTTTTGAGAGAATAAGGGGCATAAAAAACCATATATTTTCATGTGCATCTAAATTTATTATATTAACAAATTATTTCCTCTCAAGAAGGAATATATTGATGAAATTTGACAATATGAAGCAATCTTGTCAATTTTTAGGGATAAAACAATACATTTAGGTGTTTTTGTATCTATTTATTTTACTTGCATTATTTTTGGGTCTAAAACTATTTTATGTGTAAAAAACACATCAAAATAAGTCATGAACCAATCATATATTTGTACACCACTTTTAGTTGAAAGAAGTGTTATTTTGTTTATTTGATATCACACCTTTGCCTTAGACATTTTAAAAACATTTATGTGTGTGTCACTTGTTTGAAATGGGAATCATTATGCTACCCATTTTATCCCAAGTTTTTTCCTTAGAGTTTTGAAACCAAAAACCATTTTCATACCTTTTGATCAAAGTAGAATCATTATGCTACTCATACTATTTCAAAACTTTTGGTTTGTGTCAAATTGAGTTTGAAACCATGTATGCCTTTGGTCTATAATTGGTATCATTATACCATCCATTTGGGTATATAATGTTGTCTATTTGAGAAACCAAGTCTTTTAAACCAAACTCAAAATTTGTCTTATGAAGTTTAGACTCAAAATTGAGTGGTTTATGCCTATCTTGCTTAATTTTGCCTTAGGTGTTTACCTCTTACCTTTAAATTGTGAAACTTTCACTAATTCCATGCTTTATTTAAAGAATCCTTTGCCTAGATTTAAGAATTGGTCTATTTTATATCTGTTTCAAGTCTATTTATTACCTTGAACTAAGGTCAAAACCCTCTTTTCAAGTGACCTTAACCACAATTAGTTTACATTTGAGTCTTGATTATCAATTGGGATTGAATGCTTTACTAATCATGATTATTTTTTCATACTTGAGATTGATTTTCCCAATTAGTTTTAAGCGTGTGCCTAAGGTCCAATGTCTTATACCAATGCCAAGTTTGTGTTTGAATCTATGTTCTTAGTTTGAGTCCAAGTGTTTTGAATTATTTTAGAGTTAAATTAATTGCCTTGTAAGTTTTACCTCAACCAAATTTGTTTTCAAGTATAGCTTTGTGACTTGTTTCCAAATACCTAGAATTTTCCTTTCATTTTCTAGGCCAATTTTGTTTCAAAGTTTAGATTTGTGCTTTGTTCCCAAAGACCTAGAATTTATCTTAGTTTTTAAGTTTCATTCATGCCATTTTGAGTCTATCTTTGTGCCTTATTTCCAAAGACCTAACATTTTCCTTTCCATTCTTTAGATCAAGTTTGTTTTGAGCCTAGATTTGTGCCTTATTTACAAAGACTTGTCAACCTTTTTTATTGTAGACCTAGATTACATTTGTTTGAAATCACTCTGCCAAAAATTAGGATTCAGAACTTACCTTTTATTTGACCATTTTTGTGCAAGATATTAGACCTAAGAGATACTTTGAGACCAAGATTACCATTGATGATTTTTAGAGAAAAGATCCATTCATAGGATAATTTTAAACCATTTTAACAATATACAAAAGACCTATTCCTAGACCAATGCCATTTTTAAACCTAGACCTAGACCATTTCATAGACCAAGACTACCATTTTTGGGCTAGTTTCCAAACCTAGACATGCCAATTATCATATGCCATGATCACCCTTATTTGGGCCAATTAACCTACTCAGTTCACCCCTTCAATGATAATGGTACTTGATCCCCTACCTGTGCCATTAACCTTCCTTTGGCTTACACTAGTAACCAAGCTCCATAACACCTAAGGATTACCATCACAGGCCCTCATCCTTTGTAGTTCACTAACAACCAATCTTCAAAACACCAATTCATTACTATTCCAAGCTCTCATCCTTTAGCCTACATTATCAACCAAGATCTACAGTACCCATTTATTACCATTCCAAGCCCTCATCCTTCATCTTGTGTTAGGAGCTTCATAATTCCCATTCATTACCATTCCAAGCCCTCATCCTTAGTCCTACATTAGTAAATAATCTCCAAAACACCCAAGGATTACCATTATAGGCCCTCATCCTTTATCCTACATTAACAACCAAGCTTTGTAGTGTCCATTCATTACCATTCCAAGCCCTTCCAAATATGGTAGCTCATTATCCCAACAAAGTTGAACAATTGAGACTAGATGGATAACAATTACCATCCTAGAACCATAACTAATCTTTATTGAGACCATCATAGATAAAATTATTTTCAAAGAGCTCATTATTGAACCACAGGTCAATCTTCATCCATTGCCAACTTTCCTCCACATTAGAAAATTTAATCTGACCTTTGAGACACAATAGAGCTAGTCATTACCTATCCAAAATCCATCTTTTGAAAATCAAAATATGTTCAAAGCTGATATTTTACAACCAATTATAAACCAAAGCCAATAAAACCAACCAATTCATGATGTTTTTTGTTGAAACACCTATTTGTGATGAGTTAACCTATATTAAATCACCCTTTGACACTTTCCCTTTGGTTAAGGAGCCTCAATTTGACAAACCAATCATTGTTGAGTCATCCCCTAAGGATTATAACCACCTTTGGGTAAATCATTATCTTGAATATTGCTCTATTTTTAAGGAGCCTTAATTTGATGAGTCAATCTCTATGGAGATGCATGTTGACCATTTTAATTTTGTTGAGAAGCTTCACTTTTACATGCTAGTCTCTATGGAATCCTTATTAGCTAAGACTATTTATGAAGAGCCCTTTATTCAATCCTAGGCCATTACTCATCCAATACCAAGAATTCAACATAACATTCTTTCCATAACATCAAATGAAGAATCAAAATTGAAGTTAGGTTCTATTTTTGAACTGATATTAGATTTAGCATCAGAATTAGAATCAACATTATTCTCAACATCAGATTCAAAGTCCCTTAAGTTAGACTTAGCTTCAGAATCATAATACATTCATGGCTATTATGACATTGGTTACACATGCCTTGTAGATCAATTTGAACATATTTATGATCCTTACATGATTTTTTAGCATGATTAAATCAACATCGACACAAGTTGTCCTAGTATTTCTATGAGGATTATGCTAGCTCTTCCCATTCCATTACCATTCCACATACCATTGCCACCAACCAATATAGCTATTATCTAAACATTCCACCTCCTACAAGTGTTGATTTGGACTAATAGAATCATACCTTATTGAACTACATCCATAAAAACATATTAGTTTTAGAATATCAAGGGGACCAAAATCACATTCATGTAGAAGAACAATCTCCTAGTGAAGCCTTTTTAGAGGTGTTAGGGGGAATCTCCAAACTCAACAATATAGTGAAACCTTATTTGAGGCACTATAAAATAATCAAATTTAAAATTTAACACTCCTTAGTGAAACCTATTCAGAGGTGTTATGATAAAATCAGACAAATTTATTGATGAAAACCTCTTAGAGGCACTAATAGTTGAGTACAATAGTTCTTAAATGCTTGATGAAGACATTATTAAAGATAACATAAATCCAACTTCCAATCTAAAACATAATTATATGGTATCTACTCTCAAGCCCAAACAACAAAAACATATGGTGGTCCTATTAAAAGCATATTCAGAAGTCTTTAGCCCTACCATAACCAAAATTATGTCAAGTCTAGAATCAACAAAATTGTGTGTGCCTAAAAATATCGATCTTCATTTATTTCCCAACCATTATACAATCCATTATGATCCATATTTCCATTTCCCAATCAGACTTTTTATCCATTTTTTATTTGTATTTACCATCCCTAGCTACACTTTTCTTTATAAAGGCTATAAATACATCTTGTCTATAAGGTTAGAGGAAATATAATCAAAGACTAATGAAGATCACAATATCATTATAAGAGTTTAAATATTCAATATGTTCTTAACAAAGCAACTATTTAGAATATGTGTGGGATAAAAATTCACATAATTGACTATTTTATTTGTATTATATGCTAATCAAGACGAGCATCTCCACATCATCAAGGATAATATAACCATTTACCTTGCCTTCCCTTATACCATATTGTATACCATTTCTCCCATACCTTCCCTATTGACTAAAGTTGGTTTACCCTCCCTTACCAACCCCTTTTTACCTTAGTTCCAATATATTGGTCCTTTATGCACCTTTAGAGAGAGGATTTAGATGAAATTTTAGTAGTTAATTTAGTATTTCTCTAACTAAGGTGGTCTTTTTGGGTAGTATGATAGTAGTTTGGTAATTGCATTTTTCATTATTGTCATGTTCTATCTCATTCCTAGTGCTACTAATTATAACCACCTTTGGGAAAATTAGTACATTAACCCATATTATTGTTTTGTAATTATATCCACCTATGATCAAATTAGGAGAAACACCTTTACCATGCATTACTACATCACCTTGACATTACAATTGTTATACTGTGCCATTTGCCTAATTTATATACTTATTACTACCTAGTCAAATCCTTCATTGTAAGTTTGAACTATAGTGATTTGAGGTCCATTTGGACTATGTAAGCAATGCCTAAATTATGTTGAGTTTAGATCAATCACCCTTTTACAACACTCACCATTTTATGAGCATCTTCAAGCTGACACTCATGCTATTTTGTGAGCAATTTTAGTAAATACTCTCACCATTTTATGATCAACCCAAGCCAATGCTCTTACCATTTTATGAGTGGTATCTTTAAAATGTATAATAAGTTGAGATACCCCAAAATTTCCAAAAACATTTAGAATAATTCAACAATCCTAAAAATTAGCAAATCAACTTACAATCTCTGAGAGAGACATTCAGCCTCAAAATCCAAAAACATTGACCTTGTCTTGAACCTAATCAGCCATCCTCAATCCACCCTAATGGAGAAATATCCATTATTAGTTCCAATCCAATCCATAACCATTGGGGGTGTAACCTTTCCTTAGCATGTATCCTTGCTCATGGGCACTAGCTAATTCATACTTTTTAGGTCAATCTCATTGCTTTTGCCCTATTGGGGCAACACCAAAACATGTAGCTTATACCAGGATACCTTATCCCCACATGTTATTCCCTTGAATATATCCTAGCTTGGGGGCACCATCTATTTATCATTCCATTGATCTTTCACACATAGGTATTGACTTGGTTGATAACATGATGCTTTCTATTGCTTTTACTTCCAAACTTTCTATGTGTTTATTTGCTTAGCTTTATCTGTGTTTATTTGCTTTGTTGTTTATTTATTTACCTTTTTATTTCATTTCATTATTGTGCTTAGAATAAATATATATGCATTTATTGGGTGATTCCTTGTACATTATGAGTCCATCCATATTCATAAGTCAACATTGTCATCATGGATTTTATCATTGGTGCATTATTTTCAATTGTTTATTGGATCGGGAGTCAGTCCTTATGCACATTACAGCTAGGTCATCATGATACTTTATATCATGATGCATACTATCATATGCTAAAACAAAAATAAGTTTAATGGTGATTACAATCAATGGTGATACATAAACTTCTCATTGTTCACCTTGGCAAATATTCCCACCCTCCTTGATTAAATCAACCCATTGTCCATTTTGGTTGTATTAATGCTAATAAGGATGAACATCTCCACATTGGAAGGTAAAAATAAATAATTCACATTGATCAATTCTTATTCTTCTATTTTATTTCTAATTCTATTTTCTCCCACTTATGGGTGAACTACATTGGCCTGAGGTCTATTTAGACTATGTAGGCAATGCATAGATATATGTTGTATCTTAAGTCAGCTCAGCCACCTTTTTTATTACAATCATCTCTTTCATTACTTTGCACATCCTTGTATACCTATTTGTTTATGGATTCTTCAACCATTAGACCATCACATATACATTTGAACTTGTTCATATATAATCTATGTGACCATTTGGACATGTAAGAGAATTTAATCTAGGTCATCAAAATGATTATTATTGTAGTTAGGAAAATCATTGTGTCAACACATCTAGCCTATTGGGGCACATACCTATGCTAATTGATTATAACTGCCTTTGGGTGAATCAGTGTCTCAACTTTTTTTTACTTATATAATCACCTTTGGGTAAATATATACTTTTAAATTAATGCATGTAAGCATTATCTCAATCATATTAATCTCACCCATGGGTTAATTTCATTCTTCTTCTTGCTTCTTTTTTAGGGACCATCCATCAATCATATGTGTCAGCCATTCTCTCGAGGGGGCATCATAGGCTTCCAAACTTTGTTTGGAGCATTTTTCCTTAATCATTATCTTTTTTTTTTTTTTAACAAATTTTTCATTATTTGAAAATACATTACTATGCATGTGTCTTGTAATGCCTTATCAAATAAGAGGAAACTATAGACACTCTTTTTTGGCCAATTTCATGTCTAAATTTTATACTAGAGTGATTCTTTTAAATAATGCAAGTTAAATTTGAAAATCACTAGAATGCTCTGATTCATCAACACACATCACATGCATCTTCTAATCTGCATCAATGTATCCCTAACTTAGGTAATGCACTATACACAATAATTTTCTTCCTCTAATTCATCTCTAATCAAGTTGCAACCTAAAAAATTGACCTTTTTGACCATGTATGAGGGAAAACTTGTCAAAATTTGAAAATAGCAATTAACTTGATCATGATTTCTTAATTGGTTAAACCCAATTAAATGCATACGTAAAAATCCCATGGCTAATTAGTTATTAAATTTATATTTTTAGAAATTCATAAATCTATATTGATGATATCATCATGACATCATATAAATATCTAAAATGATGACATCATATAAATATCTAAAATGATGACATCATCATGACATCATATTTTGTGAATGAACAAGCATTCACAAAATATCAAACAAATATCTAGATTTTTGAGCCATGCTTATTAACTGATACTATTAATAGCTCATCTCTTCCCAAACTCAACCACAATTAACTCTATCCTAGATAAACTTAGGTTAGAGTTAGTTTGGAAGGCTATAAATACAAGGCCTCACCCATTGATCTAGAAGATTTTCTATTTAATGTTATTATGTAGGAATTCCCTCAAGAATTTTTTTTTTGGTATAAAGTTATCATGCAAAAATAAATTCAAGGAGCCCATTGTTATAGTGTTATCATGCCCATTGACTAAGCTAAGCCAAGCCAAAGCCGAAGCCAAGCCTAACATTACCAAGGTGACAAGGAGAGGTGGTGCAAGAAGCTTCATTTCTAAATAATTCTTGATCACACAATTGATCACATTAATTCATTGCCAACTATTTTAGTATATTCTATGTTAGTTTTTATGTTAGGATACCTGTGATAAAGGTTGTGCAACATTGATCTAGCAAAGTGGGAACTCCTTTTTGGCTAGGAAGGATTACCTACACACAAAATATAACTTGAAAAAGATTGAGTAATAGGATATATAAGTGGACTTATTGATACTATACCAGCTCTAAGAAGTGGTACACTTCTTTAATAGGATGTCAACCCACTATATGAAATAATTATGCAAAAAATGTAATAACGGAAATTACAATAAATCATATGATAATATAGATGTGATACTGAAATGAAATGGATTAATCTATTGTATTGATGTTAATAAAGTGTTCATTCCAATAAGCCATAGCTAAATCTTATTGGGCATGTATTACGTCTAATTGTTTAATGACTGCTTCTAGATTAGGGGTAAATATAATTGCACAAAGTACTAGCTCAAAGGAAATATCACTATGATCTATGAAGAGAGGGTGAAGGACTATGGTAAAATCATAAATCAAAACCAAATCACATAAAACTCCTATTAATGTCATCTACAAATAGGCATTCATGATTTTAAGACCAAAAACAAGTAATTGAAATTAATTTACACTATTAAATTAGCTTCAGATTGTAGACATAAAGTAAGAATACAAAGATCAATGTCAATTATTTTATAATCATTAATAATTATATTAATCGAGGATGATTCATTTGAGGAATCGCCTTCGATATTAATAGTGGGGAAAGAAAGCTAAAGATGGGGCCTAAATGTGGGCTTTAAGGGATTTGAAATGGATTTAGGAATAGTTAATTCTAATATGAACATACTAAGGGCAATAAACATAATGTAATCAAATAACATAGGAATCAGAATATATTTAAATGAGAAATATATTTACCTTTGAAATGCTTTCAATATTGCAAAGAATTATCTCATTGATAGGGATATTCTTAATCTTTATATGATTGAGGATTGACTAAGATAGATATGTCATTATTTCATAGGTATTCTAAGATAATTTATGTAACATTTCAGTGTATGGATTCAAGGATCTTCTTCTTAAAGATTGTATGAGTTTAAATCGATGGTGATCCTAATAGGATCGATGATGATTATAGGGATCAGTGTCAATCCAGTCTAAGTTTGATAATTTCATTCAAACAAATGAAATCCATGAGGTTAAACTTAGTCCTAGGCTGTTTTAAATGAAGTTCAGCTAGTGAAAGGTTGTTAATAGATTAAAATATATATATATATATATATATATATATATATATATATATATATATATATATATATATATATATATATTTGGGGATATTTGACTACATTTAAGGAGGTTTAAGTAGTTAAAATTAGTTACCTAGGTAGAAAGTAATTAGTAAGATTATTTACATGAAGTAAGATAGTAATTGGTAAAACTAAATTAACTAACATAAAAAAGGATGGGGAAGTGGTAAGTGTAGACACCTAAATCTAGCCACTGATAACCTCCAATCAGGGTTTTAGCTAGTTTCCACCTAAAATGTACAATTTGGCCTAAAAACACTAAAACATGTAAAATGATGTGAAATTGGCGTATTCAAGTGCTAATTTTGGCTAGGGTATCCCTAAATGGGGTAATTAAATTTATAGGCTAGCTAACTTTGATTAGTTTATTTTGAGTCAAAATGCCAAATTTGCACCTGCGTGCTCTAGATTGCTCTTCCCTATCAAATATTTTGCAAAAGACTCATGCCTTTGTTATTTGTTGTTGGTAACATCCTAAATGGGAATACACATCCAACACATCTAATGTGGACTTAAAATTCTAATCTAGTCAAATTTAGGACCAATAACAAGGAATTTTGATCAAATTGGGTAATTTGTACATAATGTGCCTACACATGCTTAAGAGATAATTAACCCAAATCAAGGCCTAATCAAGAATTATATGGAAACTTGTTAAATACTTTTTTTTTAAAATGAATATATAATATCTACATCATCAAGTGACCTCATTTCTTGGGAAGACATCCCCAGGCCATAAATGCCACAAATATCAGGATTCATGCCCTTTATGCCTCATCAATGCCTTCCATGATGCCCTCCATGCCTCTTAATTTCCCCTTCTTCCAATGCCATGATGAGGATAATTATAAACTTAATTCCAAAAATTGAATTAATCCTCAACCACACATCTCAATCTTGAGATGGATGATTGAGGTTGATTCTCATGAAAATCCAAAAATCTATAAATAGGAGGCCTCACAACATCATTTCTAAGCTTAATTTGTGCAAAGTTATAATGTAGGATTGGTTTCAAAAGCTTCATGCAACTAGTATTATAATGCCAAATTTATTCCAAGCTAAACCAAGCCACAAGCCAAAGGTGACAAGAAGAGATGAATGTAGCCACACTCCATTGAAGAAGACCTCTTAAAGCACAAGCTGAGTAAGCCCCCATTACAAAGGCATTTGGATCATCCAAGGAAGGTGAAAGGAATTATTGTGTTTTCATTCCTTGATTTTTAGTTGTGATTGTCATTTGCTTTTGTTAACTATGATCTCCCTAGTGTCTAGGCCTAGATATTTTATGCTATTAGTGTGTTTATTTCACTTTGTTTTCATTTTGGAATTAACACCCTACTAACCATCCTCAGTTGAGTAAAATTCTTAGATCACATAATTGTTGACCAAATTTTTGCCTACAGGAAAAATTGTGGTTACCTTCTTTTCCCCTGCGCTTCAAAACCAGTCATTTTGGGTTTGCAAGTTCATGTTCAGGTTCAGCACATTTGGTTCATGCCCTGGTTCAAGTGTTCAGCGACTTTCAGTTCAATGGTTCAATTTTGAGTTCAGTTTCTTGGTTCAATAATGATTGAACCAAACCATTGAACCAATTTTTGGTTCAACAAGCTTGGTTCAAGTTCAAAGGGTTCATTGTTCGGTTCAAGTATCTCAATGTAAACACGTTGAACCTTCATGCCATTGAATCATTGAACCAATTTTTTTGGTTTAATAGGCTTTGGTTCAACATACTCGATTCAACAGAAAAGTTAAATGGAAGGGGTTCATGACTCATCGGTGCACTTGGTTGAACCTTTGAACCGTTGAACCTTTTTTGGTTTAACAGCCTGGTTCAAAGGTATACCCCAAGCTGAAGGGAAGTCAATGGTCAAAGTACCCTTTAGAGGGTAGACACTTCAAAGACTTTTCAAAGATTCAGGTGTAGTTCAATTGGTTGAAGGAATCATCAGACAGAATTTTTGTGGATAATTTGTCTATAGGAATTACCCGCAGACATTTTGTCTATGGAAATACATAGCAAAGTGGCCCAGGAATTAACCCGAGGAAATTGTCCACAGATAATTTTCCCACAAGAGCCCAAGAGGGTAGTTCAAAGAAATAAAGGGACCTATCGAAGTTCCTCAAAGGGTAGGTGCCCTTGCAGGGGACTTTCGATCGAGTCTAAGGACTTTTCAAAGGGATAGGTGTCAGGAAATTTTCAAGACAGAGAAGTGTCTGAGAGGATGCCACGTGGATCCAACTAATGTGGCAATGGACTCGATGACATTTTAGCAGGACTCGATGACGGCTTGATGGACATCAAATTTAACAGAATGGTTTAGTCATTAGTTCTCAAGCAATGATGCTCGAAAAGCTATCAATTTCAAGAGGATGGAATATATGTTGGTTTTCAAAGCTTGACAGAAGAATGAGCGTTAAATTTAGTAGAATAGGATGGTCATTTATTTTCAAGCTGAGAAAGCATTATCAAGAACCAAAAATGTAGTGACTTGCTAAAAGTTCATCTCGGGGGGCCAACTAAGCCAAAAGAGACAAGAAAGACAAGGGACAAATCATAGATGACAAGCAAGGAGAAATGACATGGTGCAGAAGTGAAAAGGTGGTCCAAGTGGCAAGTGGAAGGTAATTTATTGCCTGTTAATCCCCAAATGGCACAAATAACAAGTAGTAGGGTCTGTGCATTTAAAAAAAGGGGACAAATTTCATCTGTTGGCAAAAAAGAGGCATGACCCATGCTTCCAAATTAATGCTCAAACACCAAAATTAAATTTGGTGATTATACAACATGGTTCCAGTAGGCTTCTTCTAGAATGATGACAACACAATAGTGTTTTCCTCTTTCCAATGGGATGCGACAGGCCAACTTGTCAAAGAAGTGCCAAGTTTCTTTCTCCTTTCTTCTATTTATTGTAACTTCTCATTTTTTGAGAAGAATCGATTCTTCCACATTTGCAAAAGCGCAGCCCTGGCAAAATTTCACCTAAATCAAATAAAATGCAGTCTGTTACCTCCATTTGGATAGATGTTTCAGAGTATGCCTTGAGTGTTTTTCTATGTCCAGTCATTATTTCTTGATGCTCTCATAGGTTCAACACTAGTAGACTTGTCATCTATAAGGCACCATTTCTATAGCTGAAAGGAGAAGAGCTGACACTTGAGAAGACTAGAATAGAAAGAGTCACTTACAGTGTGTATTCTATAACATCTCAGTGAATTTATATCTCTTGTGTTTTCATGAAAGCCTCCATGCTAGTCTTTTGTAGCCTGGTCCTTTTTGCCAAATGTGTAGAGTATGTACGTATTTTTCTGGTTTTGAGAGTGGATGTGTGAAGGTTGACCTATTTTGGTTCATCACCTCTTTAGAGTAGGTTTGTTTTCCTGCATCTTTCTCCCTTTTCACTCCCCATTTTTTATATACCTATATATATACCTGTTAACTTTTGTTGGAAACAACATGATGCATCAAAGGGAGCTAGCCCTTATCTAGAGACTCTCTCCTCCAGCTTCACCAGTCCCACAGGCTAGAGGAGAGTTTCCATGTTGCGAGGAGAAGGTCGGAGTTTGACTCCTTGCCACTGGATGCACTTTCTTGCGTCAATAGTTTTGGCACACCCAGTGGGACCCAAGTTTTCAATGAAATAAAGTTTTAGGATTGATGTTGGTCCTGTTACAGAAAATCAAAGCCTTCAACATCTGGTGACTTTGAGTTAAATCCACTAGTTAAGCAGCCTGGTGCCATCAAAAATCCATTTCTTGTATGTATACTTATTTTGCATAGAATCATGGGTCTTGTTTTCCTTCATGTGACTATGATCAGACTCAAAAATTTTAGAGAATCCCCTCAAGTAGCTCTCCTAGTTTCCCTACAATGATAAGGGAAATGGTGCTAGATTTTGAGAGGTAGACAATGGAAATTGATAGACTGGAAGAGCAGTACAGATATCAGCAGGAGCTGATGTATAAAGAGGAGTGTTTGTTTAGGCAAGCATAGGCCCTACAATGCATGAAGGAGGAGCTAGCAAAATGGATAAATCCATCTATTCAAGGCAGTCAGCCTTGCATGCCCCTTCTTAATCTAAAAAATGCCCCCTATTTTGTGCCAAATCCTTTCTATCAAATAGCGCTTGCTCACTCTAGCTCATCTAATGAATTCACTCCCAATCCCATGTGCCTAGCTTTCCAATACTAGAGGGCATCAAAACAACCTCCCATGGAGATGAACCTTCTAAATTTCTTATATTGTGAATCTTCCATTGGAGAAAATACCACCAACTAGCACGTCCCTCTTCTATAGTCTCTTCCTTGCATTCTTCAGCCTCCCCAAGTCCTTCAGCATAATGCATAGATTTTGAGTTGGAGGAAGGAATGCCAGAGACCAGCTCAGAGCTTTGAAGAGGATAATGCTGATGACCTCCAAGAAAGACTCTTTCAAGACAACCTAGCCAACCAAATTAAAGATTTAGAGGCTAGGATAAAGCTACTTCTTGAAGAAGAGATGAAATTTTCAGACCTTGTGGAAGAGCCTCAGGACCTTGGAGATAACAAAGTTGCTGCTTGTTCATAGGAGAAAAATTTTAATTCAAAGATCCTAAACTGGGGAAGAAAAGTAGAATCATGGGGTAGAAAAGAAGAAGAAAAGCAAGGTTTTTCTCAAAACCTTGAAGAAGTTAAAACTGTGCCTACTTATGATGATACTGGCAACCTCTAAGAAAAGCTTTTCCAAGAAGATCTGGCCAGGAGAATTACAGAGTTGGAATCCAAAGAAAAACTCCTCAACCAATGTGTGGTGGACCTATCTGAACCTAGCCCATCCACACACCTCCAAGAGAGATATCAGGCTGCCCCTAATATTGATGAAGTGCTGACCAAATGGAAAGAGGAGAATTATTCAATTCTAGCTCAAGGACTGCCTCCTCTTCCACATGTTTTCTCCATTTCACCCCTTCTCAAGGAAGAACCTATTCTACAAGAGGTGAGTGAGGAACAAAAGATCCAATCTACTGTCCTTTAAGATGCTATCATGAGTGACAACGAAGAAGAAATTGTCATTGATACTCCTTGTGGAGACCTTATTAGTAGTGGAGAAGATATAGGTCTTGCATATATGTAGATGTTCCAGCAATTTGAAGAGGAACAAATGCATGGTAAGCTCTCTTCCCCTCTATTTGATGAACTTGTTATTTTGATGATGAGGTTGAATACATTGAAGAGCCTAAGTTAGAGGAAAATTAGGAGGATACTTTTGAACATCTAGAGGTCCTAATTTTTTAGGAGGAAAAGGAGAGGTCTGTCTTCCTGGAGGAATGCCTTGAAGAAGTAAGATTTAAATAGGGAAGTGAAGTTTTATGGGATGAACAATATTTTTGTGAGCCCATTTCAGACATCACCACAGTCACCCTTCTTCAAGAAGGCCAAGAGGAAGCAGAGGATGAGTCTAACAGAGTTTTTAGTGAGACAAAAGGAAACAAATCAGACCATGATACATTGCAGAGGAATTGTGTAGATCAAGGGTCTTATGGTGATGAGTCAGTAGCCATTAATTTATTGGTGTGGAGCACCTATAGAAGGGACCAGCATTTAATAGGATTATAATGACAAACAAATTACATATATGTCAGAGGCATGTTTGATTTTGATCCACTCAAATTCTAGCCAACCCAGGTGACAGGCAGGAGGAGCAAGTCACCAAATCCCCTTTTCATTCAGCTACTTGCCTGGCACCATAAGTCTTCTTGTTAGGAAGGGGACTTGAGAAGAATTCCTTTTGATCTAGGAGGGAGGTGAGCTTTCCTGATTATCTGTACATAATAGTTTGTTTTTAGTTTCTTTTCCTGCTTTCCCTAAGTGTAGTTTGCACAAGTAGTGTTTTTTTAGCCTTGTGTGTTTCCCTTTGCATGTGGGGTAAAGCTTCATGTTTGATTCTCAAATATTTCAGGCTATTCTTGATTCTTTCATCACTTCATCTGACTCTGTGCCCAATGGATTTTAAGGTAACTGGTTCTAAGCATAATAGGCACGCTTCCCCTATGAGTCACCATTTGTTGACCAAATTTTTACTCACAGGCAAAATTGTGGTCACCTTCTTTCCCCCTGCACTTTAAACCCAATCATTTTGGGTTTGCAAGTTCATTTTTAGGTTCAACACATTTGGTTCATGCTCTAGTTCAAGTGTTAAGTGACTTTCGATTCAATGGTTTAATTTTGAGTTCAGTTTCTTGGTTCAATAATGATTGAACCAAACTATTGAACCAATTTTTGGTTTAATGAGCTTGGTTCAAGTTCAAAGGGTTCATTGTTCGGTTCAAGTATCTCAATGTAAACACATTGAACCTTCATACCATTAAACTATTGAACCAAATTTTTTGGTTCAACGGGCTTTGGTTCAATGTACTCGATTCAATGAAAAAGTTCAATGGAAGGGGTTCATGACTCATTGGTGCACTTGGTTGAACCTTTAAACTATTGAACCTTTTTTGGTTCAATGGCCTGATTCAAAGGTATGCCCCAAGCCAAAGGGTAGTCAATGGTCAAATTACCCTTTGGAGGGTAGACACTTCAAAGACTTTTCAAAGATTTGGGTGCAGTTCAATTGGTTGAAGGATTCATCAGACAGAATATCTGTAGACAATTTGTCCATAGGAATTACCTGCAAACATTTTGTCCATAGAAATACATAGCAAAGTGGCCTGAGAATTAACCTGGGGAAATTGTCTGTGGACAATTTTCTTGTGGGAGCCTAGAAGGGCAGCTCAAAGTAATAAAGGGACCCACTGAAGTTCCCCAAAGGGTAGGTGCCCTTGCAGGGGACTTCTGGCCGAGTCCAAGGACTTTTCAAAGGGATAGGTGCCAAGAAATTTTCAAGATAGAGAAGTGCTCAAGAGGATGCCACGTGGACCCGATTGACGTGGCAATGGACCTGATGACATTTTAGTAGGACCCGACGACGTCTCGATGGACATCAAATTTAGAAGAATGGTTTAGCAATTGGTTCTCAAGCGATGACGCTCGAGAAGCCATCAATTTCAAGAGGAAGGAATATCCATTAGTTTTCAAAGCTTGACGGCTGAATAAGCATCAAATTTAGTAGAATAGAATGGTCATTTGTTTTCAAGCTGAGAAAGCATTATCAAGAACTAGAAATGCAAAAAAACCTACTAAAAGTTTGCCCCTGGGGGCCAACTAAGCCAAAAGAGACAAGAAATACAAGGGACAAATTGCAGATGATAAGCAAGGAGAAATGACATGGTGCAAAAGTGACAAGGCAGTCCAAGTGGCAAGTGGAAGGCAATTTATTTCCTATTAATGCCCAAATGGCACAAATAGCAAGCAGCAGGGTCCGTGCATTTAAAAAAAGGGGACAAATTTCATTTGTTGGTAGAAAAGAGGTGTGATCCATGCTTCCACATTAATGCTCAAATGCCAAAATCAAATTTGGCAATTATACAACATGGTTCCAGCAGGCTTCTTCTAGAATGATGATAACACAACAATGTTTTCCTTTCCAATGGGACGCGAAAGGCCAACTTGTGAAAGAAGTGCCAAGATTCTTTCTCCTTCTTCTATATATTGTAACTTCTCATTTTTTGAGAAGAATTGATTCTTCCACTTTTGCATATGCGTAGCCCTGTCAAAATTTCACCTAAGTCAAATAAAATGCAGTCTATTACTTCCATTTGGATAGATGTTTCAAAGTATGCCTTGAGTGTTTGTCTATGTCCAGTCATTGTTTCTTGATGCTCTCACAGGTTCAACACTAGTAGACCTGTCATCTACAAGGTGCCATTTCTACAGTTGAAAGGAGAAGAGCTGACATTTGAGAACACCAGAACAAAAGGAGTCACTTACAGTGTGTATTCCATAGCACCTCAGTGATTTTTTATCTCCTATGTTTTCATGAAAGCCTCCCTACCAGTCTTTTGCAGCTTGGTCCTTTTTGCCAAATGTGTAGAGTATATACATATTTGTCTGGTTCTGAGAGTGGATGTGTGAAGGTCAACCTATTTTGGTGCATCACCTCTTTAGAGTAGGTTTGTTTTCCTGCATCTTTCTCCATTTTGACCCCCCTTTTTTATATACCTATATATATACCTGTTAACTTTTGTTGGAAACAACACGATGCATCAAAGGGAGCTATCCCTTATCTAGAGACTCTCTCTTCTAGCTTCACCGATCCCATAGGCAAGAGGAGAGTTTCCATGTTGCAAGGAGAAGGCAAGAGTTTGACTCCCTGCCACTAGGTGCACTTTCCTATGTCAACAATAATGGCATGCTCAGTGGGACTAGATGCATCCTACACATAAAGAATATCCTTTTTCAACTTTAAAATATTTATTTGAGCTCTTAAAACTCTTTCAAATTGATTTTCTAACTTTATTTTGCCATTTTTAGTTGCCACAATTTTTACACAGTAACCAACATCGACAAAATTATCGACATCGGTTACTTGGCTTAACCGACATTGACTAGTAGAATTGACATTAGTTAGATATCGATTGGCCATAACTAACATCAATGGTATTGACTGTTGTCAATCACTATGTTTTTACAAAAAAATAGACCTGAGACTCTATTTCCAAAGTTTATTATTTCAAACTCAAAAGAGCTTCAAAGCTAAAAGACATGCTAACAATTATCTTACAGGACCAAGTGGGATATTTTTTATTTAAAACATGTTTAAATCACTTTTTCATGTTTAAAATTTGATTAGGAACTTTGTTTTGGTGTTTAATAAAGAATTTTAGGTGTTTTTGGTGAATGTTTTCAAAGTTTGCAACTGAGTCCAAGGGGTCAAATGAACAACACCAAACATTTCATTTGGCTTTTAAAATTGAACACACTTATCAATTCATGTTTACAATAGTTTTTTACTTAAATCTTGTTTGGCAAAAAGAGGTATGTTTCATGTATGCTCTTTCATTTTTCCCCTATAGGTAACCCTTGGAATCAAAATCACCATTCCTATTGCAAGTAGCCTAGTCCAAGGATTATAAAGAAAGTCATCTAAAGCACTCTCCAAAAACTCATCAAAGTTTGGGTGACCTTGAAAATGACCCTAGAGTCTTTCTATTTTCATGATTTATTTATTTATGCATCTTGGCTTGTGAGGGGGACTTCATCACATCCTGTAAGTTCTTTAGGGAAGATTTGACATGGGGTTCATATCCTAACATTTACTTCATTTGAATCCTTTGGAGTTTTACATGGGATGTAGTGGTACTCTAGACATCACACTACACTGAGCAAATAGTAGGATGTAGTGGTTGTAAAAAGGACTAGACCTTTTTGCAATAAGTTGAGTGATACGGACCCAAAATTTGTGCTTTTATTTTGCATTTTTTGGCATGGAAGTCATTGTGCAATTGATTCCCCTATATTATTAGAAAACTTGATAGATCTTAGACAAATCCCCACTTTCCTTACAAGTATTGTTGGTGCAAGGTGCACCTCAAGGTCCATGTCATAGTACTATCGTTTGAGAGAAGGGGGGTGTAAAAACCCTAATATATAATGCACATTTACTCTTGGATAAATACTTAAAATCCTCTCAAATGATGTATATTGATGGATTTTAATAGTACCAATTAAACATGTCAATCTAGTATCTAATGTCAATTAATTAGTTGGTATTATCCTAGATTAAAGTCTTTTTTGGAGTCAAAACTTAGTGTAAATAAATAATCCAAACCAAACACAGTTAAAATTTTCCTTTGAATAAAGAGGCATTATGCTATCCATGTGAGATCATCCATTTGCCTTGTTCAAAGTTCATCAAAAAATTGAGAGTCATATCATCCACTTTGGCATAGTTATGCTGCCCATTTGAGTTTAGACCTTTACCAAAATAATTTAAGTCCTCCACTTATAATTTAAATTTGAATTTACACCTTTACAAGTTTATAGGGTTGATGTGTTAAGTGGGTTCACCATTTTCACTAAACTTGAGGGAACTTAGGTTTAATTTCCAATTTAGGTTGAAGGCCATTTAAGACTCATTATCATTATCATCAATTGATAGACTTAAGCCATTTTTTGCTAAACATTTACACTTTAAGTCTATACACCATAACATTTTGAGTTAAGAAAGGTAGTGTTATGCTATCAAAATTATGAAAAAATGTCTTTGCCTTAGAGAGTCTTTTAAACAAACTTTTTTGTCACACCTTGTAGGTACTATAGCGTCATTACGCTACCCAAATCATTTAAAACATTGTTTCATAGACCCTCTTACATAGAATTCCAAATTTATTCCTATAAAATTACACTGATCCAAGTGTACTTTTGATCCTTTGTCTAAAGGTCAATTATACTGTTCACCTTTTGTCTAGCTTGTTTATCAAAAGAATGAAGTTTTATATCATTATTTATGAGAAAATAAACTATTGCTAAAAGTGCCTTTTGTTTCATACCCTTATACCTAGTTGATCAAGTTCATGTCCAAGAATCGAATGCCTAGTTTTTGTTTTAAGTGTTTCAAATATGTTAGATTAAAACTTTCATCTATTTTCAAATTCTATATTTTGATGCCATTTGGCCAAGAGTCCTAGCACATGCCTTGTTTGAGCCTAGCTTTTGATGCCACATTTGGCCAAAAAACCTAGCAACTTTTAAATTTTTAGATTAGAATAACTTGAAACACTTTGACCCTAGAGTTTGGCATTTTTATTTTTCAGTCCATTTACTTTCTTACCTTTGTGTGAATAGTAAAACATTAGATACTTCACTCTAGCTTGTTTCCTCAAAAATATTTACATAAACCTTTTGATACTATTGACAAATCTAGACCAAGTTGAAGGCATCATTTGTTTTAGATTTTGTCCTTTTTAGAGTTTGTAAAAACTTTGATCTTTTATCCTAAAGCATTGACTATGGATCCCAACATGTATTCCTACACTCGTAGTGGACTCATTTATAATCTAGGGATTAGTAATGTAGTTGTGTAGGAAGAAATGGTGAAAGAATCCTATGTGGATAACATTGCTTATGAGATGGATTCTTATCCCTCTTATAATTCTCAATTAGGGGCACAAATCCAAGATCCATTAGCTAACTATTTGGTTAACACACCACCTTACATAGAATAGGACCAAGAACAAACCGTATAATACCTAACTACAATACCCATAGTAGATGAGCCAGTTCTTCAATAGTCATATTCTAATAATACAGCTTCCACGTATGATCCATTTTTGTTTGAGTGACATTTGTTATAAAATTAAGATGAGATTTTGGTTAGAGCCATAGTTTGGGGATAAGTTTCTAATAGACTTCCCCCATGAAAATTTACCAAGTCTATGAAGAGTGCCCCACAATATCATTTACAATCAATAGGCTTCTTCTAGAAATCCTATGGCTCTAGTCCAAACAACGTATCAAGACCCTAATATATCTAATCGAGGTAAAAACATCATAGAAGATCACTTTAACTAAATGTAGATAGTGAACCAAAACTAGCTAAATTTAGCATGTGATTTCAATTAGATGAACATGGTAAGTAAGCCTCTCATTGACCTAGTTCCTTCAACAGGAGTGTTGATAGAATTAATTAGGCAAGAGAATCTAAGTTTTGACCTATTTATACAAACCACTTTGATAGATAAATTGATAGATATGCTAGTTATTGAGGATGTGTCTTTGAATTCTACAAAGAATAGTGAGCCAAACATAGTAGACAATGTGAAAACAACATCCAATCTTGATCAAAGTGGTACTTATACACAAATAACTAGCCAACAACGTGTACCTATAGTTAATCCCATGAGCAAATCATCATACTAAGGAATACGATTTTTTGTACCCCAGCCTTAACCAGCTGATTCCTTGAGTGTACAACCTATAAGATTAGATAATCAAACAATGGCTAATGTTATGCCTCAATGATAGAATGTCATGAATCCTACTCCCCCTTAATGATTAGTAGGTGGTATTCAATAACAATAGACACAGTCTAGTGTATAAATACAATAAAAGATGAATACATTTCCACCTCAACTAGGGGCAACAATTATTCCACCTTGCCAAGTAATGATGAACATACCTCTTCAGTTGCATACTAATATGACAATTCAAAACCAAACAATGACTAGTCAACAACATGCAAATATTGGTCAATGATAGATGCCAAATATATAACATGCTTTCACTTCTTCATAGGGATTCATGCAATAAGGAGGTCCCCATGTTTCTCAAGTAAATACTAGATAAACATTGGTTCAAAATGTGCCACAAATCCACAAATCTAGAGATAGGGTCTTGGTCCACAAGTTTTCACTCAACAACAAGGTTCAATTAGTTGGTAGCATGTCCCTTTTCAACTACAATAGACACAATATTATTATATCCCTCCATCCCAACCATAAAATCCACCATGTCAAACCTTTCTCACCAACCCAAACTTGAATATCATGCATCTAAATGTGCAATTTGAAGTACATCCTAATCCACGAATGTATTTTCTTGATCCATTCCCAAACCAAGCCAATGTACCCCAATAGGTGTTTCCATCATGTCCTGGTCAAAGTGTTCCACTTGTGACCTCCCAACCATCTATCCAAACCAATATTCTCCCTCAAACCAATATTCCATCTAGTTTCCTATCCCAAGAATTGCAACAAATGAAGGATGCAATTACTGCTATTTAGGTGGGGAAGCAAGCTAACAAGTTCAAATTAGATGATGTATGTTCATATATGTTCAATATAGAGTAGTTGTAGATACTATTTCCTCCATGATATGAACCACCAAAATTTGATAAATACAAAGGGAAAGGTGACCCTAAGGCTCATTTGATCGAATTCTTTGTCACATGTCAACTAGTGGCATATAGTGATATATACCTTTTACTGTTGTTTCTAAGGAACTTGGCTAGACAAGACTTGGAGTAGTGTTTGAAGTTTCCCAATAATTCAATAATGGACTTTGATGATCTTTTTGATAAATTTGTATAACACTTTTCTTATAATATCAAGCATGAGATTTCATTAGTAGACCTAACATAAGCAAATCAAAAAAATGGGGAGAGTTTTGCAAGTTATTTACAGTGATGGAGAACCCTTGCAAGCCATTTCACCCATAGTTTACCAAATAAACAATTAGCTACTGTGTTTACTAAAAATTTTCATAGTGAGATAGCCTATCATTTGGAATTGCAATGCGCACATATGTTCAAAGATATCATTGATAAAGGTTTGTCAATTGAGAGGGTGCTCATAAATAAAGGATTCATCAAACTTAAGTCTCCCAATCAAGGGAATGGCCAATAACAAAATCCTAATCAAGTGCAATCATCATAACTAACATAGGCCAATAACTAAGAAAGACCAAAGCAATTCAACTGTAATAACAATGTTATGGGAAATGGAGTAACCAAATCTCATCATGTCCAAACTATGTAATTATTGTTTACACCACTTTTTTAGCTTACTCCTACCCCATAACCTCTCTAACCAATTTTGAAAGTGGAAAAACCAAGACATGCACAACAAATACAATAGCCTTTACCATTGCAAACCCCTCCTCCTAGAAGAACTATCCCTATATGTCATGTCTTTAGTGACCTAGGAGAAATTATTGAGTCTATATTTCACAATCTTGTTGTCACTAATCTAATTAGTTGGCCCATAACAAAAAATTATCTACAAGGAATTTCTTACCTTGATTGGTACCATGAAAATGAATTTTGTGACTATCATCAGGTCAATAGGCATAATCTATGAAGATGTGTCCAAATCAAGTATTTAATTGAAACTATGTTAGAGAATGGGGAGATAAATCTGGATAATGATGCTTCCATTTCCAATCAAACTCTTGGGATCTATCAAAACCCCTTTCCCTGACATAACAATAAATAACATTAAAATAATTAGAAACAACAACAATCGCTAATGTAGTAGCAAAATTAGTAGTGTTAGAATGAAGGGCTAAACTAGTAGAATCAATAAAATCAATAACAAAATCCATAATGACAAAATACTAGACAAAACCAAGGTTAGAACAATAACAACCAACAAACCTACCATGCAGTTGCACATAACTACAATAGGGTTATATTCCATATTGTAGGGGGTAGTGTTAATAACATCTCCATTAATCCTGGACCAAGCACTAATCAACCTAGACCATTGCTAAACAATACTATCCAACCAAATTAAATGGATAATCCTTCTTTAACCTGGTAATGCATATAGGCAAACTAGCGAACTAGGATTTCCACTTTTAGATCTTATAGTGATAACTTGTTCTTTCCATGTGACCCCATGAAAGTGCACTGGCATCCAAGACTTGTCCTATCTGATCCCATACCATTTTCAACATCAATTCGCAATAATGATCTAGTATTTAATCCTGATTTTGAAATCACAACTTGGAGGTCAAAGATTACTATCCCATGCCCTCAACCATCTGCCACTTTACCTATCATCTAACCAACCATTCAACCTCAAAATAATCCATTCACTACTGACCAAGACAAGAAGTTTGATATTGTGGAGCAATTATAGAAGACACTAGCACAAATTTCTATGTTAGATTTGTTATGAAAGTCAATAATCTACAAAAACATCTTGAATGAGTTTTTGACCCAATCCACTATTGCTAGTGACATATCTCCTAATAAATTTCAAGCTTTGGTTGGACACCTAGCTCCATCCCAACAAGTCACATTCAACTAAAGTGATATGTCTTCCCTTGGCAAAGCGATATGTCTTCCCTTGGCCCATTCCATAATAAACCATTGTACATAAAATTTTGTATTAGATTGCATAAAGTGAAATGTGTCCTTATTGACAATGGATCTAACCTCAACATAGTGTCCCTCAAACTCATCAAGCTTCTTGGGTACATAATTATAGATATCTAGCCAGAAACAATAACTATCAAAGCTTACGATAATCAAGAAAGAGAATCACAGGGCACAATTAGTTTGCTAGTTATCATTGGGCATTTGACCCATGATATACTTTGCCATGTGATAGATCTTGAGTTATCATATAATATGCTTCTAGGCACACCTTGGTTACATGAGATTCATGCAGTCCCATCAACACTGCACTAATGTATCATTTTTTCCCACTTTGGGATGGAGGTGAGTATTCCAAGAGATTTACACCCGTATGAGCACAACAAGCATCTTGAGGCCAAGTTTCAAATCTATAAATATTACTATGACATGAATCCAAGTTCTAATCAAGATAAAAGAAAGGCTATACTTATTGATCCTTCACTAGATAATTGCATAGATCCTAATATATTAGATTCCCTTACCCACATGCCACCTCCTAAATCTTCCAATCATTTCACCATTTCAAATAATGGACCAGGAGAATATGTGACCCATGATATGTTTCATATCACCAATATTCCTTAGAATATGAAAACCTTTGGGTGACCTAAGATCATCCAACCTATACATTGGTAATGAAAGAACAAAGATAAGGGACCTATCACATTTGTACCAACATCTAGCCTAGGACCTGACCCTCTTGACTAGTGATGATGATGTCAACAATGAAGTAGAGTCTGATCATAGCCTTACCTTTGATAACCTAGATAAAACCAACCTTTTTGATAATAATTCCATTTGTACCCTTACCCAAGCCATTCATCACAATCCATTTCCATCATATTATCCTTAACTATTAGATTGGGACCAACAAGAATCTAGTCTGTCGATTGGTGAGTTCTAGAATGATGAGGCATTTTATGATTTCTTAGGCCTTAGAGAAAATGTTCTACTGTGAGATTACAAATCAGGGTTCTCAATCACATTAGATCCTACAGCGTATTTTGGAGAGTGATTGAACACCCTTAGCCAAAAATAAATAAGTTAAACATTGAGGTCCCAAAGTGGAAACCTCTTTGAGGCACTTTCTAACTAGGGAAAAAGTAAAGATAAAGGCTAGTCTAGTGGTGACAACCTATTTAAGGAGCCATTAGATGGGGGTGTTCATTCTTCTTCAAATTTAGATTAGGAGACCACCAATGATGAACTTGCCTATGGATCTGAGTTCAATTTTGAGCAATAACAAGTATTTGATCAAATTCTCTAAGAATTTTCAACTATTTTTGCTATATATCCAAATCTCTCATTAGGAGACTCAGATTCATCATGCCTAAGAGAAGTTGAAGAGCAAGTCCTAACAGAGGACCCTGACATAGTTCAACAGTTCAAGTCATTATGTACTATCCTAGAAGATGGCTCAACCCTCCTAGTCAAAGATACAATAGAGGTAAACACCAAGACTCTATCAGATTTGAAATGGATAAAATTAGGTGCATCCCTCATTGAGGAGGAATGCGACATTTTTATAGCTCTATTGAGAGAATTTATGGATATATTTTCATGGGCCTATTCTAACATGCTAGGATCAGACCCTGCCTTGGTTCTGCACCACCTTATGGTTAACCCCGATGCCAAACCCGTAAAAAAAAAGCTACATAAGATTTATCTTTGCATTTATATATTGGTAAAGAAAAATTTGGAAAAACTATTAAAAATAGGATGTATCTGATCCATTGACTACTTTGAATGGATCTCTAATGTTGTACATGTTAGTAAAAAGCTTAAAGGAATTATAATTTATATTGATTTTTGAGACATCAATAAATATTGTCCTAAAGATGATTTTCCATTGCCTAATATCAACATGATCATTAACTCAATAGCAAGATATGAAATGCTTTCACTCATGGATCACATTTTAGGATCCAATCAGATCAAAATAGTGCCAGAAGATCATTATAAAATAACACTCACCACTCCATGGGGAACATTTTGCTATCAAGTGATACCATTTGGCCTTAAGAATGTGGTAGCTCAATATCAAAGAGCCATGACTATCATATTTCATGATATAATGCATGATATTGTTGAAGACTATGTTGATGACATATTGGGAAATTCCAAGACTAGGGCTAACCATCTAGCAGTGCTGCATAAGATATTTGAAAGACTACAAGAGTAAAAAGTCAAAATAAATCCAAATAAATGTGTGTTTGGTGTAAATTCATGTAAATTAATTGGCTTCATCATGTCTCATAGAGGTATTGAAGTTGATCTGGATAAATTCCATGCTATAACTGAGATATCACCACCAACCAATTTGATGAAACTCCATAGTTTATAGGGTAAGATCCAGTCCATCTGGCACTTCATCTCTTAATTATCAGACAAGTGCCATCCATTTATGCACCTTTTAAAGAAAGGAGTTAAATTTCACTAGGATGAGCATTGCCAAACAAATTTTCAATAGCTCAAAGACTATCTTGTCAATCCACCTATTTTATTACATCTTATACTAGTAAAGCCATTTTTGTTATACCTTTCAACTATCGATTATGCCCTAGGGAACTCTTGTCTCAACATGATGATAATTGAAAGGAGCATGTTACTTACTACCTAATATATACCTTGGTTACATATGAACATAACTATGCACCTGTTGAAAAATCTTGTCTATCCATGGTTTTTGTAGCTCAAAAACTACGTCATTACATGTTGAATAATAGAACCATGGTCATTTCAAAAGTAGATCCACTCAAGTATTTACTATCTAAAACAACTTTTCAAGGTAGAATGGTTGAGTGGATCATGCTTCTTAGTGAGTTTGACATAAATTATGTCAATCAAAAAGCAATCAAAGGATAAGTTATTACAGATCAACTTAATGAATCACGTCTCTTAGACACACAACCACTCAAGTTTCTATTTACTAATGAATCCATCATGACCATTATTGAGACACCCCTTAAGGAGAAGCCCTAGAAGCTATACTTTGATGGTTCATTCACTACACATGGATTAGAGGTAGGCCTATTATTTATTACACCACAAGGGGATCTAATCCCTAAGTCATTTAGAATCATCTTTCCTTGTATGAACAACATGGTCGAGTATGAAGCACTTATTGTAGGACTTTGACAAGTAGTACAATGGAATATAACTCATCTTCAAGTTTATGGTGATTCTCAGTTAATCATCAATCAGGTCACAAATCATTTTTAGACCAACGATTACAAGTTGGTTCCATATAAAGCCTTGGTTGACACTCTTAAAAAGTAAATTGCCAACATTCAATTTGAGCACATACCAAGGGCTAGAACAATAGATGCCATGGTTACTATTGGCTCACTGATTTGACAAATAGATAAAGCTAGAGATTATCAGTTCCTTATCAGAAATTATCATCATCGACTCATGAACCTACAACCATTACCATTATTTGTGATATTGTTAGTCCTAATTCTATCTAGTACTTATACCTTTACAACTACCTTCATGACCAAGTTATACCATATAACCTATCTCAAAAACAAACCAAAGCCTTCATTCATCATTCCACTTGTTATACTCTACTTGGATCCACCCTTTACCCTCATTAGTTTTGATGGAACTCTACTTCATTGTTTAACTTTGATAGAGTCTACATTAGCATTAAGAGAAGTTCACAAAGGAGTATATGGATCCCATTTTATCAGGGCATTCCTATCCTAAAATCTCTTACATACTGGTTATTATTGGCCCATAATGGATGTAGATGCCACTACATATGTAAAGAAATGTGACAAATGTCAATGACATTCTAATCTGATTCATGCCCCAGTAAAAAATCTAAAACTGATGTTGACACCATGGCCATTTTCTACATGGGGACCTCATTGGGAAGATTAACCCCACTTCATCTAATGGCCATAAACATATCCTTACCACCACTGAATATTTCACTAAGTGGATTGAAGTTGTACCCCTCACATGACTGGAAAGCAAATTTCCAAATTCATGTTCAACCATCTCATCTATTGCTATGGTATCCCCTCTAAAGTTATATTTAATAATGGAGGATCATTCAAGAGTAAAAATATAGACTAGTTATGAACTAAATACAACATCACCCAAAATTTTTATATAGCATATTACCCTCAAGGTAATGGCTAGGCTAAGGCATCCAATAAAACCATTACAAACATTCTCAAAAATATTGTCAATGATGTTGGTTGTGATTGGCACTTTTAGATATTCCCTACCCTTTGGGCAGACTGTACTAATCACTGTACCCCCATAGGAGCCACTCCATACTTACTTGTTTATGGTATTGAATCCATCCTTCCTATTGAGTTTGAATTTCCTTCACTACACATCTCTTTCAAGCATGTCCTAGATGATCATGACTATCGACTAGCTCACTTGTAGGATCTGGATCTACTTGATGAAAAATGCATAGACATGCTCAATAATATTTAAGCATATCAGAATCAACTCAAAGGCCACTATAATCAACATGTGAAGTATCAAACATTTGAAATTGGTAATCTTGTTCTCAAAGAAAACCAAAAGAATACCATGGCCAGGAAGAAACATAAAGGGAAATTCAAACCAAACTGGATAGGGCCTTTCATCATCACTATAGATTATGGATTAGGAGCATACAAGCTTACCACACTAGATGATGATGAACTTCTAGAGCCAATGAATATTATTCATCTCAAGTGGTACTATGCTTAAATTCTAAGGTGTATTTTTTTAAGGACCATTTTAGTTATGTCATTTTATCACTATTCTTCTTTATACACATACCATTCTTATCTGTCCTCTCTACCATATCCCCTTTCCATTTCCTACCTATCGACCCAACATGTTCTAAAACATAGCCTATTTGACCTTGGTTTTTTCTATTTATTACATAGTTTTAGCATCAAGATATTTGATTAGTTCATCAATTTGTTCAATAACTTCAGACAAAGATCATATTTTGAGATAGTGTGATAGAAGTTTTGGTAGTTGCATCCTTCATTTTTTAGTCTTTTCTTACCACCAATCTTGTTACTAATTATAATCACCTTTGGAAACATTAGTACCATTGAATCTATGCCAATGTGTCCTAGTTATAAATACCTATGGGCAAACTAGGGGAAATATTAAGCCTTGATGTACCAACTTGCCACTTCTTCTTCCATACTTTGTCTTTTTACCAACTGTCCCTATTGTATTTGAATTGATTGCTTCATTAGTCAATTTCTCCATTATAAGGGCAAAACCACAATGACTTGAGGTCCTATTTTGGGACTATATAGGTAGAACTCAATACTTATTGAGGTCATCTCAGTCAACCATTTCCTAATGCTCTCACCATTTTGTGAGCAACCTAAGCCATGCTCTTGCTATTTTGTGAGTAACCTAAGCCACACTGTCACCATTTTATGAGGAACCTAAGCCACACTCTCACCATTTTTTGGGAAACCTAAGCTATGCTCTCACCATTTTATGAGCAACTTAAGCCATGCTCTCAACATTTTTTGAGCAACCTAAGCCACGCTCTCACCATTTTGTGAGCAACCTAAGCCATTCTCTCATCATTTTATGAGTAACCTAAGCCATGCTCTCTCCATTTTGGGAGCAACCTAAACTAATCTCTTTCCATTTTATAAGCAACCTAAGCCACCCTCTTGCTATTTTTTTAGCAACCTAAGCCATGCTCTCACTATTTTGTGAGAAACCTAAGCCACACTCTCACTGTTTTGTGAGTAACTTAAGTATGAATGCTCTCACCATTTTGTGAGATTGAACCATTAGTGTCTCATCATTCTCGATTGAGTTATGTCACTCCAAAACACTTCCAAAAACATTTGTAAAATAATTAGAAAAGAACAAAAACATTGACCACTTCTTTACCTTAAGGATTTTGGGAACCCTTACTAAGTTACAAGCAAATCACTTGTCATTTAGTTTCCCCATCCTTTTTGGCCTTTTTCTCTCACACATTTACCATTCGAAAAGATCATTCCTATTATTCTGTCACATCCATTCTATTTATTTTCATTAGTTATCACATTCTTCCCATTCCTTGGGAGAACTACATTTGGCCTAAAGTTTTTTATTAGATATTACATCTATGAAACTATGAAGGCAGTGTCCACTTGCCTAGTGTATATGGAGACAGCTCAACCACCCCCTTCCTTTTCTTCTATTCCCTTATTTTGTTTGTTTATTAAGTTTTCACATATTTTTTAGGGGTGATGTTCATAGGGTTTTTATTGCTTTGTTTATTTATTTATTTTTTTTTATTTTATTTGTTTGTCTGCTTGTTTATTTACTTTCATCACTGTTGCATTGATTCAGTTTATGTATGTTCATTGGGTGATTCCTTACCCACACTTACACTTGAATCCATCCATATTCATATATTTACATTTTCATCATGTTTTCTATCATTGGTTCATTGTTTTCTTGTGGGTATTGGATTATGGGAGTTATTCCTCATGCATATTTTGGTCAAGTATTTATGGTGGTCTATCATAAAGCCTACCATCATATGCTACAACAAACCCAAACTTCAAGAAGCCTATTCAAAAATGGTGGCATCTCTTTAGCACTAAAATCTTGATTCCATCCTAATCATATCCCTAATAGAGTAATTAAACATGAAAGAATTTCAATACTAGTTTGGACGAGCATCTCCCTACTAGTAGGTTATTCCAATTCATCATTACCCTATGTATTTCAGTTATCATCATCCTTGAACAACTTTATCATGTTTTATATAATTGCGGTCCAATGATTATAACCACCTACGAGAGAATCATTTTACAATGTCCCACCTACATTTCTCATGATTATAACTACCTTGGGAAAATCATTGCGTTGTCATACCACGTTGTCACTATCGGGGTATAATGCTTATAACCACCTTTGAGAAAATCACTGCACACTATCCCACTTACATTCTTAATTATTTTGAATACTTTTTTTAGTCTCATTATGTTTTTCACCCCATCATCTTTCCTTTCTTTAGTCCCCTCATTTCACTTCTTTCTTTTCGAGGGACCGTTTGCTGACCTACTTGTGCCAACTATTCCCTTGAGGGGGTATCATACAATCAGTTTATCATCATTACAATTGTAGGTATATGAGAAATTTTCATTATTTGAGAATATATTACTATGCTTATAGCTTATAATGCCTTCCCAAATAGGGGTAAATTATAGACACCTAAATCTAGCCATCGATAACCTCCAATCAGGGTTTTGACTAGTTTTCACCTAAAATGCACAATTTAGCCTAAAAACACAAAAACATGCAAAATGATGTGAAACTAACATATTCAAGTACCAATTTTGGATAGGGTGTCACTAAATGGGGCAATGGAATTCATGAGCTAGCTAACTTTGATAAATTCATTTTCAGTCAAAATGCCAAATTTGCACTTGTGTGCTCTAGACTGCTCTTACTTATCAAATATTTTTCACAAGACTTGGGCCTTTATTATTTTTTGTTGTTAATGTCATAAATGGTAATGCACATCTAACATGGATTTAAAATTCTAATCTATTCAAATTTAGGACCAATAAGAAGTAATTCTAATTAATTTGGGTATTTTGTGCATAATGTGCCTAAACACGCTTAAGAGATAATTAACCTAAATCAAGGCCTAATCAAGAATTCCATGGAAACTTGTTAAATAATTTATTTTGGAAATGCATATTGAATATTTTCATCATCAAGTGACCTCATTTCTTAGGAAGACATCCCTAGGACATAAATGCCACAAATATCAGTATTCATGCCCTCCATGCCTCTTAATTGCCCCTTCTTCCAATGCCATGATCAGGATAATTACAAAATTAATTCTAAAAATTGAATTAATCCTAAACCATACATCTCAATCTTGAGATGGATGGTTAGGGTTGATTCTGATCAAAATCTAAAAATCTATAAATAGGAGGCCTCACAGCATCCAAGGAAGGTGAAAGGAATTCTTGTGTTTTCATTCCTTGATTTTTAGTTGTGCTTCTCATTTGGATTTTGTTAACTAAGCTCTCCCTAGTGTCTAAGCCTAGATATGTTATGCTATTAGTGTGTTTATTTCACTTTGTTTTCATTTTGTAACTAACACAATACTAACCATCCTCTCTTGTGTCAAATTCCTGGATCATAGTAAGACACATATATTCATACTAATATAATGGTTTAAATTTGTAGTGTTTACATTTGCCCCCTTTTGTTGAGCAGTTTATGATAACCTACCATGAGACAAAAACTAGGATGGGTATAATGCCTTAGGTTTATGTGAGGAGGTATCCCCCCTTAGACCAAGAGCCGATGTAGGAGAATAAAGTGGTGATGGGTTTGAAGTAAATGGTAATGAATATTATAGATATAGGGTAAAAAATGGGATAAGAAACCAACTAGTGAGAATAACACTAAGTATGTGTTGTTAAGACATAGGATAATATAGGCACTAATTCCCCAAGGTAAATAAATAATGAATTGATATAACTATGAAAAGGTATACACAAGAAAAGGTGATTGAGAGCATAAAGGCTAGAATGGGTTGAACAAAGCATCTAGTGTGCATGGGTCATGGGCACAACCTAGAGACAATTGTTCATAGGTTAGAGTAAATTATTGGGTTCAAAGGGGAAATGTCCCAAATGGAATGTAGGCCTTTTTGAAAAGGATATGGGACCAACATAAGGTCTATGTCCACTAACTATGGGTATAGGGTGGAAAATAAGGGGATAGTTATATAAAGGGAACTTGTGTGGTCTTGGGTCATAACAGATAGTAAGGTAAAAAAAAGCAAATAGTGCTAAAGAGAATAGAAATGATATTGATTTTCCTAATTGATGCTAATTAATTATAAATTGACACAAATTATCATAGAATTAATGATGATCATAAAATAATTATGATTTATTTCTTAAGAATATATATAATTCTCTAGTTATGGTGGAAGATTATTTTCAATTTGAGAACATGTTTGCAATAGATAAAAAATTTATGCATGTCTACACATTTTAGTGAAGTATATAAGATGGAGGCTAGTGGGAGTGGTTAATAAAGGCGATGATGATCTCACAATGAGGTAGGGTGTAATTTTTTTTTTTTTTTGAATTTTTGGTTTTTTGTATGTTTTGTTTGTATTTTGGATACTTTTAGCATTTCCTAGAGGTAGGGAAAGTTATTAGGAGTTGATATCATCCATAGTGGATCAATAATGATTACTCTGATCAATCATTAATTGTTTATAGATCATCATCAATTAGATAATCAATGTTGATCACATAAGGATCAATTTTTATTCTTAAGAATCAAGGTCCATGGTGGTAGAAGAGAAAACTTAGAATATAAATTAAAGAAACCTAAGAGGTTCATGGGATTGTAGGCATGTATATTTCTTACCATGCATGATTGAGTGCCACCATTATTGGATCAGCTTCAAAAGGTGATGAGAGACACAAAATGGGAAAATCTAAAGGCTATAGGATTAGGTGGACTATGCCACTTTCATCAAGTGCATAGAGACCGGAGACTACTTATGGCATTATTAGAGAGATTAGACCTAGCAATAGGGACCTTTTGGTTACCTACTAGGGAGATATCCTTGACATTAGAGGATATATATTAGATATTATGACTTCTAGTGTAGGGGGTATACATTATTCTAGTGGATGAGAGAGGAAGAGTAGAAGCACTAACACATTTTTATGGAGAGGATGCTATAGATATTGATTTTATAATGTAAGGGTTTAATTTTTAGGTTCTATATGCTTAGGACCAAACTAGGAAATGAGTGATTACTATGATGATGTTGGCTATCTCTTGGTATGTATTACCTAATTCAAATGGTGGGAGATTTACATAGAGTTTGATAGGGGTACTAATAGATATGTGGGAGTATCGTACAATTTTTACATGGGATCCTACACTTTTAGTGTGTATATACATAGAGTTATGGGGATGAAGGACATAATGATGCTTTGGTCTAGATGTGAACTTCATACTACAATTCTAGGCCTTTGAGAATATATGCGTAGTTCATCATCTAGGGATACCATGGATGGGATGGAACCAATTTAAATTTAGTGTGGGCTTTTTATAATGGATAAATGACTTCACCTATCCACATGGAGATGGGAGAGTATGAGACTTATATTACTATCGATAAAATTTTGAAGAGATAGAGGAGGAGGTGGTATGGAGGCCATATGTTACATTTATAGCATGGCTAGGGATGGATAAGGAGTTGATGGTAGGGTAGCATGAGAGGTATCTATAAGGGTATTGCATGAAACATATAGAGTTGTTTTAGTTTAGGCACATGCAATAATAGTTTGGATTGCTCTAGGATATAACTAAGGCATCACATGTATATAGGAGATAAAAATCTAAAGGGGAGTTACCATAGTTGTAGGTGATAGGTCTTTAACTTTTAGTAAAGGATTAAATAGAGGGGGTGGATGTAGATGATGTTGGTGTTGATTATTATCATTGATGTCGATGGTGCATCTTTTATGAGGTTGATGTCATTGAGAGAGTGTGCCTTGTTGGCAGTGTGTTGATGTGACAAAGGTCATTGGTGGAGTGTTGTCACTAAAGGATATTGTCATGAAAGATAATTAAAAGGAAAAATATAGAATTTAAAGGTAAATAATACCTTATGGTTGCATGAAGGTACATGTCTTTGAATAGCCTAAGCCTAGTCATGGCATGAAAAGACCTTGTAAGAGGTTATGACCATGGTGGCTTAGTAAGATGAGTGCACATAGGCATGATATATTGTATGAGGTTGATTGAGCATGTATGAGAAGCATTGGATCACTCATGATATTCTCATGATGAGCCTACAAGGGTAAGACCTTTAGACCAAGTTTACACCTAGACCACTCCTAGACCCTGCTTAGCCTAATGAGGCATCATGATATGTTTTAAAGGGATATGAAGGATGTATCATAATATTTAATCATGAGAGAGGTTTATTAAGTATTTGAGTTATGTTGAGAGCACATGAAAAGAGGCATGAAGGTTATTTTTAATGCCTATTGTGGTTTGTAGGTCAAGATATAGAGAGCAAAGAGAGAGAGTGTGGCCTAATGAAGGGTCATGATCAGATTTCAAGGTTCTTGATCTCATGTAAATATTTTCAAAGGTGAGGTATGTTTTTTCAAGTATGTTCATGAAGTTTGAGGTCATATTTTTAAGGAAAAGGTATAAAAAGTGGTTTTTAGGTCTCTTGAATGCACAAAATGAATGATTCTCAACTCGAGAAAGAGTCTCTTGTGCTCATTAGCTCATAAAACCTTTGCATGGTAACATAGTTAATGAAAGGGTCATATATAAAAATTATATTATTTTTTTTGGATTGATTGGATATGATTTATGAATGATTATTAAGAATGAAAATAGGTTTAACCCCTCTTAGAACCCTAATAAGGACCCGATGTTGAAGATGTTGGTCAAAAGTACCTAGAATGGATTGGTATGCTTAGGTAAGCTATTTTATGTTATATTAAACTATCTTAGGAACCTCTAAGTGTGATTGAGTTGTTAGGTGTGTGAGTAGGCCCTACAAGAAAGTGTTAATTTCTTAAAGATTTGCTATATCAATCAGATTTGACTAAGTCAAAGTATGAAAATGGATGGAGGATGAAGATTTAGACTCATGTTTCATTTATATTAAGGTTTATGGATAGATTATATCCCTAAAATGTTCTAAAATAATCACCCAAGTTATCCAAACACTAACAAGCTAATGGTGGAAAACTGAAATACCTAGGCAATAGTGAAAAGATGATTAAGAATGTGTTATCATGATAAAGTGATGAAACCAAGTTCATGGAGATGTTTTTTGGGATTGGTATGTAATATTAATTATTGATATAAATATTTTTAGTCATATATAGTGGTTAAAATGATGAATCCAAAATGCCTTGTCTGACTCAGTGTGGTTTGTGTGTAGTGAGCTCAACAAATTGGTATGTAAGACCAATAATTGCCACTAGAACATATGATGATTATACTTGAAGATGGTATATAGATGTCAAATTTTCATCTATATTCATAATAATTAATTGAAAATATCTATACATGTGTTGGAGGTTTGATTCACCATGATTGGTCTTTGAGGAAAATTGGCAATTCTAAGTGAGCAAGTTGCAAGAGTGTTTTTGATTCTTTTTTATGCAAAGCTTGCACAAGTTTCCTTCTATTATCCTTAAATAAAGGATAAATTCACTATGATCAATATCTAAATAACCATGCAAGTAAAAGTTTACAAGACTGGCATAAGATTTCAAGATCCTTATCTTAATTAAAAGAGTCTTTATTAAGCCTCTATTTCTCTTTTGAAACTATCTCAAACACTTACCTTCAACCCATGCAACTTGCTAAAGAAATGATCCATTATTGTAGTCCTATTTTACTAATAATGAACTTGTACAAAAAATGAGAATGTGATATTCTCCTTTAAACTATTTTAATATACATATGGGTCAAATTTTAGGTTTTATCTCAATCCCCAAGACCACTTGCCTTCTTTTAGACTTCTCAACTAGGCCTTCTTTAGCCCTTATCCAAGGTCACATGATATAATTCCATACTATAGGTATGGTATGATCTATAAAACATTTTATTCAATTAGGGGATATAGAAATACATAATATTACAAAAAATTGTGATTTTTCATTGGTTATTTCTCTCCCATGGACTAAACCTTAGTTAGTAGGGTTTAGGGTCTCTAAACTGGCAGAGACCTCAAATAATGCCATATAATTTGTTTCAAAAAATATTAAAGTGTCTGATAAATTTCATAATATCTATATAACTTCCTCTTATCTTTCTTATTCAATGATCAAGATTCCACAAGCTGCAATGTGTTCACAATCTTAATGTCTCAATCCTTCCTTGATTGTGTAACTGACAAGAAATAAGGGTTTAGTAGGGTTTTAACAATATTTTATAATACCAAAATTATCATCAAAATATGGATAGATTTTTATTACATCAATATACTTATATAAATCCTCCTCAACATATTTTGAATTCAACACAAGTTTCTAAGTCAATAATCTCATACTACAAGATTTTGTGTTGCAAACAGTGTTATCAATGAATTGGGTTTTATCAAAACTATGAAGAAAATTTAGTCTTATATAGGCTATGATTTGTAATAAATTATCAACTTAAGTTAGAAATAATGTATCTCATTCATCTATTCATAAAAATCATTGTTAAAAATATCAAAAGTTCATACAAGTCTGTGTATACTCATGCCCTATTTCAGTTCTAGTTATCTTGACAAAAAATCCTTTCTACTTTTTTTTTGGGGGTTTCCTATCTAAAAAAGACAATTTAATTACTTATTAAACATTTTAAATAATATAACAACTAATCACTTACCATATTAAATATCCAAACAAGCAGAATTGTTAAATTAAAATCATGCCATGTCAGAGTACTCAGAATTTTCAACAACACAGTCTTTTTATTCATCAACTTTCATTATTTTTATGTCCATTATCTCTAAAAATTTAATGGATTACACCATGAAAACAAAATGGCTGACTCAACCACCTGACTAAAATGCATAATTGAATCTTGGAGGCTATTCCCACGTTTAGTCATTAAAATTACATGCATTTTTTAATGTTTTTCCAAGATGATCAATGTATGACCATGCCCTATAGACTAAAGAAGATACTTAGGAACTTTTTCATATTATTAATACCTCTCTGACACTTTATTAACATGTTTTACTCCTTTAATAACCACATATAATGTGTGGAAGCCTTTCACAAGGCTTAAAAATTAATTTTTTTAAATAATGGCATTTTGGAGGGAAAATCCATAATTCAAATTATATGAAACTATGAATAACCTATATCATGCCTAAGACATAATCAGGACCTATTACACCTATAAAAAAACCTAAAAGATAAATTCAAGCAAAAAATGAGTCAATTTTGGGATCCACAAGGATGCCCTTGCATCACTTTTGCCCTATTTGATGAAGTCTAATGCACTTAGTGAAGTTGTTGAGGTATTGAAGGTTATGTGTATGTAATTTATTTTCATGGTTATGTGTTTAAATAATATTTTATCTTTAGTTGTTCAAGATTGACCTTTTTGTGTATTTGTGAAGGCCTAATGTGAATGGTACTAATGGTTTGCTTCAAATGGTGGTTGGAACTAGAAAGTGTCATAGACCTAAGATGAGATTAGTATGGGTCTATTTGAGTGGTATATGAATTTTTAATTTTTTGTGTGGATTTTGAAAGTGTTTCAAGGATATCAAAGAGTAACGTGTAATAATGAAGGCCTATTTGAATTAGGTCTCCATAAGGCCTAAAATAGGTTTTGGTCTATAAAAGTTGAGGATGATCTATTATAATGATTAATTCATGTATAAAATGTGTTATAAGACATATTTTAATGTAAATATAAGTGTTCAAGTGTGTATGTCTTACCAAGAGGTGTATGAGCTAAAGGATTGTATAAGAATAAGGCCTAATGGGCTTAATTGTCTAGCTAGAGGATAAGTGAGTGCAAGCATAGGAAATAACAATTTAAAGAGTTTAAAGAGGTATTTTAGATCATAATAGTGGTGTAAATAAACTATCACTAAGATCTAATAAGGTTAATATAGATGAATATCAGGGTCATATGGCCTAATCTATCCTAAAGAGACATAGTTGAGTAAAGAAGCCTAAAAGGCAGTTTGAGAGAGATAGAAGAATGAGAAGAGATAAATAAGGTGATCATCATATATTGTTTAAGAAAAAAGGTTTTATGAAGGTGATCAAAAATTTTAGGTGGCTGAGTTGGTGCTAAGTCATCTAGGGGGTTGGTGCCTCCTTGTAGGTTGATGCTTATTAAAGCTTAGTTGAGTGGGTATTTGACTAGTTGGGGTTGGTGATCTATGTGGAGTTGGTGCTTCACTGAAGTTTAGTTTTTATATTATAGGACTATATTCCATTTGAAAATATTAGTGGGCTTTCTTCCCCTTGAGGGTTTCCCACATATGTATTATGTTTCATGATTTTGTATGGTTACATATGCTTTACTAGATATTCATGTTTGTTTGAATGGTTCATATATTCTTAAGTGGATTTGAATGATTATTTTGAAGACACTAATTCACCCCCCTCTCAGTGATTTTTATTCCAATAATTGGTATCAGATCATGGTCCTTTGAATCAAGTCTAACAACTTGAAGGTGATCTTAAGAAGCACATGATGTCTAGTGATAAAAAAGAAAAAGATACCATGCATGATAAAAAAAAGTATACTATGATACTGAAGAAAGAGAAGATAAATTAGAAATTGAAGTTGAGATCATAAGTTCAATTGGTGATTTTAAGAATCAAAATAAGACTATCAAGGATCTCAAGAATTAGTTAGAAGGTGTCAACATAAGGTTTAGATCCAAGCAAGTTGAGTATGACTATTTGAACATAGAGCTAGATACATTGAAAGTTGAACATGACCAACTCATAGAGAAGATGAGAAAGTTTGAGAAAGAGAGTGAGAAGCCAAAACAAGTCAAGATTATTAATATGAAAAGACCAATTTAGAATCCCAATGCAATAAGCGATAAGTTATCATGGAACCATAGGAAAAGGAGTGATTAGTCAAGGGGTAAGTATATAAATGTTGTTTGTTATAGTTGTCATAATATGGGACACATTGCAAGATTTTTTTCTAATAAATTTATAAGGCCCTCAATATTAAAAAATATATATGAAGTTCATAGAGTGCATGAGAAGGATCAAACATTGGTATGGAAGCCAAAGCAAATTAGCATTGATCATAGTGATCCTAATAATCAAGATGGAATATTTAATGAGGAATAGAAGACTAAAGTGGATTTTATGCTAACTCAAACATCCTTTCATATTCAAGATGAAAGCATGAAATGGTATATACATAGTTTTTTGAAAAGCCACATGATAGGAGAAAAAAATAAGTTCATCTCATTAAAGAAGAATGTTGAAAGAATCATAAGGTTTGGAGACAACACAACTGCCAATATAGTTAGCAAGGGTATCTTGAGTTTGGATAATGGGAAGACCAAGACACAAAATGTGTTGTATGTGGAAGGTTTGAAACATAACTTTCTTAGTGTAAGTCAAATGTTTAATCAAAAACACACACTAACCTTTCATTATAGAGGGTGTGATATAAGGAGAGCCAAATCATGAAGGCTAATTGCCAATGTTAAGAGGGTTGAAAATAATCTATATATCTTGAATGAGATCAAGAAGGAAAGATGCTTTATGAGCAAGATGGATGAAATTTGGATATGGCATAAAAGGTTAGGTCACTTAAACTTTGATAATTTGGTCAAGATAAACACTAATAATTCTTTGAACAACATGCCTAAGATCACCAAACCTACAAACGTACTTTTTAAGGAATGTCAACATGGTAAGTAGGATAGAATAAGGTTCAATTCTAAAGAGTACTCTACTAAAAGACCCTTGGATTTAATACATATTGATATTTTTGGGCCTACTATAATTCAAAGAATTAAAGGTTATAGTTACTTCATGTTACTCATAGATGCCTACATAAGAATGACTTGGGTAGCATTATCAAAACAAAATTCAGAAGCTCTTGACAAGTTCAAGGCATTCAAAGCTCTTGTTGAGAATGAGAAGAATGGGAAGATCAAGTGTCTAAGATCCAATAGAGGAGGAGATTTTTGGTCTAATGAGTTTTATGACTTCTTTGAGATTCATGGAATAAGGAGAAAGTTATCGGTAGTTAAGACACCTCATAGGATTGGGGTAGTGAAAAGAAAGAATAGGATAGTTCAAGAGATGGCTAGAACTGTGATAAATGATTATATATTATCTAATGGATATTGGAGAAAGGTAGTAAGCATTATAGTCTACATTTTTAATATGGGATAAATAAGTAATAAAGGAAACAAGACTCCTTATGAACTATGGAAAGGTAGACATGCTAATGTGGAAGATTTTAGAGTGTTTGGGAGATAAAGTTTCATTAAAAGAGATGATGAATAATTAGGAAAATTTGATTCTAGATATGAGGAAGGTATATTCTTAGGATACTCATCAATGAACTTGGCCTATAGATTTTATAACAATAGGTTACAAAATATATTGGAAATCACCAATGAGAAAATTGATGAGACAAGAAAACCACAATCATAGTTAAAGGATACTTTAGAGAATCTGGAATTCAAGAATGAAGAGGAAATAATAGAATTTTATGAGGAAGAATAAGATGTTGAAAAAATACAAAACTCAAAAGGCCCCTCAAGATAGATTCAAAGAAACCATCCTGAATCTCAAATCATTAGAAATAAGAATGTAGGTATGCAAATAAGGAGAAGATTGGTAAGTAATGTAAATCAAGAAAATGTTACTCTATTATCTAAGATTAAACCTAAGAATATTATAGAAGCAAGAAAACACAAATTTTGGATAGGTGTTATGAATGATGAGTTAAACTAAATAGAGAAGAATGAGACTTGGGAACTGGTTCTTAGGCCTAAAGGAAAGAATGTCATTGGCATAAAATTGGTGTTTAGAAATAGGTTGAATGAATATGGAGAAGTCATTAGGAACAAGGATAGATTGGTATGAAATGGATATGCACAAGTTGAAGGGGTAGATTATGAGGAGACCTTTACACTAATAGTAAGATTGGAGGCCATTGAATTGTTTCTAGCATATTCAAGATTCAAAAGGTTCAAGATATACCATATGGATGTCAAATCTACCTTTTTAAATGGGAATTTGGAAGAGGAGGTGTAAATAGAGAAACCTAAGGGTTTCTCAGTATCAAGTGACAAGGAATATTTTTAATGATTGAAAAAGGCTCTTTATGGTCTAAATCAAGATACTAAAAATTGGTATGTTAGGTTGGTTGGGTATCTATTAGATCAAGAAATCAAAAGAAGAGTTGAAAATAGTAATTTATACATAAAGTCAGAAGATAACCATTAGTTTATAGTAGTTATTTATGTGGATGACAACATATTTGGTGAAAAAATGAAAACATGACCAAGAGATTTGCAAAGGTGACAAAGAAAGAAATTTAGATGTCCATGCTGGGAGAACTATCATTCTTTCTTGGCTTACAAATCACTTAATCTAAAAAAGGTATATTCATTTCATAATCCAAGTATATAAGAAAGATGTTGAAGAAGTTTGAGATGGAATATTGTAAGGTGGTTAGTACACCTATGATCATAGGGTATAAGTTGATCAAGGAAGATGAGTCTTAAAAGGCCAATCAGACATCATATAGGTCAATGATTAGAAGTTTGATATACACCACTACCTCTAGACTTAACATCATGCAAGAAGTAGGTATTGAGGGTAGGTTTCAAGTAGATCCAAAATAAAATAATATTAAAGTAGTTAAAAGGATACTTAGGTATCTCAATAGGACTATGGAGAATGTATAATGGTATCCAAAGAGAAAAGATTTCAATTTGATAACCTATACAGATGCAGACTGGGCAGGAAGTCTAGATGATAGGAAGAGTACCAATAGAGGAGCTTTTTTCTTAGGTGGGTGCCTAGTTTCATGGATAATCAAGAAGTAACCATAAATATAATTATCCACTTATGAGGCTGAGTACATTGTATCAATTTCATGTTGCACTCAGGTCTTATGGATGAGATAGACCCTAAAATCTAAAAGGTGGAAAATGATGGTCCTAGCCCTATCTATTATGATAACAAAAATGCTATAAGCATCTTAAATAACCCTATCATTCACTCAATAACTAAGCACATTCCCATCAAGTATCATTTTCTAAGAAAGCAGGTAAGTGAACAAAGTGTTAGGCTTGAATAAGTTTCTACATAGGATCAAATTGTAGAATTTTTGACCAAACTACTTCCAAAGGTAACATTTGAACACCTAAGATAGGAATTGGGTGTAATTCTTTCCCCTAAAAATCATTGAAGAATACAAGTACTTAGGGGGAGCTAATCAGGTGGTTCATTATCTATAAGATTAGGTGAGTTATTCTAAGAAGGTATGCATATAGATAGGGGGATCATGTTTTTATTATGACTCATAAACTCATAGTCCTATGTGTTGAGTTTTTTGGTTACAAGGAGTGTGATCTAGGGAGTTGCAGACATCACTTTGTAATTTATGTCAAAAGGGGAGAAGGTTTAGAATGACAAAAAAAATTCTTGTTGAGAAAAGTTTCTAAGAGTTGTTTCCATCAATGATAAAGGGAAAGATTATTGAGTATTATTATTGATGTCAATGGTACATATTGCATGAGGTTGATGTCATTAAGAGAGTGTGCATTATTGGAAGTGTGTTGATGTGAAAAATGGAATTTATGGAGTGTTATAACTAAAGGATGTTGTCATGAAATAGAATTTGAAGTCAACTAATACCTTATGGTTACATGAAGGTATACGGCTTTGAGTAGCCTAAGACTAGTCATGGCATGAAAAGGCCTTTTAAGAAGGTATGGGCATGGTGGCTTGGTGATATGAGTGAAAAAAGGAATGAGATATTGTATAATGTTTCTTTATCAATTATGAGAGGCATTGGAACACTCATGAGAGTCTCAGGGTGATCCTATAGGTGTAAGACTTTTAGACCAAGTTTACACCTAGACCCTACTTGGCCTAATGAGGCTTGATGATCTGTTATCAAGCAATATGAAGCATGTATATAAGTATTTAAGTGTGATAAAATTTTATTTAATAAGTGAGTGAGGTGGAGAGCACATGTAAAGAGGCATGAAGGTCAATTTTAAGGCCTAATGTGGTTTGCAGTCAAGATCTAGAGAGCAAAGAGAGAGAGTGTGGCTTAATGTGGGGTCATGATTAGATTTCAAGGTGTTTGATTTAATGTAATAATTTTTAAAGGTAAGGTATGTTGTTTCAAGTTTTTTTTATGTATTTTGAGGTCATAGTTTGAAGGATAACGCATGAAAAGTGTTTTTTAGGTCTCTTGAGTGCACATAATGAAGGATTCTCAACCCAAGAAGGATTTTATTGTCCTCATTATATATTAAAACCTTTACATGGGAACCTAATAAATACATGGTATATGGGAGAGGATAATATCTCAAAATTCTAGGCATTTTTTAGATTGAGGGGCTATGTTTTATGAATAATTATTAAGAATGGAAACAAGTTTATACCCTTCTAGAACCCTAATAAGTACCTGATGTTGAATATGTTGATCAAAAGTTCCCAAAATGGATTGGTATTATAAGTTAAGATATTGGATATTTTATCCAACTCTCCCAGGCATCTCCAAGTGTGATTGATTTTTAGGGGTGTGAGTAGACCCTATAGGAAATTGCTAATTTTGAAGAGATTTGTTATAGTAGTTAGAGTTGACCATGTCAAAGTATGCAAACATATAGAGGATGAATCTTGAGACTCATGTTTCATGTGTATGAATGTTTTTGTATATGTTATATCCCTTAAATGTGTTAAACTAGTCATCCAAGTTAGCTAGTCAGTAATAGACCTAATGGTGGCAATAGTGAAAAACCCAAGCAGTAGTGAGAAGATGATTAGGAATGTGTTGTCATGATAAAGTGATGAAACCAAGTACATAGAGATGTTTATTTGGATTTTAATGTCTTATTAATGATGTATATAAATATTTTAATTTAGATTTATTAGTGAAAATGAAGCCAAAATGGCTTGTCTGACTCAGTGTGATCTGTGTGTAGTGAGGTCAATAAATTAGCCTATAAGACTAATAGTTGACACTAGAACATATGATGATTATACTTTAATATTATTTGGAGAGTTATATATTAATTTAAATGAATAATAATCCATTTAAAATATTTACAAAGGTGTTGGAGGTCTAAGTCACCATGACTAGTCTTTGAGGAAAATTGGCAGTTCTAAGTGAGAGAGTTGCAAGAGTGTTTTTGAGTCTTTTTTCCCTATATGATGAATTATAATGCACATAATGAATTTATTAAAGTATTATAGATTTTTTTATGTGATTTTTTTTTTTTGTGTATAAACAATATGTTATCTTTATTTTTTCAAGACTAACTTTTCTGTGTGTGTGAAGCCCTAATGTGAATAGTACTAATGGTGTGATTCAAATGGTGGTTGGAGATATAAAGTATCATGGACATAATATGAGATTATTATGGGTATTTTTAAGTGGTATATGAAGTTTTCCTACCTTTTTTTAAGTTTTAAATTTTTACAATGAGATCAAAGAGTAACATGTACAAATGAAGGCCCAATTGAATTAGGTCTCCTTAAGGCCTAAAAGAGGTTTTGGTATTTTAAGTTGAGGGAGACATATTGTAATGATTTATTCATGTATGAAATGTGTTATAAGACCTATTTTAATTTTAATAAAAGTGTGAAAATGTGTATGTTTTACCAAGAGGTGTATAAGCTAAAGGATTGTATAAGAACAAGGCCTAATAGGCCTAATTGTCGAACTAGAGGATAAGTGAGTGAAAGCAAAGGAATTAACATTTTAAAGAGTTTAAGGAGGTATTTTAGACCATAATAGGGGTGTAAGGAGTGGATTTATTAGTAATAATATTTTATAATTCCTTATTTTTGAATTTTGCTTATTCATTCAGTTGGGGGTGGTAGAGAGTGGATTTATTATGTCTGATTTCATATTCTTTGACCAAATCACCTTATGATATCTTATGAAAAATATGGTCCTTGATATGTGATAATTTATACTGGAACCGTATAGTGATTGAATATTTCTTTATATACAAATTATACCACATTTTTATCTCTGGCATGGTTTAAGGCTTTCACATCAAACCACATAATGACATAATTAGTACAGACCAAGATGTACTCCTTGTTATTGGATTTGGGATCTATGGTACCTAAAAAATTAAGTCCCCACTTATAAAAATGTTATTAACAGGTTGAGGTTGCAATGGAATTTCATTTGAACATGTGTATTTCGCCATACGTTGACATGGATCACACCTATGAGTATACATCATAGAGTCCTTATGTAATGTAGGCCAATAGTATCCATCAATGAGGATATTTTTGGTAGTTCATTTGGTATAAAAATGACCCCCATAGGATTCATAATTATAGGTTTTAAGCATGTAAAATACCTCATCTTATCTAGTATATCTCTTCATAACTAAATTTGGTCTAATAACAAAGAGACATTCTGAGATCCATAAGTAATATCTACATTTTAGGATCAAGTCCCACCTTTTCCATATTGAAAAATGTTCTGGAATAGATTATGTAGTGTTAAAAACCTATGTCACCCCTTATTTTTACATTGTTAGTATATTAGTTTTTATGAACACATATTCTTTGTAAGTCATCTAGTAATCATTTTGTTTTATCCCACATTCATGGGAAGTAGTATTTGCTTAGATTAGACTTAGTATATAAGTGTTGAGGCCAATAAAGGAATCCATAAATTTATTGTATTGAGCTTACTCAAAGGATGTTTCCCCCTTGAAGTGGCTTGTGATCAATATAATCCTTTTAGTGTTTCTACTAATTATATAAATTTGTTATTTCGTGCATTTTCATCAAATAAATCTAATATTGTGTGCATTTTCATTAATTTTTGCAAGAAGATCCTCTCATCTAGTATCAAAATGCTTTCCAAGCCCAAAATTGTTTTTTCTCTCAATTTTTTTTTATGTTACATAATTAATTTAATTATTTTTCTATATCATAATAATCTATTGTGGATCAAGGTAAATACCTATCTGCATAACTATGGGAACTGCTTGGGAATAAGCCCTAAAACTCATTATGAGTAGTATCACAGGAACCCCAAAGTAGTTGGCCCATTGAGAGGTCCTATCAACAAAAAAAGGTAATGGATACATCTTGATTGACTAGTTTTCACCCATGAGGAAAACCAAGTGCTATCATTTAGAGGTAAATCCTTAGCCAATTTTTTTGGGAGAGTGGTACTCATTCAAATGACATTGGTGGCTAGAGAGATTTTTAAATCCTTAGTAATTCATGGAACCTTGGGGCTCATTTATATCAGTTTTAAAATATTACTAGTAGAGTATAAAAAAACTTGCCATATTAGATCTTCACATATTACTAATAGAGTATCATCAGACTTTCCACACTAGTTTCAACATTATACTAGTAGAGTATCAAAAAAGTGCTATATAAGATCTATGCATATTACCAATAGAGTATCAAACTTTATCTAGACACCTAAAATTTCATTCTCCATATTTTCTTCCTTGAGCTTCCATATCTCGATTCTACTCCTAATTCCCACAAATCTCAATTTTCCTTTTTTTTGGGTTTTTCCATAACTTCTATGTTTATCTATTTGCTTCAAAAAAATTCCATGGTGTTCATCTCCCTTTTATTCTCCTTTGTTCTTCTTTGATAAATATTTTAGTTTTTTCATTTTCACTTTTGAAATTTCCCTTACCTTCGTCAATCATACTCCCACTACAAAAAAATTTAGTTAAAGTACCTTTACCCTTTCCGATTTCAACCAAATTAAAAAAATTCCTTACTAAATGTGTCTTAACTCTAGATTTCCTACCCATTATTAAAAAAAATCTCTTATTTTGGCCATGGTAGTAACCTGAACAAGAGAAAAAAACATGGAGGATGAAATTACTACCATAAAGACCCAAATCAAATATCTTGATGAAAAAAATCTTGATCTCAATCTTCAACATACCATCTTGAATAATAGACGGCATTTAGATTCCTCTTCACACACTAGGTTTTCTTCTTCCAATAATTTTCATGCATTAAAGCTTGATTTTTATCGATTCAATGGTGCAGATCTAATTGGATGGATCTATCATGTAGAACAATATTTTAGTCTACATAATACTTTTGATGCCAACAAAGTCCCATTTTCATCCTTTCACTTGGAACATGAAGCCCTTCAATGGTATTATTGGTATATCAAGGCTCATGATGAATGAATATGTATCAATTTTTTCACCCTCATTTTATAATGGTTTGGACCTAGTGCTTTTGATGACTTCACTATAGTACTCATTAAACTTTTCCAAACAAAAATCATGAGAGAATATCAAACCAAATTTGAAAAATTGGCCAAGCACATAAAGGGATTATTTGATAAATTCTTCAGGAGTTGATTTGTTAGTAGACTGAAGAATGTAATTCAATCTAAGGTCAAAATGTTCTAGCCTAACATAATGATGGAATCACTAGGGTTGGCTAAGTTGAAAAAATAAAAGATCATAGCTCAGTAGCAATTTAAATCCAATTTTGCTCTATTCAGAAATACAACTCCATAATGATCTTAAACAATGCTAGCCCTAGACCCACTCCTATCAAGCATTTGACTAAAGTAGAGATGTGAGCACATAGAAAAAAGGACTTTGTTATAATTTTGATGAAAAATTCACTTCAGGACATTGATGTGTCAAGCAAAATATCTACCTATTGGATGTGAAATCTCTACCCAAAATTGAAGTTTGGAAAGATGTTCAGGATATAATAGATGATCTAGAAGAAGCTCAACTAATTATGGAACCTATTTTTGAGGAAGACCAACTAGATATATCTCTCCATGCCTTAGCAAGAGTCACCACCCCATAAATTATGTGAGGTAGGTGTTACTTCAAGAATATCCCTCTCACAATACTCATTGAATTTGGTAGCACTCATAACTTCATTGACCCTTGGATCACCAAATAGGTTGATTTTTTTTTCCATCCTTACTCCAACTTTGAAGTCATGATTGCCAACTAGGGTACATTACCTTGCAAAGGGAAGTGTCTCAATATGTGAGTCTCTATTGGAGATTATAACTTATACTTTGACATGTTTTCCTTTCCCTTACGTGGATGTGATGTTGTTTTGGGAGCCCAATGGTTATGCACACTTGTACCCATATTATGAGATTTTGTTAAACTTTAGATGCCATTTTTAGCTAATGGGCATAAACACACATTGAAAATATTACACCTAGGGTCTCTCATCATCATAAGTTCACATCACATGGAAAATCTTCTTAAGAAGAATTCATATGTCATCATTTCCTAGCTTTATTCCATTCAAATGCAACTATCAATAGTCTGCACTATTCCTTCTAATCTACAAAATGTTTTACATAAGTATGCATGTGTCTATATCAAACTAGTGGGATTGCTACCTTCATGGCTAGGGGGAACCATATTCATCTCCTTCTTAGAATCATTCCTCCCAACATCAGGCCCTGTCACTACCCATTTGAGTAAAAGACCTAAGATCAAGATGATCATTTGAGACTTACTAAAGTAAGGAATTATTCACCCCAGTACCAACCCATTTTCTTCCTTGGTTCTCCTTATCCAAAAAAAATATGGGTGATGGTGCCTCTACATTGACTTTCAAGCATGTAATCACATCAAAATCAAGGATAAGTTTTCAATCCCTATTATTGATGATCTTCTTGATGAGATTTATGGTGCTCATTTTTTTTCAAGTTAGATCTCCACTCTAGATATCACCAGATATGACTTCATGAGGATGATATCCTTAAGATAGATTTTTGCACACATGATGGACACTATGAGCTTATGGTCATGCCCTTTGGCCTCAATAGTTATCCTTAAAAATTATAGGAATTAATGAAAAAAATATTATAGCCCTACCTACAAAAATTCATTTTGGTATTCTTTGATGATATCTTCATCTATAGTAAAACATGGTCTGAGCATCTCCAACATCTATAGCTCACACTGCAACTTCTCTCTGATCATCATCTTTATGTGAAATAGTCTAAATGTGCTTTTCGCTAGGATGAAGTGGAGTACTTTGGGAATATTGTTTCATCCTAAGGGGTTTGGGTGGATCTTGAAAAAATAGTTACCATGACAAATTAACCTCATTTTATGACACTTGAGAGCCTCCATGGTTTTTTGGGGCAGACTAGATACTATCATAAGTTCATCAAGGATTACAAGAAGATTTCAGCTCCACTGATATCTATGTTTAAAAATTATGCTTTTACATGGGCACAAGCTACTTAATGTGCATTTGAATAATTAAAACAAGCTATGTATACTATATATATTCTAGCTATGCCAAATTTTGCTAAAACCTTCACTATCAAGAGAGATGCTTGTAGTAATGGACTTAGTGTTGTTCTCCTCTGATAAAGACACCCTATTTTGTTCACTATCAAATCCATTTCAAGGAAGAATTTAGTACTCTATAATTATGAGAAAGAAATGATGGTCATTTTTCATGTAGCACAGAAGTGATGACCATACCTAATGAGGAATCACTTTTACATCAAAACTGATCACCAAAGTCTAAAATATTTCTTGGAATAATATTTCCCTACCCCATCAAAATAGAAATGGGTTAGAAAACTCATGGGTTATGAATATGAAATAACTTATAATAAGGGTAAGGATAGTATTGTGGTTGATGTTCTATCTGACACATTTGTGGACCAAACTTCCCTTTCAGCTATTTCCATGCCTATTCCAAATTAGTTGGATGTTTTACAACATGGATACATAAATGAATACTCATTATATCAAATCATTCAAAAATTGGTCACTAACCCCTCTATCATATCACATTATTCTTGGGGTGGTGCTTCTCTATGATACAAGGCATTTGGTGTTTCCCTAGAACATATATCTTCAATAGGTTGTATTCTATAAAATCCATGATTCTCTAACCATAAGGCACTCAAGGTTTCTCAAAACTTATTAGTGGACATGATGAAAGTTATTTTGAAAGGGAATGAAAAAGGAAATTCAATAGATGGTGGTAGAATGGGATACCTACCACTTCAACAAGGTTGAAACAACACTCATTCCTGGGTTGGTCAAACACTTGCCCATCCCTACCAAGATTTGGATAGATATTTGTATGGATTTCAATAAGGGGATCCTTAAATTTAGAGGGAAAATAGTGATCTTGGTTGTGGTTGATTGCCTCTCCAAATATAGTCATTTTTATGCCCTCCACCATCCCTATACCACCTCCATAGTGACACACATTTTCTTGGCCCAAATTTTATGTCTTCATGACATTTGTTCTTCCATTGTCTTAGATCATGATGTAACCTTCACCAACCATTTTTTGGATAAAAATATTTTGATACACTGGTACCCAACTAAAGATGAGTTATAGGTATCATCCATAAATGGATGGCCAAACTAAAATTATCAATAAATGCTTGAAAACTTTACTTCATTTATTTACCTTAGAAAAATAACATTAGTGGTGAAAGTGGTTCCCTCTCATTGAATGGTGGTATAATACCTCTTACCACACTTCAACTAAAATGACTCCATATAAAGTAGCCAATGGTCAGGTACCACTAGTGCTCCTTCCATACACCCCCATTAGTTCACTAGTTTAAGTAGTCAACATGATTATCTAAACCTAATATTAAATCCTCAGCACCCTATGAGACAATCTTCATATGGAATAAAATAGAATGAAACAACAAGCTGATTAGCACCATTCTAAGTGCACTTTTCAAGTAGGTGATATGATTTTTTTCACCTGGAGCCATACAATAAATCCTCCCTAAAACTCAAAGGGTGTCATAGGCTGGCTGCCAAGATATATGGTCCATATAAGGTTCTCTAGAAGATTGGGCCAGTTGCTTATAAATTGGATCTCCCACCTTCTTCTTAAGTTCACCCAGTATTTCATGTTTCTTATCTAAAGAAAGTTTTTGCACAAATATCAAAGTGAAAAATATTTTACCAAAACTTGATAATGAAGGATCCATCCTTCTTGACCCAAAGGCAATCTTGGACAATTGCACATGCCAACTTCACTCCCACTCCATCACATAGGTATTAGTTTAGTGTCATAGAATGTAACCAAAGGATGTAACATGGGAAACACTCTTTTAGATTCAACACCAATTCCCACATCTAAATCTTTGAGGGCAAAGCATTTTATAATAGGGAGGGGATGTTAGGAACCTGTAATACCCCTTATTTTTACTTTGTTGGTATATTAGTTTCTTAAGTCATCCTATGAGAATTTTTTTAATCCCACATCCATGGGAAGTAGTAGTTGTTTAGATTATATTTAGCATATACATAAGTGTTGAGGCTAATGAAGGAATCCACAAATTTATTATATTGAGATTTCTCAAAGGAGGTTTCCCCCTCAAAGTGGCATGTGATCATTATAATCTCTTTGATATTTTTGATAATTATATAAATTTTTTATTTTCTATATTTTCATCAAATAAATATATTATTTCATTTATTTTCATTAATTTTTTATAGGAGGATCCTTTCATGTAGCTAAATAGTTGGAAATATCTACAAACCAATATGTTTTAGTGATAATTACAAAAAGATGTTCATCTAGAAAAGAATCATCAACACTAAGGTTATACTCATTAAATTATAACTAAGAAAAAAAAATTACAACTAAATTATATTTACCTAGTCTATCCACAATGGTGATGTCAAATTCCTATAACAAAAATAACCATCAAATTGTTTTTCCTATTACTATAGGATTGTTTATTAAATACTTGATTATTACTTGACCGGTGTGAACGAAGACTTGATATCCAAATATGTAGTGTCGAAATTTTTTGATGGCATAAAAAATAGTAAGAAATTATTTTTTGTTACTATGTAGTTGATTTTAGCCCCTTAGATATTCTTATTGATGAAGTAGATGTCATAGCTCAGAGATTCCTCTTTTTGTTCAAGGACAAACCCTAGTGCAATGTCTGATGCATCTGTATGGATGTGGAACTACTTTGTCTAGTCAGGTCCTCTGAGTATGGTATTTATTTTGATTAAATATTTGAGTTTATAAAATTCTACCTAACACTTATTCCAAAAAAAATAGTCATATTTAGAAAGTAAAATAAACAATGGTGTTGCCTTTTGGCTGAAATTCTTGATGAATCTGTTGTAATGGCTAGCATATCCTAGAAAAATTCTGACATCTCTTGGATTATATAGTGTAGGTAGGTCCTTTATTATGATAATATTTTTAGGGTATAATTTAATTCCTATAGGTGAAATGTGGTGTCCTAAAATAATTCCCTCAATCATTAACATGTATCATTTTTCATGGATTAAGGATAATTGGTAATCTTCACATTATTAAAGGAATTTATCAAGGATACTAATAGTTTATTCATATGTTTCCCAATACACTATAAATTCATCTATATATATTTATACATAGTCATGGGAGAGGTCAGAAAAAATTCTTAAGACATCCCTTTGAAAAGTGGCTAGAGCATTGCATAGACCAAATGGAAATATTGCATATGCATAAGTACCCCAAGGATAAGTGAAAGTAGTTTTATTTTGGTCCTTTAATGCTATATTTATTTGATTATAGACACTATATCCATCAAGGAAATAAAATTAATTCTTCCTTGCTAATGTATCTATCACTTGATCAATGAATGGAAGGGGGAAATGTTCCTTCCTTATAAATATATTTACTTCCCTATAATCTATGCAAATCTACCACTTCCCCATTATTGGATAAAATCACTAGGGGTGACACCCATTTACTATAATATATATCATATATGAAGCCTACATATAAGACTTTTTGCAATTAATTTTTAACTATGTCTTTGACTGCAAGGTTCATTTGATGTTGAGGTTAAATAATGGGTTTACATTCTTATTTTATATAGATGTGATGGGTGAATAATTCCAGAGGGATTCCTCTCATACCATAATAGAAATAAAATGTTATTTTTTTCCTAAGTATTGTAATTATATTGGTTTCCTATTGGAGACTCAACTATTTATTGATATTGAGAGATTTGTCTGGCAGAATTTCCACTTGTTTAGATAGATCCATCATAGTCTTTATGTTTCCTATCAATGTGTTTCATGTAAATTTTAACTTTAAATTATAAGGAAGAGAGAAAATAAAATTGATATGGGTATGGTTGAAAAACCTGTTTGGTTGTGCATGCATTCAATCATAAGATTATGAAGATCTCCTCTTTGGATTTGGAGGAAGACCTGTAGATAATAAATCACTAAAGAAAACTTGTTTGTTAGATATATAGTTAGTTGTATTGCCTACCAATGTCTAGATCCAAAAATCAAGGGATTCCTTAGGGGCTATAAATCCACACATTTCAAATAATAAAGTTCATAAAATTGGTAAGAAGGTACTGACATCAATAATCAAAAGGTACTAAAATTGTACACAAGAATGCTTGCTAAGAAAATAGACTAGAAATGATAAAATTAGTGGTAAACTAATTAATACTAGTACTAAGGGGTTAGGGTATACTTTAAAAAATCTAAAAGGGGTTTGTGAGTGGTCAAAAACATATAAAATTGGATTTGGTATGGTTTAGGTATAAATAAGTTGTTAGTTTTTACTACCACAAGTGATTGTCGATGATTAGAGTGACCATCAATAGTTAAGCCTAACCATCAGTGCTTGGGGTTTGACCATCGATAGTTGACTATGTAAATTTTAGGTTTAGTAAATAGCTAAATGATGAGATCTAATAAGTGGATTCTAAGAGTTGGGTAAGGGATAGATTGGTTGAGAAATGGAAATAAAGCATGTGAATGTTGACAAACAAGTACTTGTCTTACCATAAGTTTATTGGGTGGATGTTTGATGCAATGAGTATGTTGGTAGAATCTAGCTTGATTCTAGTAGATTGATGGTACCTAAGAGCTTGGTTGAGAGGTGATGGTAATTTGGCTCCCAATAAGATGGTTGATAATGCTTGATAACATTGATGAAGTTGATTGACCTACAAGAAAATTATTGAATTCTTGAGCTCCTGATAATTATTGTAGATGGTTTTAACCTCCCAATCCTCTTTCTCTTATAATTACAAGAAAGAGGTGGAAGTGAAGGTGTAATTAGGCTAGCTAAATATAACTCATCCATGTAAAGGCTCACAACAAGATTTAGATGAACTATACTTAAGAAAGTAAAGTGGTGGTTTGTATGTTTTTTGTTAAGAGGTATATCTTGATCATTGATGGTTAAGGGTTTCCAAAGCTGACCATTGATAGTCACCCTAACTATCAATAGTTAGGGTCTAGACGAAAAGGGTCTTGAAGGTCAGGTTCACTCAACTTGGTAAAACTAGGTGTAGATGGGTTTGGTAAGGCTAGTTAGGTTTAGGTTGGTCCTAAGGGGGTCCTAAGTAGGTTTGGGGGGGATTTTTTACATTTGAAAATGTATGTGTGTGGATTTTTGGTGTCTAAATTTTGCCCCTTTTTGTTGTGTAGCTTACTTGAATGAGATGCAAAACAAAAATGGAGTATGGGATAAGGATTTGGTTGCCCTGAGAGTAGGAGGAGGTATTCCCCCTTAAATTAGGAGTCAATGAGGTGAATGTGAAATGGGTACAAGTTTGATAAGTGGTAGATAGTTAGTTACAAGGTGGTGACACAAGGTCAGGCATATGAGACGTAAACTTGCACATAAAATGTGACAAAAAAGTGAGATAACCAACATCATGAAAAAACTAAAATTGCCAACATTGGTAAAAATAAGGATCAATGCTAAGAAAGATAAGGGACAAGAGAAACACATGACCATCTATAGGTGTGGTGGTTGGGAAAACTCATAAATGTAAGTCTCTTAAGAAATTTTTGTGTTTCTAATGGGTATACAAGGTAGGAAGCGCACCTATGGAAAACACAAATAGGTCAAGTGTCATAGGTATCTGAGGTAGGTAGTGCTCTCGATGAGACACAAGTAGGTCGATATGCGTGAGGTGGTGCAAAATGTAACATGTCAACATGGAAATGTTATCACCATGATCAAAAGAACCAGGAAAAAAGTGTCTCAAAATTATGCACCAAATGGGCCAAAGTAGACCAATAATGATGTGATGAGGTGGTCAAGTTGGTGGGACTAAGGCATATCTAAAATTAGGCAAAGTTGGGTGTAGTTTAGTATAAATGGTAGTTTGTAGGTGAAGGTGAAAAAATGGGGGTTTTTTAGGGTTTCTTGATCATTGATGGCCAGGCTCCCCAAAAGGTGACCACTAATGATCACCCTGACTATCAATGGTCATTGGAAACCCTAAAAAGTTGGATAGGCAAAGGTAAAAAACAAAAGTGTTGGCACTATGACTATCATCCCTTATTGACTATATATTTGGTGATTTTAGTGCTATACAAGGAGAGTGACTACTAAGGTGGTGAGTGTTTATTGGCCAAAAGTGTGTGGGTTGATTGCATGGGTGTAGGATACAAAGAGCATGGGGATGTGGCTAGGTATCTACTCACGAGCTCAGACCACAAAGGTAGTCAAGAAATGAGGTAGGGGGTGTAGTGAATTTGCTAGCTTAGTTTGATATTAGCTATTTGAATGTGCTAAGGGGTACATCTATATTGTGTTATTTGGTCTATATGCCATAGGTAATGTTTTAGGGGTTTTATGCAAAATTGGGGGTAAAATGACAAATTGATAGGGTAGGTGGGTGATTTGGTTTGGGTAGGTGATAGGCTAGGTGTTTAAGTAGGTTTATTATAGGTTGGGATTTTATATTTGCCTTTGGAGGTTTTGGGAATTTTTCCTGTGGAACACCCATAAGTGACCATCAATGGTTAGGTTTAACCATCGATGATCGACACCCTAGGAATTAGGGGTCACCAACCATTGACAGTCAGTAATATAATCGATGGTTGGGTAGGATAGGTTAGAATTTTTATAAATTTTTTAGGTTTGGTTAGGTGTTTAGGGTTTGGGTTCGATTAATGGTAAGGGTAATGGTTTAGGGTTAGGGTAAAATGGATAGGTCAATGGGTTAAGTTAGTGTAAAATGGGTAGGTCAATAGGTTAAAGTAAATAGGTTGATTAAAGGAAATGGGTGAAGGTAATGGGTAATAGTCTATTCAAGATTAGATTAAGGTTAGGGTCTATTTAGAAGTTAGGGTATATGATACCAATGTTAGGAACTGAGCTAAGTATATGGTTTGATGCAATCTAGGGAGTAGATCTAGATGCATGACTATGTGCTACGTATCATCCCTATGCTTCATGAGGGGATGACCACTAAGGATTGGGTGTACATGGAGGAAGTAGGATTAGGGGTGGCGAGCCACTACCAACATGTGCCTTGGGATGCATCCATGATTATAAAACTCATCAATAGATGGGATCCTATTACAAATACCTTCTTTATACCAACTGAGGAGATGCCTATTCTCCCAGAGGATGTACACAAGATCACTTGAATCCCACTACGTGGTGAAGTGATATACCATATAGAATAAGGGGAGCAGAATGGTTTTATTCAGTATTTATATGGGGATGATAGCAACCAAGTTTTGTGGCATTTTAAAGGGTTTGATTACACAATGTCATATGAGAGTTATCAAGGGGAGACAAGGTTGATGATGATGCTGATGATTATGGTTACGTGATTTGGGATCCTAAATTTGATTAGTGAGAGGTTTTTATATGTGTTACTAGGTGTATTATTGAGTTATTACTTAGGAAGATAGTGTTTGATTAGGTCCCTATTTTTCTTATATAGATCTATAAGAAGTTGTGGGAGTTTAGGCACCACAAGAGATAAGATACCAATGTCAGCCTAGGTTTACATTATTATGCCTATGAGCATATTTAGGTATTGAGACTAGTAAGATTGTCATGGGATGGATATACTCAGGTAGAATTCTCCATTGGCTTCATGTGATGGAGGGATGATATGGCTACATTAGGTGTAGGAGGTGGTGTCCATGATGTTAAGTGGTTCAAGGGTACACTATGTGCACTAGTGGTTGGAAACATCACCTGGAGGTTGTACATATAAATTATGATCTAGTTAGGCTATAGAAGGCAGACCCTTATCCTTTAGAGTTACAAGTAGATAGAGGGTAGATGAGAGGGTGAGGTTGAGTTGATTCTATTCAATAGGGTCTATTCATAATTTGGTTTGGTATATGGTGTCCTGAGTATATTTCCCTAATATAGGAGGTAGGATTTAGAGGTTCAATTGCCAGTGCCCCAACCTACTCAGATAGTTTTGAAGGGTGGTTTTGAGTAGCTTCCTATTAGGGCTCTTGTATATGATGTTGGGTATACATATGGATATATGGCATAGTATCAACCCATTTATGTAGCTATAGATGCTAATGGAGATTATGGAGGTATGAGGCCTATGGCATTAGATCCCATAGATCATGATGGATAGGCAAGGGTGGCATTGGATGTAGCCTAGGCATAGGTACAAGACTTACAAGGATAGGTGGCCACATGATAGGGTTAGCTTGCCACTATTACAAGTGAGATGGATCTACTGAGGTAGAGGGTAGGAGTACCCACAATAGCAATAAGAGGGCCACCAGACATAGTGGCTTGAGCATGATATCTAGCTACTATGGAGGAGCTTAGATATTATGAGGTGATGGTGATGGATTAGTTGCCATAAGTGATGTGATATGCATATTATAGAGAATTTTGGTTGATGGGCCATCTATAGCTACTCTAGGATAGTAGGATACTATAGTCAATTAGTTATGGGTCGTAGGGGACCCCCACTAGGTATAGATGTAGGCACATGTATAGGTGGGGCTAGTGGTAGTGGTACCCTATGACCATGTTCAAACATGTTTTAATAGATGTATACTATTTTGATATCGACCTATGTGCCAATATAGTGAGAAGTATATGTTTTTTGAGAGAGGGATGATATATTGTTATATGTATTTATTTATGATGAATCAATGTCTATGATGTATGGATTATGATGTTAGGTATGCTTATGGTTCATGATGTTCATGATTTATGGTTTATGATATGCAACTTCCTTGCATATGCTTTATAAGATGTTTGACCTAGTAGCTTAGTCATGTGATGTTAGAATAATAGTTTTGATGTTTTGATTTTGTTCATGGATTGATGGGATATGTATGTTATATGATAATGTAATGGAATTGTTAATGGTTATATTGATGTTTTTGGCATGAATTGATGTGATAAGATGGGTTGTGCTAATGTTATGGTAAATGGATAGATTGGTAGATGACATATGATATGGGTGATGATGTTTTTCTCATTGATTATGTTTTGTTCTTTTGATGAGGAATGGTGTAATTAGTGTTGTTTATGGCATGATATATGCTCATGTGATGTTATGGTGGTTAGTGGATAGGATGATACTTTTTCATTGTGTTTTGATTATAGATAGATAGATGATGTTGTTTGTTAGCACAATTTATAATGTCATGCTTTTGATGTGAGGGTCATTATTCATGCTCATATAGGTAAAATTTAACTATGGTGAAAGATGAAAATACATGAAGTAAGTAGGTAACAAACTATATGTGTAGGAAAGTGATAAGAATGATGAGAGGTATGTCCACATGAATTGATAAAAGATAAGGAAAGGAACATGATGTCTTTTCATTTGTAAGGACTGAAATAAAACCCAAAGTTAGATCAGCTTAGGGAAAATAAGCCTTTTAAATGCTTTACATTAGCATGCTTAGGTTGGTAAATAGGTTTCTTGATCACATTATGTCAAGTAAGCTCATATTCCTATGTATATGATATGTGGAGGGAGAATGGGTAAAAATGGAACCTTTTGTGAGACTAGCATGCCTCTTCTATAGGCATCCAAAGAGGTTGTATAAAAAATTATATGCTCATATATAAAGTGAAGGCTGATTAATGCAGGAAGTCTATTGAGGAGGATTGATTTTGGCCTTCCAATATTATTGCTTTTATAAGAGTTGATTGCATCTTTCTCATTAATTTTGATTTTGCCAAGGGATCTTTACTAATTAATCATAGCAGTCTTGGTTAAGGTTAGGCCAGTAATAGCATAGGCGAAGGATGCCCTTAGCCATATTGAGTCCACTAAAGTGGCCCCCATAGATACCATCATGCATTTTTTTGATAGCGTGAAAGGCTTCTAGACCATAAAGGTAATGGAATAGGAGGCCATTAAAACCATGTTTTTAAAGAATTCCTCACATAATGGTATAACGGGAGGTGCTCTAAATAAATGCTCGATGAGTATTCTTAGAGGGGCTAGAGGGAATGATGACAAGGTGAAGGTACTTGAAGGTTTATCGATACCAAAGGTCAGGAAAAATATCTTCCATAGTAAAGATGGTTAGAGTGTCTAATTTAGTGTAAGAAGGTTTAGTGAGGTGATGGAAAATGACTAAAAGTTTGGAGTCTAAGGGTGCTAATAGGATCTGAGAGGCAAGAGAAGCCATGGTGTCAATAAACTTGTTGGTAAATCATGGGGTGGTTTAAATATGGTAGTGTTCAAATGATGTCAAGATTTCTATGACTAACTATCTATATAGTTTCAAAATATTAGTCTTACACTGGTAAATGCCATTGACTTGATTGACCACAAGTTGGGAGTCACCAAAGATGTTGATCATTCTGAATCCCAAGGCAAACATAGTTTGGAGACCTATTAATAGGGATTCATATTTAGAAATATTTTTGGTATATTCAAAGTCAGGATTTAAATATAAATAAAGTGGTTCATCAATAAGGGGGATAAGGATGATACCAGCTTCCCCACCCTACTGACATTTGGAACCATAAAAAAATATGGTTATGTAATTGGTAAAATTTGCTTGAGATAGACTTGTGATTGACTCATCTAGAAATTCAAGTGGGGGAAGTTGGGTGTCTATTAGGGGTGCATTGACCAATTGGTTTACAATGACTTTCCCATTGATTTATTTCTACTAGAGGAACTCAAGGTCAAATTTAGCCCATACACTAATTTTGGAATGTTTGGACTGTATGTACTTGAGTGGGTCAATATTAGTTATGACAAAAAAAATTGGTTAAGAAGGTAGTGGCAAAGTTTGGTAGCCATTAATACTATAGCCAAACATAATTTCTTGATATGTGTATATAGACTCTCATACTTGATAAGTGTGTGGCTAATGTAATAGATGACTTTCTCTTTACATTGTTCATCTTAATGGGCAAGCATTGCCCCTAAGGAATGGTCAATGGTAGAGATATAAAGGTATAAAATCTGGTCATCCTTAGGAGTTGTGAAGATAGGTGGAGATAAAAGGTAATCTTTGAGTACATCGAAGGCCTTTTGATAATCAACATTCCACTTAAAAGAGATGTTCTTTTTCAAGAGGTGGTGGAAGAGTTAACACTGATTGGAGAACTGGGAGATAAAATAATGAATGGATTAGAGATTCCCCTATAAGTTAAAGAGTTTCTTAAGATTGGTTGGAGGTAACATCTCAAAGATGGCTTTGATTTTGGTTCGATCAACCTCAATTCCTTGAAGGGAAATGATGAAGCCTACAAAATTTCTTGACAAGACCCCAAAAATACATTTCTAAGGATTAAGGTACACATGATAATGGATAAGTCACTCAAAGATAATATTGTGAATGGTTAAATGGTATTTCTAAAGTTTGGACTTCCCAATAAGGTCATCCACATAGTCTTTTATGATTTTATAGATAAGGTCATGACACATTGGTAGGTTGTACCAACATTCTTAAGAATGTAGGGCATGACTCAATAATAGAAAGTCCCCCATGGGGTGATAAAGGTAGTCTTGTGCTTATCTTCATGGGAAATAAAAATATCACTATAACATTAGAATCCATCCATAAGTGACAATAATCTTATGGCCTATCATAAGATCAACAAGTTGGTCAATGCTAGGTAGAGGAAAGTCATGCCAAGAAGGACAAGTGACAAGTGAATTGTATGACCACCTATAGGCATGGTAATTGGGAATACTTATAAATGCAAGTCTCCTAAGTGATTTCTATGTTTTCAGTGGGTATCTAAGGTAGGAAGTGCTCCCAGTGAAAATATAAACTGGTCAAATGTCACAAGTATCTAAGGTAGGAATTCCTCTTGAAAAGAGACAAGTGGGATGGTATATATGATGTGATGCAAGATCTAAAGGGGTCAACATGGCAATGTTGTTACTAAAATCAAAAGACCAAGCAAAAAGTGTCTAAAATTACATGCTAGATGGGTCAAAATAGATCTACAGTGAGGGAATGAGGTGGTCAGGTTAGTTGTAGAAGGTAATCTCCAAAAGTGGATAAATCCTAGTGTATTTTTCCTAAAAAGGATTTCTCTAGGTATAAGTGTAAATTTGGGGCATCCTGACAATCAACAATCAGGGATCCCAAGAGGTGACCATCGATGGTCACCCTAACCATCGATGGTCAAAGTAAACCCTAGTAATCATGGGGTAAAAATTTATGGGGTCAAGAGTGAAATAGAGTTACCTTTTACCATTTCTAACTTTATTGCTTGGTTGACATTACTCTAGTAGTTTTAGCATTAATGGAGAGTTTACTTACGTAGTTGGTGACTTCTTATTGGTTGGGGCATGTGGGTTTGATCTTCATGGGCCTGAGATGGAGGGAGCACATAGGTGTAGTTGGGTAGCTATTCATGAGCTTCAACCATAGAAAATATTAAGAAATAAGGTAAGTGGTGTCTTGAATCAGTAATGACAAAAATGAAACTCGAAGTTGGATTGGCTTAATGAAAATAAGCCTTTTAAATACATCATATTAGTAGGCTTAGGCTGATAAACATGTATCTTGATCACATTATGTTAAGTAATCTCATAGTCTCGTGCATATGATATATGGAGGGAGGATCGGTGAAACTGAAACCATTTACAAGACTAGCATGTTTCTTTTGGGAGCCTCCAAGAGGATAGTATAAGAAAGTCTATGATCATATATAAAGTGTAGATTGATCAATGTGGGAAGTCTACTAAGGAGAGTTAATTATGGATTTTTGAGATTATTAGTTTTATGAGAGCCGATTGTAGTGTTTCTCATTGATTTTGCTTTTACTTATGGGTCATTTTCTATTTTGATCTTGCTTTAGTGTCAGGGAAGCTGATCGATGTAGGAAGCTTTCAATAAATTACTAGCTTTGACAAATGCTTTACTGATCCATCCTTCAAGGAAATGGTTTAATTTTATATGCTTAATTTAAATTATTTAATAGCTATACTTCTAAGGATCAGTCTACCTTACATTTTACAATTTATAATAAGGTTTTAATAGTTGTCCTTTTAGGTAGTAGCCTATGAATGCTAAGAATGACCCATGATTTGGTTTTGACTTTGATATTGCTTTTAATTTTATTTTATTTTTCTTGGCATAGAATTGCTTATACATGCTCAAGGGGTTACCTTTATGAAGGTAAAACTAAGGGCACAAGAAGGTTAAGTAGGTGAAAAGAGGTTTAGGTGATAATGACCATGGGAATCTATCTTGAAGAGGGATAGAAAGTGCCATGAGAATCATGCCATGGGTAGAGCCATGGTACCCACAGTTCAAAATTAGGTTATGATTATGACAGATAATCACATGATTTGGTTGTAGTCAATTGCCCCTAAAAAGAGGGAAATTAATGTGGTTTTAGGGGATGACCTTACATTTAAACTAATGATGATTGTGACCCTTATTTAACAATAAAAAGGACATAAATGTGAAGTATTGAGAGGCTCAAGTTATGGTTTGCTTTCAAGAGAGGACAAATGATAAGCTCCTAATCCATACTTATGGGTTATGATGTAGGGTCTGAAATAAAATTTTCTCCTTTTGCTTTTCTCCATATTGGTTACATGTTGATTTTCCTTGAGAATGAGGTCTCCAATAATGAATTCTCACACTTTAAAGTGTTTTTTATAAGTACACTTGATTCATTGTTGATAGACATGGAGATGATAAAGAGTAACCAAATGATGCTAATATTTTGAAATGAGGTCATGTAAAGAGATGCAAAGAGATGGTATTTGAACTTTGAGAGGCAACACAGCTTCAACTCCAAACATGAGAGAAAAAGGTGTAATACCTATAGGGGATTGGATGCTAGTGTGATATGTCCATAAGGTGAAAGGGATGTTCAAGTGTCAATCCTAACCGAAGGCATTTACCATTTTGGTAAGCATGTTGTTAAGGGTTTTGTTAGAGGCTTCTGCTTGTCCATTTTCTTGTGGGAAATAAGGTGATGAAAAGCTTAGTTTAATACCAAATATATCATAAAGGCCTTAAACATGTTTATTTTTAAAGTATTTTCTATTGTCGATGATGATCTTATGAGGAACACCAAAGTGGTAAATGATGTGATGGGTGATAAATTTGATAATGTTTTCAGCTTTAGTCAAGACAAGAGGAATAGCCTCCACCCATTTGGTGAAATATTTGGTCATAGCGATGATAGAGCAATGTTGTTGTGAAGAGTGGGGCTTAATTTCACCAATAAGGTCCATACCCAATTGTGAAAAAGGCTAGAAGTCAGTGGAAACTTGAATACTATGGCTAGGTGCATGATGAAAATTAGCATGTTGTTGACACTTGACAAACTTTTTCACATAATCATAATAGTACTAGTTAAGGTTAATCTAGTAATACCCAAGGTGGAGGATGTGCTTAGCCATAGTGAATCCACTAAAGTGACCCCCATAGATACCATCATGCATCTCTTTGATAGTGTGAAAGGTTTCTAAACTACAAAGGCAACAAAATAAGAGGCCATCAAAACTATGTTTATAGAGGATGCCTCCCATAATGGTATAATGAGAGGTGCTCTAAATAAATACTTGATGGGCATTCTTAGAAAGGCTAAATGGAACTATATCAAGGTTAAGGTAGTTAAAGTTTTGTTGATACCAAAGGTTAGGTAGGATCTCCTCCACATTAAAGATGGTTTGAGTGTTTAAGTTGACATAGGAAGGTTTGGTGAGGTGATGGATAATGACTAATAGCTTAGATTTTGATGGTGTTGATGGGATCTAGGAAGCAAAAGAAGCCATGGTGTCAGAAAATTTGTTGGTAGATCATGGGGTGGTTTGAATATGGTAGTGTTTAAATGATGTCAAGAGTTTGATGACTAACTATCTATATAGTTGCAAAATCTCATTCTTACACTGGTATATGCCATTGAATTGATTGACCACAAGTTAAGAGTCACTAAATATGTTGATTTTTCTAACCCCCAAGGCTAACATGGCTTGGAGACCTATTACTAGGGCTTCATATTCAACCACATTGTTTGTATATTCAAAGTTGAGTTTAAAGGATAAAGGAAGTGGTTCACTAATAATAGGGATAAGGATGATACTAGATCCCCCACCACACTAACACTTTTATCTATTGAAGAACATGGTGACATGATAGGTGAAATATGCTTGAGATAAGGTTACTATAGACTCATCTAGAAATTCAAGGAGAGGGGGTTGGTTATCTGTTAGAGGTGCATCAACCAATTGGTCAACAATGAATTACCCCTTAATTGACTTCTATTATAGGAACTCAAGGTCAAACTAAGTTAAAAGATTGAGCCACTTAGCCATACACTAGTTTTGGTATGGCTTGGATTGCATGTACTTGAGTGGGTCAGTATTGGTTATGACAAAAGTTTTATGGTTAAGAAGGTAGTGGAAAAGCTTGGTGGCCATGAAGACTAAGGCCAAGAAAAGTCTCTCGATATGAGTATACTAATTTTTATCATCTACAAGGGTGTAGATTATGTAATAGATGGGTTTCTCTTTGTGGTGTTCATCTCGATGGGTAAGCATTGCTCCTAGGGAATGGTTGGTGGTAGATATATAAAGGTAGAAGGGTTGGTCATCCTTATGGGGTGTAAGGATAGGTGGAGATAGAAGTTACTCTTTGAGTTAATCAAAGACCTTTTGACAATCAATGCTTCACTTGAAAGAGATGTCATTTTTCAAGAGGTGATGGAAAGGTTGACATCAGAGAGTTGAGAAATAAAGTGATGAATGGATTAGAGCTTCCCCTACAAGCTATGGAGTTGCTTAATATTAGTCAGAGGTAGCAACTCAATGATGGTTTTTATTTTAGCTAGATTAACCTTGATTCCTTGAAGGGAAATAATGAAGCCAAGGTATTTTCTTGAAAAGACCACAAAAATACATTTCTTGGGATTGAGGCAAACATGGTAATGGATAAGTCTCTCAAAGATAATCTTGAGATTGGTTAAGTGGTCCTTTCCAAGTTTGGATTTTTTGAGGAGGTCATCCACATAGTCCTCAATGATTGTATGGATAAGGTCATGGAAGATGTAGGTCATTTCATGTTGGTAAGTTACACCAGCGTTCTTAAGACTAAAGGGCACGAGTCTATAATAGAAAGTCCCCCATGGGTGATAAAGGAATTCTTGTGTTGATCTTTAGGGGCAATCAAAACTTGATTATAACTTTAGAATCTATCCATGTGAGACAACATCTCATGGCCTATTATAAGATCAATAAGTTGGTCAATTTTAGGTAGGGGAAATTCATCCTTTAGGTAGGTGAGGTTAAGGTCATGAAAGTCCACATAGATATGTATTCCCCATGTGGCTTTAGTGATAGGCATGATGTTCAAAACCAACTAGGGATAAATAATGGGTTGAATGAAGTCAATAGAGAGGAGGAATTGAAGCTCTTCCTTAATAAGAAGGGTTATGCAAGGATGAATTCATCAAAGTGCCTATCTAGCAGGCTTAGCATCATGATTGATTATAATGTTATGGGTGGAAATAGTTAGGTTAATACCAAGCAAATAGGCATATGACTAGGTGAATGCATTGCTAAAATCTTAGAGGAAGGTAGAAAAGTCTTGAAGTTCCTTAGTGGTGAGAGATTAGACAAGTTTGACAACATGAGGGTTGCCTAAAGTGCCTATGTCAATATCCATAGTAGATTCAATCAGCATGGTTAAGGTTTTGAGAGGTAAGGATTGTGGATGGAGGAATCAAGTGCACCAAGGTAGGTGATAATAGAATCATCATCCTAGCACTAGATAGTGTTAGTGGTAGAAGAGTCATCTCCCACTATTTTAGGATGGGTCAAAGGAACGGATATTGGTGCCCCTTCTTTTTGATAAGTTAGGGAACTAAGGGTAATCATGTTGACAAAAAACCCTTAGGTGGCATAATGTCCTCATCCTTAAACATAGGTGATGGGGATGTTGGTGAGGAAGGGGGCTCTTTTTCAATAATGGTAGTGGTAGGTCATGTGGCTTTCTTCTTATTAGGTAGAATGAAGCCAATGTCATGATTCTCGTGAGGCTTTTGGGTCTTAACCAAGATCAATGTGTGTGTGCCATACTCATATTATTCTAATCTAAACCCTTTCTAGGCACACCTATGAAGGTATAATTTGGTGAATTTTAGGTTGTCAAAGTAAGAGAATGTAGGGGTGAATAGTTTTGGTGAATAGGGGGTGACAACAACATCAAGAATATTATCAATTCCCCCATCGATAAAATGGGTTTGATAGCTCGGAGGCCCCAAGGGAGTAATGGCTCCAATGTTGGGGTCATAACCTGGTTAATGGTTAAGATTCCCATATTCTTGGGAATAGGGAAAGCATCAAGGGTAAGGAGTCAATATTCTCTGAGGGTAAGGTGGTGGAAGGTAGATTCTAATGGATCAATGGTGGGTATTTGGTCCATGAGAATAGATGAACTAGTAGATGCATCTATGGAAGGAGAAGGAATGGCTATGTTTTATATGGTTGAGGGCTTGGTGATGGATGTTTAGGGTGCTTTTATCAAGTATAAGAGGATTTCATTAGGTCATTAGGTCATGTTGCATGATGCAAAAGGGATTGGGTTAGCTTTTATGGTAAAAACCTAACCCTCATACTCAAATTTGACACAATGGTGAAGGATATAAGGTACACAACCCATAGCATGCATCAAAGGTCTCCCTAGTAAAATATTATACTAAAATTCACCTTTGAACACATAGAAGAGTTTGGGGAGTGTGCATGGTCCGAGATGAATGTGGAGGATAATGGTTCTCAAGTTAGTGGTCATGGTGTCATTAAAGGATTGAAGGATAGTTAAAGTTTGGGATATGACATTATCCAATAATTTAAGTTGGTCATAGGCATGGGAAAAGATGTTGTTGATGTTGGATCCACCATTGATCATAACCTATTTGATGTAGGTTTGGTTAAGGTGGGAATTAATAAAGAGAGGATGATCTAGGTCCTCAAGGTGGATAGAGAGTATCTTTGAGTCCTTGAAGGTAACAAGGGTGGATACTTGGAGAGCACTACGAAGGCCTCTATAGGTTGGGAGGCCTGACGATGGTGAGGTGAGGTGGAAATAAGCTCATAGAGGCTCATCTTAGCTAGATTTTGATGGATTTGCTTAAGAATGACCCTTCTAGTGGATTCAAAGGGGCTAGCCTTAGAGGTACCTAAAATGGTAACTTTGGGCTTAGCTAAAGAGATTGGAATTTGGCATGGTTTAGGATAAGAAGGTGGGTGTGTCCATGGAATGGACACTTTGACATTCCCTTTATACTTTTGTTGTGATCATATTACCACATTAATGGTATGGATAAAAGTTAAGGATAGGGCATGAGGTTGGGTAAGTGTTAGTTTACTTTATGGTGAGAGTGGAGAATCGGGTTAGCTTTGGCAAATGGCTATCAAGTGCATTGGTAGAGCTATTAGGGGAAGTTCATATAATAAGAAGTCATCTTCCTCATAGAGATAATGGATGATAGCCTCAAGAACTTTGTAGTTCTCTGTATCATGTTAAGCTGTCCTATGATAGGAATAGATTTGACAGTCATTATACCAAGCTAGTTTTGAACCAAGAGCATTGAAAGGCCTAATAGGGGGTAAAGTGAGGTAACAATCTTAAAACAACCCTTGAAAAATGTTTATATAATAATTAGATAGAGTTGGGAAAGGTCTAGAGGTTATGGTTTTTATTGATAAGGTGGGTGTGTTGGTAGCAATGGGTTTGGTGAGAGAGGGTTTAGGTAAGGTGTTGATTTTGGTTACTAGTTTTGGTTATGGTATGCTGGTGGTTGGGGTGTTTGGGGTTGATATCCTACATATTATTAATTTAGGAAGGACCAGTGCATTAGATAGTAAATGGGTTGGTGTAACCAATGGTGGTGGATGACATATGTTAAAAGGAGCTTGATTTTTAAGCAAAGTTAAGGGATGAGGCCATAAGATAAAAAGCAAGGTAGAGGGAGGTAGATTCCTAGCCATGTGGATCTTTAACAGTTTCACCCCCTTAGTTGATTTGGGTTGAGGTTTGGATATAGGCTTGGATGAGGTTAGTTCTACTTTCAAGGATGGGTGAACCAAAATTTGTGTATGGAAGGCACCAAGAGTTTTGAAAGGTTTGGTTGGTGGTATGGTTATTAGAAGGTGAGGGGTTGGTAGAGGTTCTAATAAATTTCAAAGGTGGTGAAAAAATTCTATATTAGTTGGTTAAAGGAATGCCAAAAGTTTTGGGTTTGTTGATGTAAAGGAGCCCTAACTATTGCCAAAAATTGGTTTGATCCATGCCTAGTTTTATGACCATGCCTAGCTTCTGAACGAGTTAAGAAAAAGGTCTATATACTAGTCAAGCCTCCTGAGTATTAGGTATCAAGGATACGCCTATGGGTTGAGGAGGAGGATTACTATCCTATTTTTTTCCTTCAAGCAATGGATGTAGGTTTAGGCTTGGTGGCAACTTTATGAGGAGTGCTTGTGAAAAAGTTACTTCCTTAGGCACGATGTCCATAGTTGTGGTTTGTTTTATGGTTAGGGGAGATGGTGGATTAGGAATGGTTATTTGTTCATATAGGCTATTCAAAGGCATAATTGATGATACTAAATCCTATATGAGTGAAGCTAAGGAAAAAGGAACCTCCTCAATTTGGGCTTCTGAAGGAAGGGAATGTGACTTCACCACCTCAACATGTGAAGTGGGGGAGAAATAGGTAGGTTGGATGATAGATTCCCCATTAATAAGCATATCAAGGACCATATACACCATGTGGGCATCATGATAACATTCAACCTATGTTTCCTCAATTTTGGAAGGGGCATGGTTGGGAAAGGGTCTCCTAAATATGTTAAGAGCTTGATTTTGAGGGTCATTTGGATTATCCATAAAGAGTTCCCCCTTGTCGATAAGGATCTGAACAACATTCTTAAAGCTATTACATTAACTAATGTCATGTCTAATTAATCAATGAAAATCACAAAGGTCATTCTCATTGTACCAAGCATGTGTTGGATGATAAGAATCAAACTATAGGGGAGGTTTGATGGGTAAAAGTTGTATAGGGTTAGGTTTTAGTAGTTTCTCTAGAACTGAGGCATAAGATTCTCCAAGTGGAGTGAACTATTTTTGGTTGCATTAGTTTGGGTTCCTTGTCTTTTGGTTGGAGGTAATGGGATAAATTCAATAATTGACATTGGGTGGAGGGGTGGCTTTAAGAACAATGGCATTCATAGTTCCCTTGCTCTTTGTTTTGGAATTGACTTGGTTGCCTAGTTTGGAGGAGAAGGTTTTGTTGGTCTTGAACATAGATTTTTTGTTTTGTAACTTTAATTTAACCTCATCTATGGCTTATTTTTTTAGCTCATGTGCCATGGTAAAAGCTTCATCAAAATTTTTGAAGCTTTGGATATGTACTGTAGATGATATATGTCTGGCATGGGCTCAAGAAAAAATCTCTATAAGTCCAGGTTGAGGCAAGGAGAATGAAAGTTGATTAATCAAACTTCTCTAATGGGTGAAAAAATCAAAAATTGATTCATCATAAAATTTATTGATAGAATAGAGGTCAGTGATAGAAACCTTCTTGGAAATGTTAATGGAAAAGTGATCTAATAACACCTGAGCTAGTTGGGTGAAAGAAAAGATTGAATGCCTAGTAATGGCCCTATACTAATCAAGTGTCAGGCTGGATAAAGACATGGGGAAGGTTCAAAGGAGAAGGGCATAATTTTAAGAATTCATGTAACATGTGTGTCTAAAATCCTTAAGGTGTTATTGGGGGTCCTCTTTGCTTTGAAATTTGGTAAATTTTGGAAGCTCCCTTTGAGGAGGATAAGGTTTGATGGGGATAGAAGGATGGATAGGTTCATTGCAAATCTAATCATAGGATAAGATGTTATGAGTCCCCAAAATGGATGACTAAAGGTTTTTCATCTTTTAAGCATCTTAACTAATTCAGTTTGAGGTGGTACACCCAAAAGATTATAAGGTGCATACCACAATTGTGGTTGAGTGGTATACTGGTAATTAGTTGGTAGTTGAGGGACTTACACATATTGGAATGTGGATGATAGAGGTTGGGTAAGTGGTATGTAAGGGTAGGTAAATTATGGTGTCTTGGTAGTGGGTACATTCCCTTGTAGGTTAGGTATGTATCCAAGGTTGGCTATAATGGGTACTTGCTAAGGGATTCCTATGGATTGGGAATGAACGGTAGTTATGTTGGTAATAAAAGGAGAGGTAATGACCTTCATGCTAGTGGATGGTGAAGTAGAAGGTATAGCTACTAATAAGCTTGGTAAAGGGGTATTGACCAATAGGTTGATGTTGATAGAGGGAATGTTGGTAGTGCTGGTGGTAGGTTCTCCAAAAATAAGTGGAGCATGATGGGTTAATGGTTGGGTTATTCCTAAGTTAGAGGAGTCATTGGTAGGGATAGAAGGTGTAGGGGTAGCAGTTGGTTGGATAGGTTGGTTTTTATCTATGGTATCAAAGGGGTTAGTATATGAAGATGCCTAGGTAGTTGAAGGTTGGGTTTTGACTACAAAAACAAGGACACCTCTCAAAAAGCAGAATGGCATGTCATAAGGAGGATCTTGAGGTGTAGTTGGAACTAGGGCATGGTGAGGGGAGTGTTAAGGTAGTGTTAAAGGGAAACTAGATTGTTGTCTAAAAAAGTGGTAAATTCCATGTATCCTTTTGAAAATACAGAAGTAAAATTAGGTATTCCCAATGGATGAGGTGAATCTTCTACTTTGAAGATGCACTCCATAGAGGAGGAGGTAGAAGAGGTTGATTTGAGTGATGAGTTCTACTCTACTAGGTCTCTTCATTGCTAGTGAGTGAGAACAATGCAAGAAAAGGGGGAGAAAAACAAGAATAAGCTCACCACTTAATCAATAAGAAGATAAGAAAATAATCAAGGCAATTAAGACACACAATATAAATTACATTAAGCCTAGATGTTATTTTTAATCTCATTTTTGGCTTATGCCTTAGTTTATGAGAATATGTTATAAAAGTTGGCTTGTAGATCAAGTATAATATAAGAAATCTATGGTTGGTTTTGGATTGTTTAGATGCTCAAAATAATGTATATTATAATCAATACATGGCTTGGAATTGGGACCTACCCCCTCACTTCACACACCACAGTGATAAGGGTGTCGAGTGCTTAGCCAATATATATTGATATCCAAATTTTATACTCACTAGAGACCTAAGTTGGTTCTCCCCTTGGTAATGACCTCCAAGTAGGATTGTCAAGAAAGGGTAAGGTGACTATTAAGTGATGAAATCCTAGTTGAGCCTTTTCTTAAAAAAATTTAATGTTTGATTGATGAAAGTGGTTTGGCTAGTGTGTGCAACAAAAGTGGTGATATGATAAGATTATTGTGCTTTAATTCAAATTGATCTAATGTTAAAATCAAGCAAGGGATGCAGTTGATTTTCGTCCCAAAACAAATTTTAGTTTCAATTACGAGCACAAATTGAGATAAAAGCATATAAATGCAAATAAAAATGTGAGTACAGATTGTAGGTCCCACCAGGTGTGCCAAAATATTTCATGTAAATTTTCACTTTAAATTCTAGGGAAAAGAGAAGAAACTTGATACAGGTGTGGTTGAAAAACCTATTTGTTTATCCATTAATTAAATCAAAATATTGTGAAGAGATCCTATTTGGCTTGAAAGGAAGACCTGTAGATAAGAAATTATAGAATTCGATTGGGTGAGTGGTTGAAGTAGTTAAACCATTAGTGGAATCTGGTTTAATTCTAGTAGACTAACAATACTTGAGAACTTGGTTGATAGGTGATGACAAGTTATCTCTCAATAAGATTATTGATGACATTTGATAACATTGATGATGTTGATTGACCTACAAAAGAAAACTCCTAAATACCTAAGCTCCTGATAATTATTGTAGATGGATTTGACCTTCTAGACTCTTTTCTTCTTATAGGCATAAGTAAGAGGTGGAAGTCAAGGTACAACTATGCCATCTAAATATAACTCATCCATGCAAAGGATTGTAACAAGATTTAGATGAGATATATTTAGAAAATCTTGGTGGGTGGTTACATGTTCTTGTTAAGGAGGTAGACCGTAACCATCGAAGATTAGGGTATTTGATGGTGACCATCGATGATCACTCTGACCGTTGATGGTCAGGTTCTAAAGGAAAGAGGTCCAAAAGGCCAAGTTGAGTCAACTTGTGAATCTAACTATGGGTAGGATTGGTTAGGCCAAATTAGTGTAAATTAGTCCCAAGATAGTCCTCGGTAGGTCACGGGGGCTTGTCAACATTTAGAAGTGCATGTGATCATATTTCTAGTATCTTCACTTGTTGGGGTCTAGGTTAGCCCCTGGCTAACCTAATACATGACCTAATTTATTTTTATCAATAACGATACTAAGTTGACTAGGTCAACCTTATTGGCCTAAAATTTTGGAAAGGATTAGGGTTAGATACTCCTATATAAACACATCTATGTCATCATTTATAAGATAAGAGCAGAATAATTAAGATATATTATGCATCTGCTTATCCACCATTTTACTTGAGTAGAAATCTTAAGGTTTTATATTTATTTAGAGATACAAATCTTGTCTTGTGGAGAAGTGTTTTGAATGCATTGATAGGTTGTGTATCCTATAGCTAATTTATCCTTGACATCTTTACATATTATAAAAAACTCTTGTGGAGCACCTTGTTCAAGGGAGAGATTGAGGCTCAACATGTTCATCTTCAAAGATAAGTATTCCTAACTCTGTTCCTCCTTTGTAAGAGTAGATAGATATGCATTTTTACTTTTATTTCATGAATTGATGTGCGTATATGTCTTTTATGCATGTTTAATTTTCATGTCTATGACCCCCACTTTGTGCCACAAGCTTTGGTGAGCACTAGATTAGACTTTATTTATTACTAGTTTTGTGAATATGAATACATAAGACCTACTTAGGTTTATTGCATAGTTTTGCTTTACTAGAGGCTTTCAAACACTCCCTAGTGATACTATTATGGTAAGAGATCCCTTGGCTAGGTCTAGTAGATCAATCTTGGTCATGATCCTGAATATCTAATGTATTAATAATCAAAAGTGTAAGTATGATTTATCTTTTTTGAGCTAGGATTGATTTATAGATCTATTGTATTTCCCATTGCATACATTCTAGTGAACCCAATGTGAATCTAACCCTTTAAATTTTTCTTTCATGCCATCATTTATATGTTTTTCCATATTCATAGTATTTTATCAAACTAGTCGATATAGTTCTAATTTTTTGTGCACAAGTTTAACACATAGTTGCATCAAAATGACCATGTTTTATTTGTGCAAGTCTTTATCAGATATAGGTTACTAAATTGAACAAGTTGTCATAGTACTATGTTTCCATTCTAGATAAACATACAGAGTTGAATAGGTCAAAAAAATTATCATATTCTCTCTACCAGCATACAAGTCAATAAACTACATCGAACAGGTCAACTTTATCATCTTATTCTTCTTTGTCACGTAAGGTTTTGTAGAACTAGGTCAAACTAGTCAACTTGGTTTGAAGAATTTAAAAGAAACATTTAAGGTAGTTCAACATAAAATTTTCAATCTTAACCATCTTCCAACCCACCAAGGATCCTCTTTTTTCTTTCTTTATCATTTGAGTACTTTCTTCAATTTTATTTCGCATAATTTAGTAGTCTTTAAATCTGCAACCCTATAGCCAACTAGGTTGACTTTATCGACTTAGTTTCATAGTCTATCTTCTATCTAAAAGACATAGTTGACCTATTTGACTATGTTCCTAAAGACCTTACTTCTATAGAATAGTAGTGACCCAGTTGAATCTGTTCTATACTATTTGCATAGAATGTCACTTGAATTGACTCTGTACTATTCTCAAATCAAGGAATTAACAACTATTTTATAGTAATAAATTCACATTTGCTTTTCAGCTATTTGCATGCTTAGAGTAACTCACATAGTATAAATAGGTGGTTTTTCAAATTACCATTTAGTTACACTATTTTACTCTTTTACATACACTACCAAATCACAATAATATTCAAAATGAATTTGAACACTTATTTTCTGAATGCCTACCTACTTGGATTTCATCACCAAGGGGGAATCCAACTTGGTTTTCTAACCAAGAATAAATATTTGGTTAATAGTATATATTGGCAAGGCACCCAACACCCTTATCATTGTGGGATTATAAATTTAAGGGGTATGCCCCAATACAAAGCTAGTACCATTGCCATCATAGATTCCTTTTAACCTAGACATCCTAAAACCATCCATACATTGATTTCTAGTTCCCTATTTTTAGCCACCTCTCTTATCACACTTGCAAAAATACTTTATAATAATATAATAACACTCAGGATGACCACTTAGTTATCATTTACTTTTTATTTGATTGTTTGATCTTTGATCATTACATGTTGTATTGCAAAAACTTGCTATTGACGCTAAAGATTGCACCCTTGGCAGGAGGCCGAGCTCCTGCCTTCTTCACGCAACAATGGAAACTCCCCTCTTTCCTATGGGACCGACGAAGCTAGAGGGGAGAGTCTCTAGATAAGGGCTATCTCCCTCTGATGTATCATTTAGGCCTTGGTTTCTCCTACTGCTAACAAACAAAATGTAAAAAAGGGGGGGATGAAAAGAGAGAGAGAGATGCTGAAAACAAAGCCTAGGCCTAAAAAAGAAAAGGTGATACACTAGAAAATGTGATCCACCCAGCCTGAATATACACTTTTCACCAAAAGGAAGTGCCTATACACTTCATCTAAAATGAGAAAACCTTTTGCATCAGTGGGTCAGGGGTCCATGGAGATACAAGGAGGAAATAACTACTAGAGGCATTCTGGGACACACTGCAATAGCCTATCCACTTCACCTATACTCCTCTAGGGACACTTCTAACAAACCTGTAAAAGGAAACTCAAAAATGCACTAGACATGCTAAAATAATTCTGTAAAAGCATTAAGAAAATGACTTAACATATTTTTTAAATTCATAGACACATACTAAAGATGCAAAACTCAGAATGGAGGTAAAAATGCTAAGTTTTAATTCAAGGTAAAATTTTGGCAGAGCTCTGCCTTACAAGCCTGAGAGATTTTTGGGTAGAGTTTTGCCTTAAGGCTGAGAGTAGATCCTTCTTAGAATGAGAAGTTTACAATTTATAGAAAGAGGAAGAGTAACTTGGCACTTCCTGGGAAAGATTTTGGTGCTCCTTTTTGCAAGTGGCCCATGTGCACTGAACACATCAGGAAGAGGAAAGCCATTGTTACTGATGTCATTCTTCAGAAAAGGCCTACTAGAACCATGCTGCACAGTCACCCAAATTGACTTTGGTGTTCAAACATTAATGTAAGGGCATAGTCATGCCTCTTTCTGTAAAAAAACTATAGTTTGTCCCCTCATCAATGTCAACTATAGAAAATAGGTCATGCCTCTTTTTTGCAATAACTCACCTTCCCTTCACCACTTGAATGCTTTGTCATTTCTACTCCTTGTCCTCTTCCTGCTCTTTCAACACTCGAGGTGATCTTATGTCGGGTCGCTACATTCCTCTGGCTCCTTTTCATGATTGGCACTCAAATAGTTCAAAAACAAATAGATACTTCACTGCGTTAAAATTGATGTTCACGTGGCTGTCACCCTTGGACTCTCCTTCTGCTTTCTACTTTACCAAATGAAATGGCCTAAAACAGCAAGGACAGAAGGGGACCGATTTTTCTCCTATTGGGAAAAAAATGGTCAACAAATTGGTGACTCCCAAGGGAAGCATGCTTGCTATGATTAAAGACCAGTTGCCTTGCAGTCCATTGGGCATGAAGTCAGATGTAGCTTTGAAGAAAGTTAGCAATGGCCCTAAAAGATCTAAGAATCAAACATGAAGATTTTACCCCACATGTAAAGGGAAACACACAAGGCTAAAAAACACTACTTGTGCAAACTGCACTTAGGGAAAACAGGAAAAGAAACTAAAAGCAAACTACTATATATAGCTAACCAAGAATGTTTGGCTCCCTCCTGGATTGAACGGAAAATTTCTTGAGCTCCCTTCTTGGAAAGAAGACTTATGGTGCCAGGCAAGTACTTGAATGAAAAAGAGAGTTGGTGACTTGCTCTTCTTGCCTGTCACCTAAGTTGGCTTGTATCCAAGTAGATCAGAATCAAACATGCTTCCAGCATATGTGTACTCTGCTTGTCCTTGGAAGCTTGTTGAATGATGGTCCCTCATACTGGTGCTTATCACCAAGAAATCAATGGCTACTAGCTCATCACCATAAGCCCTTTGATCTGTACACTCCCTCTGTAATGCATCATGGTCCAACCTATTTCCTTTTTCCTCATTGTAGACTCTGTTAGACTCATCCTTTGCTTCCTTTTAGCCTTCTTGAAGAAGGGTGACTATGGTGATGTCTGAAATGGACTCACAAAATGATTGCTCATCCCACAGAACATCACCTCTTTGTTCGAGGCTTTCTTCTTCAAGGCCTTCCTCCAGTAAGATAGACCTCTCCTTTTCCTCCTCAAAGATCAGGACCTCTAGATGTTCAAAGGTATTCTCCTGATCCTCCTCCAACTCAGGCTCCTCAGCGTAGTCATCCTCATCATCAAAGCAACAAGGAATTTCATCAAATAAAGGAGGAGAGAACTTACCATGCTTATGTTCCTCTTCATATTGCTAGAACATCTTCATGTATGCAAGACTTGCATCTTCTCCATTGCTGATGATGTCTTCACAAGGAGCATCCATGATGATTCTGCCTTCATTGTCACTCATGATAGCCCCTGGGGAAATTGTAGCTTGGATCTTCTTCTCCTCACTCACCTCCTACAAAATAGGTTCTTCTTTGAGAAGGGGTGAAGTGGGAAAACCATGTGGAAGAGGAGGCAGTCCTTGAGCTAGAATCAAATGATTCTAATGCTTCCACCTGGCCTACACTTCATCAATATTAGGTGCAACCTGATATCTCTCTTGGAAATGTGTATGTGGGGTGTGTTCAAACATGGAATGTGCCATTGGGTCTGAACCATCCATCACACACTAGCTGAGGAATCTCTCTCTAGATTCCAACTCTGTAATTCTCCTAGATAGATCTTCTTGGAAGAGCCTTTCTTGGAGATCATAGGAATCATGGGTAGGAGTAGCTTTATCTTTTCTAAGGTTTTGAGCAAAACCTTTCTTCTCCTCTTTCCTGCCCCATGATTCCACTATTTCCCCCTAGGTCAAGAGGTTTTCATCATGGTAAAAGATCACAAAATTAGAGTTTTCCCTTTTGGTTGAAGGGCAACTAGGAGGGCTGATTGAGGGGATTGCATGAATGTTTTGAGCTTGCATGATTTTGTGCAGATGGATTATACATACAAAAGTGATTTTTGATGGCACCAGGCTACTTAACTAGCTGATTCAACTCAGAGTCACCATTGGTGTTGATGTAAAAGCCTCCAAAGGCTGGTTGGTTGAAGAACACACCAAAAATTCTTCAACTCTTTAGACACAACTTGTCTTACTTGGTCCCACCAGCCATGCCATAAACTATTGATGCAGAAGATTGCACCCTTGGTAAGAGGCTAAGCTCCTGCCTTCTTCATGCAATAATGGAAACTTCGGTCTCACTTATGGGACCGGTGAAGCTGGAGGGGAGATTCTCTAGATAAGGGCTAGCTCCCTCTGATGTATCATTTAAGCCCTGGTTTCTCCTACTGCTAACAAACAAAATGTAAAAAAGGGGGGATGAAAAGAGAGAGAGAGATGTTGAAAACAAAGCCTAAGCCTAAAAAAGAAAAGGTGATACACCAAAAAAAGTGATCCACCCAGCCCAAATATACACTTTTCACCAAAAGGATGTGCCTATACACTTCATCTAAAATGATAAAACCTTCTACATCAATGGGTTAGGGGTTCATGGAGATACAGGGAGGAAATAACTACTAGAGGCATTATAGGACACACTGCAGTAGCCTATCCACTTCACCTATACTCCTCTTGGGACACTTCTGACAGACTGTAAAAGGAAACTCAAAAATGCACCAGACATGTGTCAATCATTCTACAAAATCATTAAGAAAATGACTTAACACAAAATCAAATGCATAGACACATACTAAAGATGTAAAACTCAGAATGGAGGTAAAAATGCTAAGTTCTGATTCAAGGTAAAATTCTGGTAGAGCTCTGCCTTAAAAGCTCGAGAGATTTTTGGGCAGAGTTTTTCCTTAAGGCTGAGAGCGGATCCTTTTTAGAATGAGAAGTTTACAATTTATAGAAAGAGGAAGAGCAACTTGGTGCTTCCTAGGAATATTTTGGTTCTCCTTTCTGCAAGTGGCCCATGTGCGTTGAACACATCAGGAAGAGGAAAGCCACTGTTACTGATGTCATTCTTCAAAAAAGGTCTACTAGAACCATGATGCACAATCACCCAAATTGACTTTGGCATTCAAACATTAATGTAAGGGCATGGCCACGCCTCTTTTTGTAAACAGACTACAGTTTGTCCCCTCATCAATGCCAACTATAGAAAATAGGTCATGCCTCTTTTCTAGAATAACTCACCTTCCCTTCGCCACTTGAATGCTTTGTCATTTCTACTCCTTGTCCTCTTCCTACTCTTTCAGCCCTCAGGGCGATTTTATGGTAGGTCACTACATTCCTCAGGCTCCTTTTCATGATTGGCACTCAAACAGTTCAAAAACAAATGGACACTTCACTGCGTTAAAATTGATGTTCACACGGCCATCACCCTTGGACTCTCCTTCAGCTTTCTACTTTGCCAAATGCAATGGCCTAGAATAGTAGGGATCAAAGGGGACCAATTTTTGGCCTGTTGGGCAAAAAATGGTCAACAAATTGGATTATCCAATATTGGTGCAAGGTTTATCACATTGATCTAATTGTTTGTGTGTTGCTTTCATTATTGTTCCATTTATATTTTAAAAACTTTCCTTATTTTAGCACTCTATCATTTTGGTTAATATAGTCTATTATAGATTGTATTTTCCCCTATCAATAGTACGTAGTTGGCCTATTCGCTTGTGTATCCTTATTAGCCTATTTTATCTCCCAATCTATAATATAGAGTCAAATTTTAAGACTGTGTATCCTTTTCTACCATCCATATTCTAGAATATAGTCAACTTTCATGACTCTATATCTTTTTCATCTTGTTATATCCACTATCTACAATATAGATTCAACCTATATGACTCTATACTCTTTTCTACCTATTGGATTACAAAACATAATCAACATGTATCCTATATTTCCCTTTTATCTTTGCATCATCTTAGTCTTCCTTAATCTTTCTCTCTCATCATTAATTTTTTATTTGAGGATAACACTAAGTTGAACTCAAATGATATGATGAGCTTTACTAACCCCAATAGGTTCTTCCATAAATTTCTTGTGGATCCTAATCTAGATGAAAGTAATCTATATGTAGCCACTCATACTATAAACTATGAGACCCCTTCTCATACATCTTTAGTTTATATTCCTCTCTTATCCTTAGAATATCATAATAAATTAGAATATACCCCAAAAATGATTTTATTTATTAATTAATTTCCTTAACATTGAGGAAAAGATCCTTCTACTATTTATCACCTTATGATAATCAGTCAAATCGAGGAGTCCCATTCACCTTCACCCACATTATCACATGGATTCGGGGGCAATATCTTCTTTGCCTATCAACCTCTTCCTCCTCTTTTTACCCCTTCTCATGCTATGACCTCTGCTTCTTTGATTTGTTCCACCTCCATGTCAAGTATCTCTACTAACATGGCAAGTTCTGCATCTAGTGGGCATTTTCAAAGATATGCCCTTTTTAATTCTTTCACTAATGCATCATTTTATACCCATGGTACTCATGCCACTACTACTCCTTCTTATACTCCTTTTATAAGTTCATCTTTTACCACCCAAGAAAATCATGCTACTAATGCCTCATTTACTAACAATTTCTCTCAAGATACTACCGGTACACATGCTACCACTCATTACGATACCCAAGCCACTAATACTAATGTTAATACTTCACACACTGCAAATAATACCAATCAAACCCATCAAATTTTGTTGTAAACTCTTAACCAAATGAATGCATTCCAAGATAATAATGCCAACCAAATGGTTAAAATATATAAAATCATATTATCTATCTCTAAAATCTCCCTCAATAGGTTCCAGGACGAGTGCATAATAAAAATGCCCCTGCTTTGGTATTCTCATGGTAATCGTATCCCTCAACCTCCTCTTGTTAACAAAACAATCAAACACCTTCAAAACAAAGCTCTTATGTCTAAAATTACTAACATATATATATGAGGTATCACCCCTACCATTAGTTATATGGGTCAATTAATACTACCCTTCACTTAAAATTTTCTATAAATCTATACAAAGATTAGTTCAAGTTAAACACTTTGCCGATACCAAGTTATTATCAAAAAATATCTTTGGATATGCTTTAGATTGGTACAACTAATTCAAATCTCATTCCATCACTAGTTTAGAAGATTTAGTTAATGCTTTGGTATAAGAGTTTCAAACTAGTGACCTCTATGAAAATACCTTGTCTCATTTTAACAATTACAAGCAACTTGAGATAGAAATCATAAAATATTTCATCAAATGGTGGAAGACCCTGATTAAAAAGTGTGAACACAATAATGTAGATGATAAAATCTTTCATCTATCAAATAAAGCTCTTTATCTGAAGTTATAATATTAAGTCTAGACTCTTATGAACTTTGGAAGAGGCCATTAACCAAGCCAAGCACCAAGATTTCATCGGGTATCAATTTGAGCCATCCCAACCTTCTATGGGCACTTTCATGCTCATAAAATATAAAAATCATCATGCTACTAACAATGGTGTCACTGATTCTTATGATACATTTGACTTTTTCAACCAAAATTCAAAATAGGTCAACCCCCTAGAGTTTAAAGCTTGTATAGGGGCATATTAGGGTCCTATAGGGTGTGTCATATTCTAATATAGGGGTCATTTAATATGTTAGTACATTTATTACATCCATTTTATCCCTTTATGTCATTTATAGTCACTTATAGTCATGTTTCGAATATTTAATGAAGGTTGTATGGTTTTCTTAGGTAGATAAGTGTTCCTAACTACCTTTTAACATCTAATATGTTATATCATATCATTCATTATTAGTACCTAACTAAAATTTGCAGGAACTATGTTGAAACAAGAATAAATGTGGTAGTTTGGGTAGTTTTGGTAGTTGTACAGAATACAGAGAAGTGTGGCACATATGGTAAGCTCATCCAGTGACCTTTCAGTTTCCTTAACTTATTTCCATACTTGATCTACTTTGTAAGTATCAAAAATGGCTGAAAATCATTATGCTCCTTCATCACTCCACTATACAAGTAAAATTAGCCAATAGGTCTTCTAATGGTATGGCTAGTAGGAGAGGTTTAGGGTCAAATTCTCTTGTGGGGTGTTAGTATACTCAGTATGCTTCCATTTCATGGCTTGATTTGGAAGAATAGTTCAATATGCTTTATGAATCATTCTTTAGAAGTTGACTATCTCATTTTACATGTTAATCCCCACACGCTATAGGTTTTCTTCTTTTTTGAGCTAATCCATACAATAAAATTAGTGTAAGTGCTTCTATATGATGAGGACTTCCTTATTCCATGGTTTCTACCTTTGGTTTCATATTTGGAGGTGATTTGATGGGTTCAAACTTATCAAGTTATAGGCAAGTTTATTATCTAAAGAATTTGTTATTTCATTTTGGTGGTTTCAGATGAGGGTGATATGTTGTATTTAATGTCTCCCATGTCTTGTTTCACCTACTTATTTCCAAGCTCATTCTCAATTTTTACAATCAATGGAGTTGCAGTCAAGAAAATAACACAGTCAAACCTTCCTACTGAAAGCTCACTTACGGTCATGGTGAATGAGTGTATGAAATATTTGAAAATGTTCATGAAGATTAAATGAAGATTTTAATAATTTAGACACCTTCTTATAAAAATATATATAAAGCTAATCTCTCTAAATTTCAAAATACTGGCTATGATAACTAGTTATTCAACATATATAGTCCTGCACCATTGATGTTCATCTATAGGTGCCTCACAAGAGATAATCATGTTGGAATGGAAATATTTGACTAGTTTAAAGTCACTTATGGTTAAAATTATTAATTTCAAGAAGTTGAGAAGGTCCAAGATGAACCATAATACCATACACTATGCATATGTCTATATTTGATTCTCACTACCCTGTATATTATACATTCACCTATAGGTGGGTCTCATAGAGGCCTGAAGGTAACCATGGAAGAGTTTGAGCATATTGGAAACCTTACTTAAGGTCTTGAAACATTTAATATGTCATAATAGTAATAGTCGATCTATAGAAGTAGGCAAGATTGTAGTGTCATGTTCAAGTGAGAAGGGGAGTTTAGGGACTTGTTACCTTAAAATCTCCAAACAAAGACCTGGCCATTCTTTTGATATTTTCATGATGAGACATTTTGAGATGTCAACAAGTCTAAAGTTTCCATTATGTCATACAAGTGTAATGGAAGTGGGTTGGTAATAAAAATGCTTATTTTTTTAAAATAATATGATACAAGAAGCCTCTTATTCCATGCATCTTTTTACTATAGAATGCTAATGTTCTCTATAGTGGTTGAGTCCAAATAACCTTATCATGCTATGACACCTAGTAGAGGTATATTCAACATATAAATGAATTATTTTATATGAAGGTGGTACTAGGATTTATAGGAACATTCAAAGAGGTTAAAGGATAGGTTTTGACCTAGACTACCACCTACAGGGCCCCTTTTTATCATAGAATAGTCATCTACAAGTTGACTATAGGGTGATAACACAAAGTTAAACCCAATTTTTTTTGGGTTAGATCTAACTCAAGGCATTATATAGACAATTTAAGTCATTATATGAGCCTAAAAAACTTTTATAAATACTTAAGTCAATACATAAGGTCTATCATGTAAGTACACACCTTAAGAAAAGAGAATAGAATTGAGAAGAGATGTTAGAAGTTGGGAGTGTTGACATGATTATAACACATCAAAAATTATTATTTATACATCATGATATCCTCAAATAAAGGTAATAAATAAAGTACCAATCTCCAAGATTCAACCTACAACCATGTTAATGGTACATGCATAGTCAACAAGTTTAGGAGCTTATTTTGACATTTTGAAGAGTTAGAAAGTTTATGAGTATAATATAACTCTAAAAATTGGTTTAGAGAGTTATCATAACCTCCATAAGCATTATATACTTTGTTTTTCTTGAATATATAGGGGAGATACCCTTTATTTTGTCTCAGATAGAGGGTACTCCAGGAAACAAAAAAATACGGACTTGGGTAGGTAGATGATGAAGGATGAGACAAAGGGTTTAGATCACTAAAATGATGGCATGGAGTGTTTTATTTATCATTAAAAATAATTGTTTATCCCTCAAAACTCTTATAAGGTATGCAAAGAGATATTTTGGCCCTGAGTGCAGACTAGACCTATTGGGCATGAATTAGGCCTAAAACCCTAGGAGGTCTCAATACTATTTCTAACACCGAGTGAATATTGAAATCCATTATGCCACATTAAAATGGGGATATTATAGTTTCTAGATATATTTATTTCATATAACCCCCATAGAGATATCAATCTTGGCTTAGACCAACTCGGGCTTACATAGAATGCAGGGAAGGGCTTGAGAAGCCATCTTTAGAATTTTGTAACTGTACAGATATCTAGCTTGGAATACTAAGGATTTGGGAGATGTTGAAGAGGATATAAATAAAGGTTATAGTGTAATTTATTATAGGATTGAATTTTAATATTGTATGAACAATCCTTAAGATCCAAAACATCTCAAAACCTTCCAAAACCCTGGTTAAGGACCCAAATGGAAAGATGAAGGAAAGGCATCTAAGAGGGCTAGTTTGACTAGGAAATGACCTTAGACTTTTAGAGGATAAGGTAAAAACCTCATTTATTTGACAATTTTTGATGTTTTTTAGGTAAATAATGGTTCCAAAGGATGATAATCAGTTTGGGAGAGAGAATGGGACCTAATCAAATTGAGTTGTACCCTACTTGTAAGGACAAGATACAAAACAAGTTTCTTTGATATTTTTTGCTATTTTACAGGTAAAGAAGGGTTACAAAGGATTAGAATCACTTTGGGAAAGATAATTAGACCTAATATATGCCTCCATGTTCATTTATTTTTTCATCAAATCATATAAGTACCTCTGCAAACACTTCTACTTCAGCTAGTCCAAATTGGTATAGTGAATAGAGAGTGATCACCAAGTGAGAAGGTAATAACTTCAATTAAGAGGAATTTTAAGTTTTTCCTAATGTATATAATGGAATTAATACTATTAAAAAGTGTCAAAACACCCTCTATATGTATTGGATTGAAAAACTAAAGACAAATTTGGCACCAAGTGTGAGAGGTGAGTGAAATACGGGTGAATAACTATAGGCAGTGAGAACACTTGGCTAGAAGAATATTGATGATTAGGGACACATACAATGCATGTTACAACATATTTATAATCCCTCACTCAGATTTAAATGATATAATATATCCATATTCATATGTGGAGTGTTCAATGAATTCTAAATGATTAAAGCAATTTTCAAAGAGCAATTTTAAGAGTCCTATGCTAGAATTGAAGAGTTTCATGCCTTAAAGGGACATATATCCAAGTAGACCTTGCATGGTTTATCTCATACTTAATTATCCTATATATTTAACTCCTTCTCTCATCTTGACACCTATTCTTTTTATTCTTGTGACTCTTGTACTTCTATAAGTACTAGCCATTTTGGCTCTTGTAAATATTTCCACACCATGTATGACAAAGCCGTGTTAGTTTGATGTTATAATTTTCCTTTGAAAAATTAATATAGTATGGTTTTGAGTTCATGAACATTTTTTATAAGTGTGAAAAGTGATGTATGGTGAGGTCTAGTTATTCCATCCTTATTTCTCCTTATCCTTTCATGTCTAGTACAAGGAGTTCTCATTCTAACAAGTCTCATAGAATGTAGCTAGTGTGTTTGGATCCCTTCAAGTGTGAAAGTTTCCTTATATTCAACAATATAATCTTTGGTCTAATTTCCTTGAGTTTTATCATGCATGTCACCTCTATATTAAAATACTTATGTTAAAACATTTTAGGAATTGAAGCTAGTTTGTACATCTTATTTCTTAGTGAAATAAGTATGATAAAAAAGTGGATATCCTTATGCTGTATCACCTCCTTAGAATAGTTTTATTTCATTAATATTCCTACCCATTTTCCCACAAGTAATAATATATCATAGGTTATAAGAACTTCAAGTTAAATTAAGGGAGCTAGCTCTGAAACCTAGAGGTCTACTTCTACTATAGGTGAACCCACATACTCAGAAGTATTCCCATGTTACCCAAATCCAGAGGAGGCTTGAAAACCTCCTCTAGGATGAAATATTTGGATACAATAGTTATAAAACACTCTATGGGATAAAATTTCAAGAGAGTGGAAATATTACTGGTGTCTTTCTTCTAATTAACTTTTGAAAATAAGCAAGATAGCACTAATGGTGATTCTAATGAAATCTTCTGGTTGTAAGCAGCCCAGGTATCTTTTATTGAAGGGTTTGATAAATTTTTGTTTCTAATTTGACTTATGAGGTTTATATGAATATCTATGGTGAATATCCTTACTATGAACCTCCCTATCAGCCTTGCTATGAACCATGTTATACCCCTCAACAACCCTATCAAAATGGCTACAAATCATATGAGTTATGGTATCCCTATGGTCATATATTTCCTCCTCCATATGGACATCATGTTGTTGGGCAGACCTATGAGGAAGGCTATCAATAAACCTATCAATAATTTCCTTCCTATCAATCCCAATATGACCCCTACCAACCATATCATGATGCCTATCAATATCAAGAGGATTCTTATCAGTTTTATAATGAAGAATCAGATGATCCCATTGAATTTACAAAAAAATACTACAAGATAAAATATGAAATCCTAGTACTAAAAATGGAATCTCTTCATAATCCCAATATCACATTCGTCCTCTTACATTAACCTCATCTTACATCAAATCTTCTTTGTCACTCATACCAAAGCTGCTAGATAATGATAAATAGTTGGGAAAATGGGATAATGAGTTTGATGTACTCCCTAAATATGAAATGGAATGGTTAAGAGGTATTTCTAAAAGTTGTATGAATGTGTTGAAGATAGTTGAAGAGGAAGAGGAAACTCAATGGGATATCAAGGAGTAGTTGTACTTGGCAAAGAAGTGTTCCCAATACTCAATAAATAGGATAAGGATGTGGGAAGATAAAGAACTTTTTAAATGAGCTAGTTTTTTGTTGAAGAGCCTCAAAGAGGCTATTGGAAAGGTGAAACTTCTATTGAATTAGGTTTTTTTCCTTTTAAATAAACCCAACTTGTCACTTCTTCATGAGCTTACTCAAGAAGTTTTTATTCCCAAATCCATACCTTATACCCCATCTCCAACTCATGATCCTATACATCAAATTCCCACCTCACCACTTATTGAAAAAGAACCCATTTTGAGGGAACTAGGTGAAGAAGAAAAATCTCAAACCATAGTTGGTCAAGAGGATGATTCAAGTGACTATGAAAAATAAATCACTATAGGGAATCCCCCTAGTAAACACAAGTAAAACTCTACATTATTGAATGAGGAGAAAGCCATTAAAGATCTTATTACATCTATCCATAAATAATTTGATCAAAACATGAAGGAAGAGATGCTTGAAAAAAAACCCATACCTTCTACCCATGATGAAATAGCCCTTGAATATGAAAGTCATGAGGAGGAAGATGTATGGAAAAAATTTCATGACATAAATCAGGAGCTTGAACAGCTAAATGAATAAACTTATTCTCCAAATAAGTGTGAATTTGATGATAATATGATTGATAAAAATATTAATCATGAAAGAGAATTTCTAAGTGAGTAAGAACATTAAGATCAGCCTCAAATTATTGTAATGAAGTCTGCAACCATGGAACAATCAAATGAAACCAAGTTAAAAGATGTTGTCTTTGAATAACACTCACTACCTCAACCTAATGTTGAACCACCCTCAAAGTCATTAGATCATAAGTAAGACCATCTTGATGACCTCATACATCAAGAAGGTAAATTTGAAGAGGTGGTGGTCCTCAAATACAAGGAGAACAATGATTATTGGTAGCAGCAAATGAAACTTTTTTAAGAGCTTGAAGAACTTTTCCAAGTTTGTTAAGTATGAAATATAGCAAGAGGAGGGGTGAATTAGTATATTATATATATTTTACTTAATATTATTTCTTTTCTTTAACCACTTAATCACACATTCAAGATATGCGATAAAACTAAAACAATAACATGCACCACATGAGAGAGAGAGAGAGAGAGCAGACTTTTATGTGGAAACCCAAAGTGGAAAAAACCATAGCAAACAATATCAAGTATATAAATGAGAGCCAACTCAAATTACAAATTTATCAAGCACCAACCCATAGGAGCACCAACCCCTCTTGTGTATAAAACATAACTATCTCTCAATGTTTCTTACTCAACAAATGATAGAACTCTATAATATCTCCTACTTTTCTCTCCTCTAAAACAAACACAACCCATTCACTCTCTTACTTATTACAAATGGATTTTCAAGCCTTTATTTATAGCTTTCCAAATGACCTTTGGCATTCACCCTTAATGACCCTTCAATCCTCATGGAAAATGGTGCCAAACTTGCATGACCCTTTGTATCCTTTCATTTGAAAAGTCACATGGTGACCCTTCATGAGAAAATGCATCCTTTCCTCTTTTGTCTTTATCTTGGTGACTTTTTGTATTCTTCAAAGTGTCCCTTCATGGAATAATGCATCATACCCTCTTTTGTCTTCACATGGTGACTCTTGGAATTTCTCAAGATGACTTTTCATGAGAAAATGTGTCCCATTCCTCTTTTGTCTTTACCCTATGACTCTTTGACTTCTCCATGGACCTTCTTTCGACTTTTATGCAACTAAAAATATATTCATTAATATTAAATAAATATTAACACACATTATCCAAGATATGAATATTAAATTACAAACACCATTAAATGTAATGGTGCCTTTATCACCAATACTGGACCTTTGACATCAATGACAATATTTCTAACAATTTCCCCCTTTGTCATTGATGGCAACCTCAAACTGAAACTACCACATCCTGAAACCAGCACTACGTATTCCAACTTACACATACTACTGTCATACAGTAACTCCCCCTTATTGTATCAACCTATACCTATTCCCTATATCTATTTCCACACCTGTACCTCTACCTATTTTTTTTCTCCCCCTTTGACATAAATGGCAAAGGGCCTATCCTAGAACTAACACTTAGCTCCCCTTTAACTAATGTTGATCTTCAATGGTAAGAAGTAATATAAATTACTCCCAACTTCTCTTGTAGATACTCAAATGTGTCTTTTGGTAGTGCCTTTGTGAAAATATCTACAATGTATGCTATATGATTATTATATTCCATCTTAACATGTTGATTTGTAACTTGCTCTCTCAAGAAGTGATATTTGATGGGAATATGTTTTGTTCTTGAATACATCACTAGATTCTTCAAAATATTAATATCACTTATGTTGTCACAAAAAATAAAAATAGGTTCATCATATTTTACCTTGATATCTTCCAAAGTTTGCTTCATCCAAAGCACTTGAGTACAACACAATACCACTACAATATATTTTTCTTCAACTGTAGAAAGTGATACTGAATTATTCTTTTTTCTTAGCCATGATACTAAGCTATCATCGAGAAAGAAATCTCCTCCACTTGTACTCTTTCTATCATCCAAGCAACCTACCCAATCTGAATTTGTATAAGTAACCAAAGTGAAATCTCTACCTATGGGATACCATAATCCATAATCCAATGTCCCCTTGATATATCTAAATATTTTATTCACTAACTACACATGACTATATTTTGGAGTTGACTAATATCTTGAAACCATACCTACTGCATGTATGATCTTTGGCCTCGATGTTGTCAAATATAAAAGACCACCAATCATAGATCTATACAAATACTGATCTGCAATAGGTGAATATTCATCCTTGCTCACCTTATTTCATGTACTCATTGGTGTGCCAACTAGTGCACAATCCTCAAAACTAAAAATTTTCAACATTTCCTTGGCATATTTACTTTGAGATATGAAAATTCTTTTATCTGAATGAAATATTTGCAACCCTAAGAAAAATGACAATTATCCAAGCATAGACATCTCAATTTTTTTTTTCATATTATGAAAAAATTATTTTGTCATCTTTACAATGTAGAGATTAATGTTAGAAAATCAATTGTCATAGTTCCAAAAATTATCTCATCAACATATACCACAATAATCAATTGATGTTCACCTTCTATTTTGATGTAGAAATTATTGTTAGCAAATCCTCTCTTGAAACTTTTATCCTATAGGTACTTATCAAGTCTTGTATACCAAGCTCTATGAGCTTATTTCAATCCATACAATGCTTTATTCAATCTACATACATGGCTACTAACATTTGAGAGAATAAATCCCTCTAGATACTCAATTTAGACCTCTTCTTCTAGATTCCCATTTAGAAAGGTAGATTTGGCATCCATCTAAAACACTTTGAAATTTTTAAACACTACATATGCAATAAACATTCTAATAGCCTCTAGCCTTGCCACTAGTGCAAAATTATCTTCAAAATCTATTCCCTCAATCTGAGCATATCTTTTACATACTAATCTTGCTTTATTCCTGGTCACTTTTCCATTTTCATTCAACTTATTTCTATAAACCCATTTTATTCCTATCACATTATGATCTTTTAGTCTAGGCACTAATTCCCAAGGATCATTCTTTTCTATCTGATTTAATTCTTCATCCATTGCCTTAACCTAATGCTTATCATGTCTAGTTTCTGAAAAAGTTCTAGGCTGAATTTTGGATAACAAAGAGAAATTAACTTGCTTAGATCCACTTACCATCATTTTTTGGTGTGAATTACTTCATTTATATCCCCAATGATGTCACTTTCATTATGATTTCTCTAGATATATTTGGATTGGGTTTTGGTTTCCTTTTTCTTCTTCTTCTCATCTTCATCTGATTCTTCAAAATCTTTCTCTTCAATGATTTTAGGAATGTCTACTGGATCATTGATTATTTGTTTTCCATCTTCCTCTATCTTAACAATTACACTTTCAACTATTTTTTTGATTCTTTTGTTATAACATTTATAAGCTTTACTTTTTTAAGAATAACTAAGATATATACCTTCATCTACTCTAGATTCAAACTTGCCAAATTTTTCATTGATTCTCTTTAGGAAGCATCTGCTATTAAAAACTCTAAAATAATTATTTATTGTTGGTTTGTATTTCCATAGCTTATAAGTAGTCTTGTAATTGTTGACTCAAAATAATGCTCTATTCTGAATATGCACTATTGTAGCAACTACCTCTCTCTAATATTTATCTGGTATCTTGGATTTATTTAGCATTATCCTTGCCATCTCCTAAATTATTATGTTTCTTTATTTAACTACTCCATTTTGCTATGGACTTTTGGTTGTTGAATAATGTATTTTTATTCCATGGTCTTCACAATACTCAATTAACTGATCTGACATGAATTCTCCTACTTGATCTAATCTTAGGCACTTAATCTTCAAGTTGATTTCATTTTCAACTAATGCTTTAATTGCTTTGAAATGTCTAAAAGCTTCTAATTTTTTTTAAAAACATTACCCAAGTCATAAATGAAAAATAATCAATAAGCAACATGAAATATTTATAACATTGAGTACTTTGATTTCTCATAGATTGACATAAATCAGTGTAAATAAGCTCTAACATCTTAGTGGTCGAATACTCTTTTGTTTTTAACCACCTTTTAGCCTGCTTCTCATGCTAAAAAGACTCACAAAACATGTTGGATGGCTTTGTAATCTTTAGAAGATTTTTGACTGCTTGCTTCTTGCTGATGTTGACAAGATTATCAAAATTTATGTGTCCCATTCTCCTGTGTCATTGCCAACTTTCTTCAATCTGACTCAAACAACATCTTTAACCTTTGATGTCTAATAACATATATAAATTATTCCCTATTCTCTGAGCATCTACAACCAACACATCTAAATATTTTCTCCTAATTTCAAAACCTTCTACATAAAAATTTAGTGTGTTCCCCTGATCACACATTTGACTTACACTCAAAATATTATGATTAAGACCTTCTACATACAAAATATTATCAGTTTTAGTTCTACCATTATCCAAACTTAGTATACCTTTTTTGGTAATTTTGGCAGTAGTATTATCTCTAAATTTCGTTGTGCCACCATTGATCTTCTTCAAGTTTATTAAATTTCTCTTGTCTCTTATCATGTGCCTTGAACATCCACTATCAATGAACCATGAATTTTCTTCATTTCTTACATGTAAATCTATCTGTACCAATATAGATTTTTTACATTGTTTCTTCTACCATGAACTTGTATAAACTTTCTTCTTGATGAATGGAGCCTTGAAACTCTGGTCCTTCTTGACTAACTCTAACATGCTTCTTAAATACCAAGCTATGTGTCTAAAATTATTGCACTTGTAACATATTATGGCCTCTTTATTAAAAACTAATAGAGGAGTAAAAGAGTTGTGGCTTCTGCTTGACTCTGCATGAGTTTCCTTCTCCTTATTTCTAAAATTGTTAGCCCTTTTTTGATATTCTATTTTTTTATCACCATATCCATTATAATAAAATAGTAACCATAAAAATAGGACCTATTTGTGTATCTCTGACCCGATTGCCTTTTGTAGCTTTGTTCCTTCTAGCCTTCTTTATTTGAGATGTCCTTTATATTCTTAACTTCTTCCCTTTTTATTTCCTTTTTTGTAAGAGCTTTAGCATAGCTCTTTCATTTTTTTGTGTTAACCTTGTCTTTGAAATTAGTGTCCTCCCCTTTCTCTTTTTCAAATATGATACCTATCTTATCTAACATTGATCTTTGACTTTTTAATATCTTATTCAACAAATTAGTGTTATTCTCAAATTTTGAATCATTAGTTGCTCTATCTTTATTTGTTTTCTCAAGATCTATTTTTAAAGAAGCAATTTCAATAACATACCTTTCACATTCTTCACTTACTTTTTGTAACTATGTCGTTATATATTTTCATTCTTCTTGGCTTCTTCAAAGTGTGCTTGTAGATCTTCAATTGTTTCCTTTGACTCCTTTTTATTTTTCTCAATTTGGAGCTTTAATATTTGATTCTTCTTCTCAAGAGATTTTACATCTTCTAAGGCACAAGTGAGTTCTCCTTCCAAATTCACTTCAGCTTCATCATGTTCTTCTTTTTTATCATCTATACTTTTCCTTATAGAGGTATCTTTATGTATAGCCCTGAATAGAATCTCTTCTTCTGAATCACTGACTTCACTATCTTCGAAAGAGCTAGGATATTTAGAATATAAACTCTTCTTCTCAAATCCCTTCTTTAATTTTCCTTTGAAATTATTCTTGTATGTAGAATTTCCTTCTTCCTTGTCACCATTACCCTTAGCTGGGCACTTAGATGAAAAATATCCAATCTTTCCATAATTAAAGTATTTAAAAAGTAATTTTCCTTGATATTTACCTATGCCCTTTTTCAGCTTGTGAATGAATAGAGATTCATTGTCATCTTCATCATAGCTATAACTATCACTTGATTCTTGGATATTAGCCTTCTCTTTCTTTCATGTCTTGAAATCAACTTCTCTCTTTGAGGGTTTCTCTTATTCAGTCCACATCTCATATGTTGTAAGAATACCATGTAGCTCATCCATCTTTAGCTTGGCTAAATTATTCATCTCTTTAATTTCGAAAACTTTTACATCATATCTCAATGGTAGAGATCTCAAAAAAAATTGTACCATAATTGATTCTTCTAACTTTTCTCCAAGACCTTGAATATGATTAACTATTTGATGAAACTGCAAAAAGTAACTTGCTATATTTTCTTCCTCTTCCATATTCAAACTCTCAAACTATCTTCTAAAAGTCTGAAGCTTAGCTTGTTGAACCTTTCCATCACCTTTTTAAATATTCTCAAGTTTTGCACAAGTTTCATGAGTAGATTTACATTGCATAAATTTAACAAATTTTGATTCACATAAACCACATAAAATAGTATTTAAATCTTTAGCATTATTTTCACTTGCCTTCTTTCCTATAGAAGTAGTTACAAGTATTTATAGCTCTTCATAATCCTCCACCATTGATTACCAAATGTCGAATCCAAGGGCCATTAAATAATTTCTCATCCTTATGTTCCAAAAAGCATAATTTATCCCATCAAACAAAGGTACCTTATTTTTAGAAAAACCTTCATGTGATCTAGCCATTGTGCTTTCCCTAATCTACCTTCAAGCTATAAAACTTTTTCAAAAGGAGCCTACTATGATACCAATTGGTAAGCATGAAATATACTAAGAAGGGGTTTGAATCAGTATATTATATATCTTTTACTTAATCTGATTTCTTTTCTTTAACCAATTAATCACATATTCAAGATATGCAATAAAATTAAAATAATAACATGCACCACACAAGAGAGAGAGAGAGAGACTAGATTTTTATGTAGAAACCCACAGTGGGAAAAACCATGGAGAACAATATCAAATATATGAATGAGCACCAACTCAAATTAAAAAGTTTTTAAGCACCAACCCCTTCACTAAGTACTAACATAGTAGCTATTTTTTATTACCAACCCATAGGAGCACCAACCCCTCTTGTGTATAAAACATAACTATCTCTCAATGTTCTTACTCAACAAATGATATAACTCTATAATATCTCCTACTTTTCTCTCCTCTAAAATAAACTCAAACTATGCAGTCTCTTGCATGTTACAAATGGCTTCTCAAGACTTTATTTATATCTTTTCAAATGAACTTTGGCATTCACCCTTTATGACCCTTCAATCCTCATGGAAAATGGTGCCAAACTTGCATAACCCTTCGTATCCTTTCATTTGAAAAGTCACATGGTGACCCTTCATGAGTAAATGTATCCTTTCCTCTTTTGTCTTTATCTTGGTGACTTTTCATATTCCTCAAAGTGTCCCTTCATGGAAAAATGCACCATACCCTCTTTTGTCTTCACATGGTGACTCTTAGAATTCTTCAAGATGACTCTTCATGAGAAAATGCATCCCATTCATCTTTTGTCTTTACCTTGTGACTCTTTGACTTATCCATGGTCCCTCTTTTGACTTATATGCAACCAAAAATATATTCATTAATATTAAATAAATATTAACACACATTAGCCAAGATATGAATATTAAAAACACCATTAAATGCAATAGGGCCTTTATCACCAATACTAGACCTTTGACATCAATGATAATATGTTCAAAAAAGTTAAGGGACAAGTACATGATAAGGTGGAGAAAGAGTTTTACATAGATGATAATGACCAATGCTGGGTGGATTATACAGAGCTCCTTGATGGGATTTAAGAACTTACAACTGAAAAGAAACCCAACCTTATTGATAACGCCATGGAAATCAAGAAGGTATGTCTTGTTGAATCACCATTAGAGGTTGTATTTGAGGAGTCTTATGAGAAGGTTGAGACTATTGAAATGCAAGATGTGTTCAATTTCTTAAGTGATCAGGTGGTGTGTGCTTTAATTTCATTGAACATCATGCCAAAGAGATTAGCAAGAACCATGAAAGAGATGGAGATATCAACACCAAGGTGAAAAAGGCAACATTCCTCATTCACTCTTTCATTCTATAGATCAGACAAAGTTTCAAACTTCCCCTTTGATTCAGGAGGAATTGTTTATTTTAGGTTAGTTTTTGTTTGATTTAGTTGGTTTGGTTGTGTGTGTGTTTTATAAGTGTTCATGAACCACAAGTGTGTGGTGTGTTATTTTGTGTCTTGTTCTTATTATTTCTTTTATTTTGGTGTATTTTAAAGGCAAATTCAATGCCATATCTATGCATAGGTGACTCCATATCCTAATGGATAGGAGAAGGCTATTGGTCTTGGGCATAGAAAGCATACCACCCTTGGAAATCACCAAGAATGTTGACTATTTTGACCACAATACAAAATATGTCAACCCCCTATAGTCAAAAAATTACATAGAGGATTATTAGGGTCCTATAGGGTGTGTCATAGTCCTAGACAGGGGTCATTTAATATGTTATTACCTTGATTACATCTATTTTATCCCCTTATGTCATTTCTAGTCCCTTACAGTCATGTTTAGACTATTTAATTAAGATTGTACAGTTTTATTAGGTAGGAAGTGCTCCTAACTACGTTTTAATGTCCAATATGCTAGATCCTATCAGTCATTATCAGTCCCTAATAGATAGTAAGAGAGGTTTTAGGTCAAATTTTCTTATGGGGTGTTAGCACACTCAATACACTTTCATTTCATGGTAGGAGTTGGAAGAATGGTTGCTTATGCTTTATGAATCATTATTTAGAATTTGATTATCTCTTTTTACATGATAATCACCATACCCTACAAGTTTTCTTCTTATTTTATCTAGTCCATATAATCCAATTGGTGTAATTTATTTTTAAAAATAAGGACTTCCCTATTTCATGGTCTCCATAATTGGTTTCATGTTTGGAGGTGATTTGATGAGTTCAAACTTCTCAAGTTGCATGTAAGTTCATCATCTACAAAAGTTGTTATTTCATTTTAATGGTTTTAGATTAGGGCGATATGTTGTATTTCATGTCTCTCATGTCTTGTTTCACCTCCTTATTTCCAAGCTCAATCTCAATGGTTACAATCAATGGATCTACAATCAAGCAAACAATACAGTCGGACCTTCCTACAAAAAGCTCACTTACAATCATGGTGAATTAGTGTATGAAGGATTTGAAAACATTTATGGAGATAAAATGAAGAGTTTAAGAATTTATACACCTTATTATAAAAATATCAATCAAGCTAAGCTCTCCAAATGGCATAAGACTAGCTGTGACAACTAGTTCTACATACATATAGTCTTGCACCATTGATGTTCATCTACAAGTTCCTCACATGAGATGATCATGTTAAAATGTAAATATTTGACTGGTTTCCAGTTGCTTATGGTTAAAAGGTTTTATTTGAATAAGTTAAGAAGGTCCAAGATGAACCATAAGACCATACAATATGCATATGTCCATATCTCACTCTCACTACCATGTATACTATACATTCACCTATAGGTGGGTCACATAGAGGCCTGAAGGTAACCATGAAAGAGTTTGAGCATATTGGATACCTTCCTTAAGGTCTTGAAACATTAAATATGTCATTATAATTATATTAGATCCATATAAAAATTAGGTAGGCTTGTAGTGTCATGTTTAAGTGAGAATGGGATTTTAGGTATTGGTTACCTTAAAATCTCCAAATAGAGACCTGCCCATTCTTTGGATATTTTCATGATGAGTCATTTTGAGATGCCAACTACTCTAAAGTTTAAATTGTGTAGTATAAGTGTAAGGTTAGTGGGTTGGAAGGATAAATGCCTTTTTTTTCAAAATAATATGATGCTACAAGCCTCTTATTCCATGCATCTTTTCACTATAGAATGCTAATGTTGTTTGTAGTGGTTCAAGTCAAAATAGCCTTATCATGTTATGACACCTAGTAGAGGTATAATCTACATATAAATGAATTATTTTGTATCAAGGTGGTAATACGAGTTTGAGTAAAATTTAAATAGCTTGAATTATAGGTTTTATCCTAGACTACCACCTACAGGTCCCTTTTTATCATAGAACAATCATCTACAAGTTTATTATAGGGTGATAATGTAAAGTTGAAACCAATAGTTAGTGGGTTAGGTCTAACTCAAGGAACTATATAGATGATTTTAGTCATGAGATGATCCTAAATTACTTTGAGAAATACTTAAGGTAATACATAGGCTTGCTCTTTTTCTGAGTGAGCACATAGGCTACTAGTCAAGACTAGTTAATTGAAGAGAAGAGAATTAAGAAGAGCTGGTAGAATTTGGAAGTGTTGACATGATAAAAACACCTCAATAATTATTATTTCTACCTCATGATATCCTTAGATCAAGGGAATAGATAAATGACCAATCTCCAAGATTTAACCTACAATCATGTTAATGGTCCATGCATAGTTATCAAGTTTAGGATCATGTTTTTAGGTTTTGAAGAGTTAGAAGGTCTATGAGTATAATCTAACTCTGAAAATTGGTTTAAAGAGTCCTTATAACCTCTCTAGGCCTCCCATATCTTCATATTTCCTTATCAGATAGGGGAGATACCCTATGTTGTCTCTTAAATAGAGGGTACTCTAAGAAATAAGAAAATTGCATATTAGGGTAGGAGGATGATGAAGGATGAGACAAAAGCTTTAAAACATTGAAAATAAGGTATGTATATTTGTATTTATTATTAATCAACATGGTTTAGGCCTCAAAAATCTTATAAGGTATGCATAGAGAGATTTAGGTCATGAGTGCAGACTAGACCTATTAGACATGAATTAGGCCTAAAGCCCTAGGATGTCTCAATACTATTTCAAAAACTAAGTGAACACTATAATACATTGGGACACCTTCAAATTTGGATATGAAAGTGTCTAGAAATTTTATTTTTTAGAGATCCACCATAGAGAGGTCAATATTGGCTCAGTCCAACTCAAGCTTACATAAAATGTAGGGAAGGGCTCGAGAAGCCATCTTTGAAAGCTTACAATTATACTGGTTTCTATCATGTAAGTTTTATGATTTGGAAAATGTTGAATAGGGTCACAATTAAGGTTCTAGCAGAATTTTTTTTAGGATTAAATATTGAGATTGTATGAACAATCCTTAAGAGCCAAAACATCTCAAACCCCTCCAAAACCTTGGTTAAGGACCTGATTGGAAAGATGAAGAAGGAAAGATATCTAGGAGGGATAATTTGACTATGAAATGACCTTATACTTTTAGAGGACTTCCTATGACTCCTTCCCATTAGATTGAGTTGTATCTTACTTGTATGAATAGGGTAAAAAATTGGTTTCTTTGATAGTTTTTTATGCTTTGTAGGTAAATAAGGGTTCTAAATGATGAGAATAAATTTGGAAGAGATAATGAGACATATGATAACTCTCCATGTTCATTTTTGCTTCATCATAGCATATAAGTACCTCTACAATCACCTCTACTTTAGCTAGTCCAAAATGGCATAGTGAATAGAGAGTGATCACTAAGTGAGAAGGTGGTAACTTTAATTGGAAGGAATTTTAAAGTTTTCTTGATGTATATAATGGAATGAAGAATATTTAAAAGTGTCACATCACCCTCTTTATGGATTGGATTGGAAAACTAAAAACAACTTTGGTGCCAAGTGTGAGAGATGAATGAAAGAAGGGTGATTATGACTGCAAGCAATGAGAACACTTGGCTAGAATAATATTGATGATTAGAGACACCTCTAATGAATTTTTTAGCCTATTTATAACCCCTTACTCATATTTCAATTATCTCATCTATCCCTAGTCAATTTTGGAGCATTCAAGGAAGTCCAAATGATGAAAATAGTTTTAAAAGAGTAAGTTAAAGAGTCCTATGCTAGAATTTAATAGTTTCATGCCTTGGAGGTTCATTTGTCCAATTATAACTTACATGTTATATCTCATACTTCATTATCCTTCAAATTTAACTCCTTATCTCATCTTGACACCTATTCTTTTGACTCTTTTACTTCTTTCTCCTCTCTTCTCTCTCATATTCTATAAGTACTAGCCATTTTGGCTCTTATATATAATTCCACACCATGTATGGTAAAACCCTACTAGTTTTATATTTGTACTTTAACTTTGAACACTAAATTTAATCTAGTTTTGAGTTCGTGAACATTTTGTCTAAATGTGAAAAGTGATGTATGGTGAGGTCTAGTGATTTTATCCTTGCTTCTCATTATCCTTTCATGTCTAGAACAAGGCATTCTTATTCTAACAAGTCATATAGAGTATAGATAGTGTTTTTGGCTCCCTTAAATTTTTCAAGTGTCCTTCGATTAATAAATATGATTTATGCTCTACTTACCTTGATTTTTCTCATGCATATCACCTTTATATTGAAATACTTATGTTAGAACATTTTAGGACTTGAAGCTATTTTATAGGTCTTGTTTCTTAGTGAAAGAAGTATGGTAGCATAGTGGATATCATTATGGTGTATTACCTCCTTAGAATATTTTTATTTCATGCATATTCATTCCCCTTTTCCCATAATCAATCATTTAGCATAGGTGATAAGCACTTCAAGGTAAATTCATGGAACTAGCCCTCAAATCTAGAGGTTTACTTCTACTATATGTGAACCCACATACCTACAAGTTTTCCCATGTTGCCAAAATTTAGATGAGGATTGAACACCCTCCTATAGGCTTAAATATTTGGTGATAATAGATACCATTCATAATAGTCAATCTATTGTTCACAACTAGGCTCTCGAACAAGTTTCCACTCCCAACCACATCCCTAATCCTCATTTCCATTTGATAAGTAACATCAATGTTCATAAAAATTTATCCTTAGTGGAGTTAAAAAAGTGTCTCATAAGACCTCTTCCATGAGATATTTATCCCACTCATCATATGAAATCTTGGTATGATCCAAATAAAATCTATTGGTTTCATGCTAGTTGGGGTCATTCTCATGAGACTTGTAGGCAATTTCATAACTTAGTAATGGATTTTCTCCTTGGTCCCAATTTACATCATGATTATGTAATTTTTAAATTTAAACAAGCCTATGAAATTTCCTTACAATCCCATAAAACACAAACTAAAACTCTATTTTTGAACTAGGCTAAAGCTCATTTGGCCATCTACACAGACCCTCTTCCAAATCACCAAGATAATAATGATAAACTTACTCCTTTTACAAATAATGTTGATAGTCCTATAAACCCAAATCTCAAAGAGAACATGGATAACATGACTAATATGTGAAGGGTATTGGTCTTCATTTATTCTCATCCCACCCACACTAACCAGTTATCTCACACTTTTCATGTTATCCAAGATTTTTCCCCAACTCACTTAATAGAGTTAGGGCAAGAAAACCTTATCTCTTTTTATGAACCAATTTTAACACCTCCATTGCATAACATGTTTCATACCATCTAAAACTCCTCCAACCTATTTACCCATTATCAATGATAGTCAAACTTTTACTACTGTTTCTTTAAATTTATCATAAATCAAACCTGCATCAACTATCCCATCCTCTCAAGCCAATCGACCAACTTTTCCCCCAATTAAACCTTCTACATCCTATCAACACAAATTTTCATACACTTTTGATCCTCCTTCTTAGGAACTCCTTCAAAACTATGCACCTATTTCCAATAGTCCCCTTATGGGTTATGATGAATGGGATCCTATTATGGAACTTACTAATCTACCATCTCAATCCCATTTCTTGAACTTATGTATACTTCTTCGCATCATCATAATTATCTTATGAAAATCTTATTCAAAATAAACATCCCTCGTCTTCCCCTAGTAGGACACAAAGCCACCTTATCTGGATCAAAATATAAAATTTTATAATAGTGCAAAGAGATGTACATACACATTTATGAAATAATAGACACTTCTCTCTCCCTCAAATTCCCCATTACTTCCATGATTCTTGATGATATTTTGTTTCATATAGATGATCCTTACCTCTTTATCAGTGTCTAAATTGGTGAAATCCAATTCAAGCATGCCTTGATTAATGAGGGTTCAAGTACTTGTGTTACCTCTCTCAATTTCATTAAAACCCTTAGATACTCTGAATGTAATCTTAAGTCTACATATAGCATGTGTCAAGGCTATGACCAAAGGAAAATTCACCCCTTAGGTTGTGTGTGACTCCATATCACCATTCCACCTATCACTATTTAAGTGATGGTTATGATCTTCAATTTTCCTCCATCCTATAACATCTTGCTTGGTAGTCCATGGACTCATCACATGAGTGAAATTGCCTCTTCTACCTACCAATGTGTCAAGTTCCCTTAAAATGGTGAAATTTATAGGATTTAAGGTGACACTAACCCTTAGAATTTTGAACAATTCCAAGACCATGGTGTATTCAAAATACTAAACCTTTAACCCTTATTGAGTTTTCTATTCTATAAATCTCAATGGTTTAACTTTCCTACTAACTCTATGTGAAGTTACCATGGTCACCCCAAAATAATTAGTAATATACCACCTAACCTCTTAGATTAAGATGAAAATGAGCCTAATGAGATCAAAATCTTTGATCTCTCTCCTCATCTTGTTTCTTAGCTTCCACCTTCTTTGCATCCATGATCCCATCAACCATCTAGTGATGATATACCCATAGTCTTAACTAAGACTCAACACTCCATTCATCATGCCACATTGGATGAAAAGGTCATCCCTACCTATGTAATTGATCTTCATACACTTGACTATGATGATGGTTATACCTTAGATGACCCATTTTTAAGAGGTGTTTTTTAAGGCCAAGATGCTGAAATCATTCATTATCATTCTTCTTTGTTTTATTATTTATATATATCTTATCACATTCCATCCTATATCATTCATAATTTTATCATTTTTCCTCTTATTTTTAGGGCAAATATGGTGTGCACACCTCTAATTTATAAATAACCTCTTAGGAACATTCTTATAGATCATGATATGACTGGTCCCTATTACTTTTCTAGATACTATAACCCCTATAGCTAGCTTTCCCTTGAGATTTTTGCCATTTTCCTTCATCCTTTTGTGCATCCGATACCTCTCTAAATTAATCCTATTATATATCCTATTCCTACTCCCTCTCTAGTTGAGTCACTTCTTGTTTTTGATATTATTACTTCTTTAGTTGAGCCTCGTCTAGTCTCTCCACCAGCACCACCTTACCTTAGTGATGGTTTTTTCCTTTTTACCATATCTTACTCCTTTTCTCACCAAATGGGTTGATCAACCATACTCTTATATTTATAAAGTTGTCTGTCATTTGACTAGATATTATTCACTACACTATCCTTCATCATCTTATGTTTCCATTCCCTCTATTATTACACCTGCAAAGTCTACTAACAAGCTTATATGTGGATTCCATGGCACAGATAATCATTCTTCCACACATTATCATAAGATGAAAAAATATATAGACACCTTAAATCTCAATCTTACTTATCCCACAAATAATGCTACACCTCCCCCAAAAGTATTACCTAAATATATTCCTAAATATGGAGAGGTATATTACCTGTGGCACCAATATGGTACCCATCACACTAATAAATATCACATCCTTTAGTATCATCTCAAAGATCACCTCATGACCATTCCTTCACATACTTCTCTTCCTCCCTTAGGTCACCCTCATAAGAAGGCTCCCACTTCTTCCCCTTTAGCTCTTTCATCTATGGCCACTTCACCTATTGTTTCTCCACTCGTGACTCCCTCACCTATGGATCCTCCTTCATATGTGGCCCATTCTCCACCAATGACCCCTTCATCTCCCATAGAGTCCACTCTTATGACTTCTCCTAAGCATCACATGAATGATAGTCCTCATCGGCATGATCCTTTAGGCATGATCCTTTAGGCATTCCTACATTTTCTATCAAGGAGATTCGACGAAAATTATTTTTTCAACTTTCTCTAAAGATCAATGAGACCTCGTTGTAGTTATATTTTAGCTTTATAAAGACTTATAAGATGTTATGGATAATGTGTGTGTACAAATCTCCCAGTATTTATGAACACATCATGGTGTTTTTTCATTTTCTTTATTCATTTTGGATTGGACGTATGCTCAAAATTTATATTTATCAATCTTATATCATTTGACATTATGTCAAATTCTTATCTATCTTACGTGGTTCTTTATGTTTCACACTATATGTTATTTATGGTGTCATTTTATTCTTCATGTTCTTTTATGGATTCATTTTCATGATTACATGATTTTTACCTATATGTTCATTTATTTATTTTCTCATGATATTTTGTTACCTTATCTCTATAACATGAATAATAATTATTTTGACTTGGTTATATAAACCTTGTTCCCCTTAGTCATTCCTTACTTACCATGTGATCAGTTAGAAAATAAGTCATCTCATTATAATATCCTTTAATCATTCTATCTTGGATCTCCCTTTCTTTACCTTATTTCATTTTTCAAACTAATCATACACACGGTTTAAACTTGAGATGACATGTTGGTTCATAAGTTAGCCTATGTTATTTAGTCAGTCATGTATTTGGATACTTAGTTTCTTTTAGCCAAAGCTTATAGTTCATTCGTGTGTATCACTTTGTCTCTCATTATTTATCATTCCAAGTCCATATGGAGGAGTAATATTAAAATCCATATAAATTCAAAATCAAAATCATTTTAACAAAAGGCAATGATACAAAAGGCAACATTAAAAATTCCAAAAGTCAAAATCACACCAAAAGACATGATTCAAAGCACATCTCATTTTTCTAATGGAATCTCATACTCCATAGTTTTCCTTATGATAGAGTCAAGGTCCATTGGGGTTTGGTAGGCTAGTATATTGGAAAAGGAGAATAAAAAAATCCTTTAGTGATACCTACTTTCTCATGCATGTACCCAATCTTCACAGTAGACCGATGACTCTCTAAGAGGTCCTGAGGAATGGGGAACACATTGTGGGAAGGTAGGTCCATTTTAATTTTATTTTTAAAAACAAAAATTCATTGATCTTAGTATCTCATTTATTTTCCTATATATCTTTGTACTTCTTGTAAATGGGTATCCTCTGTATATTGATGGTCACTAGTCACTTAGTGTCTTTCTATGTCCTTAGTGTGCCTCCTGTTTCTTAAGGTCTTTTCATAAATGCCTACATAATGATTCTTATCTTTCCTATTTCATTACTCAAAATCATAATATTTCCCCTTTAGAAATATTATTTTGTTCACTGATCACTCCCCCTAAGGATCACATTTGTGAGTTGCAGTGTAAGACTATGGATAGGACCTGGCCTTCCTCATAAAATTTTCCAAATTTCCAAGTCACAATGAAATTACATGTATAAAATTTGAGATAAGTTGTGATTTATCATGAGTTACACATCATTAACATGATTCCCATATTGATTTAGTATGTTTTATGCTTACTTATTTTGATCTTTCACTTTTGTCTTCTTATTTTATGATTACATGTAAGAATAGAACCATTTTTCTTAAGTTTTTTATACTTCCCAACTTGACTTAATGTGATTAATTTAAGTTAAATTTTCCACTTTTTCTTTGCTTTTATACTTCCTAATGTGATTTAGTATGATTTATTGACTTAGTTTATTTTTATTTTTATACCATTTGTCTTTCATGTGTTTTCTACTTTATTACATTATTTTCATACTTCCCAACATGATATACTATGATTTTACTTGTTTTAATTTGGTACCAATATTTTTCATAGTTTAAATTCATTTTTTTCTCCTTTTTTACCATATTTGGTTCATTATATTTAGTCATATTTGTTATTACACATTTCCCATCGTGATATAGTGTGTAGTGCATTTATTTTGATTAATTATACTTTTCCAAGTCCCTTTTGCCTATTTATTTTTAACCATGCATGTGTATCACATAATGATAGAAAATAAAACACTCCACATATATTTCCCATAGCATATACAACAAAATACATGCGATATAAATAAATACATCTATTCATTAACAACCACAACCAAAAACAACTCATAAGATCAAATCCAACTGTCAAAATAATGTATCTCTATATACTATGTATTTTATACAATACAATGATACAAAATACAAAAATACATAGCTCCAGCTCTATGTTTGGGCTCCATCATGCCTATCATGTGGCCTAGCCATGTTTCCCATAGACACCTCAAACTATCCCCTCTACATGGTGCACTGTAATGAGGTTGTATATGATCTCAATCCTACTACTTGTCCCTATAGGCTGGCCACCTAGGCTTGTACCTAAGATAGATTATGGTAGCCATATGTACAATTGTCTCCTAAGCTAGGGCCTATTAGGCCTCTGACTCTCCTACTTCCACACCTACCAATGGCTAAAATCCATACCCACATGTCTGTAGTTACCTCACATCCTCCCCAACCAGTCTAAACTAACCTACCTAAGTTGGGCTAGATGATACAAAAGGATCATCTAGTGTGGTGGGGTTGTAAGGAACTAGTAGCTCATCAAAAATGTCACAGTGTGCTACCATGGCTAGGGATCCTCATCTAACCCCCTCTATCATAGGATCAATAAAACAAAAACTAGATAGATATTAGATCACATATACATCTCAAAATAAATTTATCTACCTATAATCACATATAACTAGTATTTTATATCAAAATTTGAAAATTATAACATTTTCTTTCTAGCCCTAATATCACCAATCACTATCTCCATGTCTAATCATCCACCAAGCATGATCTTTCCATCAACCTATCCCCTAATCACCTTATATTTAGGCCACCTCCCAATCAATATGAAACCCAAAGTCACCACTCATACACACCATAAGCCTCTCCTTAGATTTGTTTTTATCGATCAGCTTTGTCTTGGGCTAAATTTCAGATCATCATATGCAACCACCTTCATATGTGCTTGATCTTATTGATGGTTCCTCCATCTATGGTGTGTCTAAGGTGGTCATTACTCCTCCTATTTTGATGCCTATTATGGTACCTATTACACCCCTACATCCACATCCATGCCCTCTCCTCCTCTACCCATTGGCTATCATGCTCAACCGGTCAATGGTCTCACATGTCATGGCCTAATCACTGATCTCTCAACTAACACTCTTCTTCCTTATCTCCCCCTCAATTCTCTACCATGTTATGATAAAAAATTAGGCACTATAGATAATATGTTGGGTGTGGGAATCTTAACTACCTTGGAAAGTATGTCATTAGTTGTGGCTCTACCTACTAGGTATAATGGCTTGTGATCTACACTCAAGCCATCCCTAACACCACAATTACCTGGATGGGCCAAATAGTATAAATATGTGTGTATGGATAACACATAATCTCCCCTCCTATGATTATTTGTAGTGATATCACATGGGACATGGCTTATGTTACCTAGTCATGTCTCCATCTAGTCACCTGAGGTAACCTATCATCAACCACATGAGGTAACCCCATTAATTGATACATAATGAACCTCTCATTTATCAACACACTAATCAAAAACACCATCCCCATGCTCTTCTACCCTCTAGACAACTTCCCATATATATTATGCATGATCTAGACCTAAATGATAGACCCAAAAGCATATAGCACCCCCTGATCCAAAATGGACAAGTACAAGGCTATTGAATATAATGGTACCTTATCATCCAACTTGTGACATAGCACTCATGTTGTCATAAATCCAATCATGTCCTTTTATATGTCAAAAATATGCATAATATACATATCAAATAAACTAACCCTCAGTCCTAGGTGTATCCAATCTAAGCATGTTGCCCACTTGGCTAATAGTCGTCTCTCCTCCAAATCATCTGGTGTCCCTAACATCACTGGTATCCCTCTTATTGGTAGTCCAAACAAGGCATGGATTTACTCTAGCGTGATACTTACCTCTATGCTATCCCCATCCACCACCCATCAAAATGTGTTGGTCAACCATTCCCATGCTTTGAGGAACATGACAACAAGACCAACACTTAATCAGATGCACCTCATCTCTAAGATAACTTATAGACCTAGTGAAACTAGTCTTTCTCTATCCACATTTGTCAAACACTCTAGCAAATTTGGTAATCATGATGCATCAATTAATCACCAATATCTTTAGCATCTCTACAAAACATCAAATAATAAAAGATGTATTAGATCTCCATGTCATTTATAATCAAAGTACATTCTTAAAAATTTCACAAAATTTAGTAGGTTTGATTTAGCTGGTTACTTTTCTACCAAATTAACCTATTAAATACTAAATAAGCCATATACTTCATCATGGATACTAACTCAGCCCTGTAAAAAAATTAGACTAAATCAACCTCTTCAGTATTATATTGGCCTCATTTCTACATTATAGTACTATATTAGCCACTTCTAAGTTGACCTACTATAATGCAATTGGCCCCCTTTCCTTACCCAGCTTAATCATCCTACTAATATGTATTTAGCTTATTGATTATCTTTCCTTTTGTATACTAAGTCAACCTAGTTGACTATGTTCATCCATAGTGATGATTTTATGACCAATTACCATAAATGCCTTAACAATTTATTGGTCTGACTCCTTTCTACACATACCCCATTTGACCTTTAGTGTCCCTAAAAACATCTTAGGGTTCATTCTAGTGCCTACATTTTATCTACCAATCAATTTTATATAATTCACTCAATTTCATACAAAAATATTCAAAATTTTGAAATTTTTAGTTGTTTGCCTATGTTTCACTCATTATAGCTACTACGTGATCTCCTCGTCTCATTTGTCATATCCTCACCATGTTGGATCTTTGGTATCTCACTAATTCTATCAAATCTCTCTTTCCTTAGAATAGTAAAAATACCAAATGAATTATTTTTCACTCTATTTATATTTACTATTCAAAAATTATTTACCCTTCAAATATATACCATTAAATTTATTATTTTGACCATATCTTTGTCTCTACTAACTCTTTTTCCAAACTATAAAATGTTCTAGAATCCTAACATCATATAGAATATTTTAAACTATTATGTCCATATTACAAAAAAATTGATATTTCTCTATTTTTCAATAATCTCTATAGGTTCACCTATTGTTCTTTACATTGGACATCTTCACATTTCTTGCATCTCCTTTATCTGTATCACTAAAGTAAGTAAAGGTATGTATTTTTTAGTTATATCCTTTCATTTATCTTATTTATTACACTTTATTCAACTTCAACTTTATTTGTTGCACCTATGTGACACGTGATGAGATTCAACTAGGGAATATGTATACAAATAATATTTTTAAACTTTATCAATTACAAATTCTCTATATGTTTTAGGAACCTATCAATCTCAATATATTTTAGTGCATGCCTTAAGAAGTGCACTAGAAAAGGGGTGGGCAAACCATTGGTGCTTCATAGTATTGTTGTCCCTTATTACCACTTGTTATCTACACACCCATCTCTTAAAAACATTCCCCTTAGCTTTTCCTCTTATTTTGTACTACCTCTAGTCATTTACCACATTCATTATCCCTTCCCTAACCGAAACCCTTTTTTCCATTTTATGTTACATAGTTAGCCCTATCAAACTTGTATTCTAATTGATAAACTTTATTAGGGTCTAGGTTATCCCATGGCTAACCTAGTCCATGACCTAATATATTTTTGTCAATAACAATACTAGGTCAACTTGGTCTTGTATGCCTAAACTCTTAGAAAGTATTAGGGTTATATATTCCTATATAATCACATCCATTTCATAATTTCTAAGAGAAGATAAGAAGAAGTAAGATATATTATGCATCTTCTTATCCATCATTCTACTTGAGGAGAAAGCTTAGGGTTTCATACTTTATTTATATATACAAATCTTGTCTTATGGAGAAGTCTTTTAGATGCATTAATAGTTGTGTATCCTAGAGTTTATTTATCCTTGACATCCCTACATACCACAACAACCTCTTATGAAGCACCTTGGCCAAGGAGAGATTAAGGCTTGATGGGTTTGTCTTCAAAGGTAAGTATTCCTAAATTTGTTCCTCATTTATAAGAGTTGATAAATATGCATTTTTACTTCTATCTCATGCATTATTATTTCATAGACATTGATATGAGTATATGTCTTCTATGCATGTTAACTTTTCATGTTTAATTACCCCCACTTTGTGCCACAAGCTTTGATGAGCACTAGATTAGTCTTTAATTTTCTTGTTATTAGTTTTGTGAATATGAAAACATAAGACATAATTAGGGTTATTGCATAGTTTTATTTGTCTAGAGGCTTTGTAACCCTCCCTAGTAATATTATTGTGGTAATATATCCCTTAGCTAGGTCTAGCAGATCCATCTTGGTCATGAGACCATATATCTAATGTATCAACAATCAGAAGTAAGTATGATTCATCTTCTTCAAGCTAAGATTGATTTATAAATCTGTCACATTTTCCATTGCATAAACTATGTATGTGTTGTCCCTATTACTGATATGAAAATATGAGAAATTAGGGAAGTTTTATTTTATTGAGTGTTTGATTGAATGCTTTAATAAATAACCTTGGTTGCTTTTGGTATTTTCTATGTATATGTTAGGTGAGGAATGAATGGGGGTTGATATTATATTTATATCAATCCTTATGGAAAAATAACTCACATTCAATCACATATGCCAACCATTAGGATACATTTCATTTGTAAATTATATGACATTAAGGCACTGGACACTTGTGTTAGAGTAGGATACTAGTGTCAGTATAGGTGTCTGTCTAGGATGCTAGTGTGCAGTGAGTAGGAAAGTAGGTACAAACTCCAAACTTGAAGAGGTTTAAAATAAGTAATTTTTAATCATTATTGGAAATATATAAGGTCTATTTCATTAACATAAGACTAGTTAGACCAAGAGATAGGCCAAAGGGATTAAGATAGAGAATATGCAAGACTTATAAAAATGAGAAAGGTCTAGAACTGAGAGGAACCACCAAGGTCTGAGTTTTACAAGTGTAAAAGATTAAGGTGATATGTAATCCTTAAAATATTTTCTACAAAAATATAAATTGGAAATGGAACACACATAATACATAATATTTTTACCTAGGACAACCCTTTTTTTTAAAAAAAATATACAGTATCCTTCTTCCTCATTGCATTAACTCAACTATTTATAATAAAATATCATACTTCAAACTTATGCTTTACCATAATGCATGTAAAAGGATTTTTAATCACATAAATATTAAATTATGTAAGTGGTATTACAATAAAATTGGTATAAAAATGAGGGCTATATAGAACATGGTCTAAAATTGCCCCAAATGCACCCATAAGATTTTCCTAAAATAATTGTGGGGTATTGCTCCCAAACCCCCCAAGTGAAAGTCCTCCATTGGGAAGGTGGTCCCCCCATTCCACATGTATAGTATATAAAATTTAAATTATGTATATTATAAATCATGAAAATTATAAAACACATTTACAATATGGTATACCCATTATGGGTTCAATAACATCCTTTTCTATACCAAAAAAACATAGTTTTTATAAAAACTTCAAACACCAATAAAATAAAAACCTTAAGTCAAATAATCAAACCAAAAGAACCATTAGGTTAATGTAAAATTAATATACTTAAAACCTATAGAATATTTATTAGTAAAAATAAATGAATTTGTGGCATAGGATTCAGTAATCAATTCTAGACATTATTTGTATGTAATAAATAGACAAGATTATTGCATGTAAGAGACATTTCCACTTCTAGGACATCCAATTGTAAATTAGTCACTTAAAACATGATTCGATATTAAAATTATGTATGTGACCAATTCTATGACCCCCAAATATACTAGGATACAAGTTCTCCCTATTGGTCCAACATATGGAAACATTAACAAAAAAAGGTTGTCAATTCGAGGCACAATTAAAGATTTATATCTCCAATACTTCATGCCTAAAAATAGGTAGTTATACCATATCATGGATTCAAAATAACTCATAAGAACACATTATTATCAACAAAATATACCTTATTTTGAGGCATACTACATGTTTAGGCTTTAAGATCATCCTTTGCTCTACTAAAAAAGTGCAACTTTATCCATATTTTTACCTTTGGGTCTTTGTGCCTAAAAAATAACCATGACACCACATTAGGGATGTAAAATAATTATATTACCACATTATTTTCCTCCAAATATTCTCAATTAGGATATGGGCTACCTATTTTATCTTCAATAATGTCCTTCACTATACCATAAAAGTGCAGTTTTATCATTCTCCATACCTATAGTTCTTCATGTCTAGAACCCAACTATGAAATAATGTTGGGGATGAATAATAATTCATACAACCATAAACATAGCCTCTAATTACACCTTATTTATAAATTAAATACTAGTTATAAATTTAATAATGTCCTTCTCTATTATGTGATATGATTTTTGGATTCAACTACATAGTTTTAAGTCAACCTACACTAAACCATATGGTCACTATTCATCCATATTTTTTCATGACATAGGTTGGATTTGGACTGAATATTGTTTGGTTATAAGTGTATATGAATGCCTTTGAATAATTTTATCCTTTTGGTTATTGTGTTTCTTGGTTTTTGACTATGTAATTAAAATGGTAAGTAATGTTAAAAGGGAATAATGGAGATATGGTCATTTGATAACTATTAACAACATATCATCTTTATCTATTTGGTATGATGCACTTATTTCATTTCATGTCATCATCCTTTTACACCCTAGTGTATATTTCATAAGCATTAGTTGTAGAATGAAAAGAATAGAATCAGGGATATTTTAGTGAGTTTTGGTTTGATTCAAATGCAAGTAACTCTTTTTTTAGCAAAAAATCATAGAATAATTAAAATATATTAAGTGATGAAAATTTATTTTAATGGTGAACAAAAATCAATTAGGCCTTGGTAATATAAATTTAGAAATAACACACATTACAACAATATAAGGTACAAGCTGGTATAAAATAAATATATAATAGATTTTTCAATATAATTATAAAAGTTTAATAGAAATATATAATATTATAAAACATCAATGACATATATAAATTTCCATGTCAATTCATAAACAACATAACATATCCCACAAAAAATACTAAGACTATACAAAAGGGATAAGCTTATCAATCTCCTACATCATAAAAAAAATTCTCTTCGTCCCTAGAAATGTAGAAGGACCTCAATCCCCTCTTCTCCCTAGAGATGATGAAGGATTCATCTCTCTCACAATATATAGATGTTGTGAAGACAAAAATAAACAAATAATTATTATATTCATTTATAAATTCTAAAGATAATTATAAATTAACTTCACACGCTAAAAAAAAAAACTTACAACAGAAAGAGGAGGTAGACTAGAAGAAGGTGAAACAATAAAATTGAGAGAAAAAATAATAGTCAAGCCACTAGAATAAGTAAAATCAGGCCATTTAAAATAATATGATGCAATCATAGTGTGTATGTGTGTTACTCTCTTGAAACTTAAAAAACCATGTGTTTTTTAAATAGAAATGCAATTGGAAAGTTTATATTTTCTCAAAAGTACTTGTATGTGTTACCTCATATAGGTTTATTTTTTAGGGATGGGATTCAAATGATGATTTTATATCTAATAAGATGTGATTTGTATGGTTACACAATAGTAATCCCATGGACACAATAAATTTTGATTTTAAATGAAGTTGTCAATAAACAACTTTATTAAAAATAAACTGAATGTACAATAAACTAAATTTGAAATTGAAACTAAATTTCATACTAACTCCACCCAAATTCAATGCCTATGAATGTGTCCTCATCAATTCTTATTTATCATGCTCATATAGAAACTCACGCACATCAATTATTTTCAAAAAATATCAAAAAATAGAAACGTTCCAAACTAAAATTCCTCTTGAACATATATATATAACTAATTTAATATCAATTGAGTGTAAGAACCCTATTTCCCATATGCCTAGTGTTTCTTCTCATGTGTTTGCCTAGATGCAATAATATAATCAAAATCATCAAAATCTCTAAGATCATTTGATAGAGAACCAAGACTAAGGTAAGCATTGTAGCACATGCTACACTTTTTAGGGTGAAAACATGATGGTGTGGGAACCTAAAAGAGTTGGCATTAGGAATGGAGTAGAATTTGTTTATGCCAACTCCACCTCCTAATAAAGTGACCATCATATATCCTTTCCCTACTATACTCTATGTGAGAGATATGATAATGACCAAATATAACCCTACAACCACAAATGTCACTATAGGTTTCAATAAAAGAGGATGAGGATCAACAACATATGGAAAAAAAAATATCCCTTGTGATATTATCACCACCTTTGCTTTGTGTTTTGTCATCCCATGTGCAGACCCCTAAAAATACCTCATGTCAAAATAACTAACTTGTTTCTCCAACACAAGCTGTAAATATAGTTTATGTTATAAGTAAAATGGCACATTGATAATGTTTTCTGGATGGTTTATCAAATAGCATCCACAAATGATCCCATAAATTGTCACATATTTGGTTATGTGTACACCACTTAATTTAAATTTTTGTTTTCTTAGGGCTTATGGGGTTTTTTATCATAGAATGTGAAAATATTTTAGCTAATATGTCATTACTAATTGTTAATTCATTGACATGATTATATGACATAAAATTATCACTCTCTCTTTTTTAGCCCTCCATCTCTCATGGTCATCTCTCATCTCTCATGGTCATATAATTAGGTCTAAATGGATAAATATTTTAGTTGTGATGCATGAAACTCAAAAAAAATGATGTTGTCATTTTTTGGCCACTCAACTTCTCGCACTCCCCCAAGAACAGGTTGGGAAATGAATTTATTATTAATAAATATGGAATAGGACCTTCTAGGATTTTTATTTATATTATTTACATTCTAATATCCATTATAAATGCTATAAGTTATATCTTCAATCGGGGACTCTTGACTTCAAGTTTCACATTGGCATATTTTAACACATATAACATTACATTTATTTCTTTGTAATTAGCTTTAATTTGTTACCTAAATATGGTAATTATTTTAACTCTATAATTTTTATCATGGTAATAAATATCGAAAATATTATTAATATAAGATTCATTCACAAAAATATTATTCAGTGGGATTTTAGCGTTATTTACAATGAAACACGTAATGTATAAAGAACATCAACATCCTTGAAAGACACCATTTTTTTGGGTCATATGATCCAAAGAGAATTAATAATATTTATTTGTTAGTATTTAATTGGGGCATGCATCTCCTAGTGAGACACCCCATTTAGAAAATATAGCATAATGTTAGGAAAATTAATTTAATAATGTTAGTGAGTTAAGTGAGATAGTGGAGTTAGTTGATTATTGGATTGTGGGGTCCTATATGTAAACCAATCTCATAAGCTTATTAAAGCTTATATGAAGCAATGTAAAATCGAACAAAATATTTACCATATTATGAAAAGTTTATTTTGATAAATAAAATAATAGTTTTTCTTTATTTAATCCTATGTAAATTTTTATGAACATTGGTATTAAATTTAGGCAATGGATCCGTGAGAAAGAATAAGTTGTCATAGAAGACCCTTGAAACTTGAGAATTACTTGCCTAAGAAAATTTGGTGAAATTTTTTAGAAGCTTTTTTAATAGTTTTTTTTTTTTTTTTTTTTTTTTTTTTTTTTTTTTTAAAAATAAAAACACCAGGGGTAAAAACTTTATTAAAACTCAGAAAACTAGATTACAAGCCAAGAGCAACAAATACCCAAGACAACCACACACACCCAGCACAAGCCAATAGCGAACCTCACTCTTCTATACCATACCTATCTTCGTGTAGAATTTTCTCCATATTTTCCTTAATTTCCTCTGATAGCGAAGCCTCCTCAACCACCAGCCACTCCTCAGTTCTTTCTGAAGCACGTCTCGCTAAACAGTCCACAGCTCTATTCCATTCTCGTGAGACATGAGCAAAAATTACAGTATCCATGAGCCTACTAACCTGCAAAATTTGTTGAACAATCAGGGAGAGTTGCCAATTAACTCCCAACGTCTTTCCATCCCGGATCATATTTATCATGATAAGCGAGTCGGCCTCACAAACCAATTGGTGCCATCCTATCTCATAAGCTTTCCGTATCATGAATAAAATGGCTAATCCCTCCATTTGATTGACTGTCTGGACACCCCTGTGGGCTGAAAACATGAAAATCACAGAACTCACAGCATCCCTAGCCACCCCTCCGATACCCGCCATACTTGAGTTACCACAAGATGAACCGTTCGTGTTAATTTTTAAAAATCCCGCTCGGGGGGGTCCACCTCCCCTCCCTCTGGATACTCTGCCTCCCTTCACCCTTTCTCCTCCCACACGCAACATCAGGAGAGAAGACTTTCAACTCCAACCTTGCTACCAGCTCCGCGTCCCTTTTCGCTAATGGCAAGGCTGCCTCACCCTTAGCACGAACCATTTCCTGAATCATGTTTATGATCTGCTTCCAAACTTGGCTGACTTCTAACCGCTCCTCTCTAAAAATACGCTTGTTGCGTTCTAACCACACCTGCCAAAGCACAAAAGTGGGTCCAGCGAACCAAACACTCTATAGGAAGCGTGCCAGAAGGGGAGGTTTCTCAATCTTCAAGCAAAATTCGCTTAAGGAAGAAACATGAAGACACCTACCTCCCCAAACACCCCACCACACATGCCACAGCTGGTTAGTATACTGGCATTGAAAAAAAATATGAGCTGAGTTCTCCTCTTGGACGCCACACAGAACACAACAAGAAGGTCCAGCAAATCCCCTTCTTCTGATATTATCCTAGGTTAAGCAATGGTTCCATGCAAGAGTCCACATAAAACACTTGCATTTTGGCTAGGAGATGATGTTCCATATCCATTTCCACCAATTAACCTCTCTGACCCCCCTAAAATTCTGCACAACAAGTTCCTGATACCCAGCAGAAACAGAGTACTTACCTTTGGGATGAGGATACCATGCAAGCTCATCCATTCCCCTAAGGGAACAACAGGTGCAACTGGCCAGAATCTCCTTCAGCTCCCCGCATTCCATCTCCAGTCCCCTAATAGGCCATTCCTCTACATTTTTCCATCTGGCTTCCCACAGCTGATTCTGTTGTCCAGAAACTTTGAAGTCATTCACTTTACACCATCCAGCCTCACAAAAATTCTGAGCCAAAACCTGTAAATGTGGGTACTGTGACATAATGGAAGGATACCCATCCCATGAGTCATACCAAAAATGCACCTCCAGCCCACTTTTGCAGATCCAGAATAGCCCTTTTCTTATCAGGGTCGCTCCCTTCTTCAGCGTGTCCCATATCACCGAACCCCTTCCCATCAGCCTGTATCTAGGAATATCCTTCTGTGACTGACCCAAAAAATATCTATGCGACAAGATTTTAGCCCAACTCCTCTCCTACTCAGTGCACCACCTCCAATATAACTTAGCTACGAGAGCAGTACCAGCCAATGTGGATTGCCTCAATCCCAACCCACCGAGCCTCTTCGGACTACAAACCACATCCCATTTGATGAGGCTCCACTTGGTTCTCGATAGATTCCCCACCCACAAGAACTGACATGTCAAAGTATCCAGCTCCCTAACAAAACCAACCGACACTGCCTAAAGCATACATCTGTACAGGGGAAGCGCCTGGACCACAGCCTGGATCAGTTGTACCCTACCCACAAATGAAAGCCACCTGTGTGTCCAGTGGTTAACCTTAGCCCTAAATTTGTTCAGAATCCCCAACCACGACTCCTTAGATTGTCTTCCCGAAGTGATCGATATGCCAAGATACATAACTAGAAGACTGCTAATTTGAAATCGAAGAATCTCTGCCACTCTCCTCTGAATAGCCATAGGGGTATTAAAGAAGTAAATAGAGGACTTCTCTTCATTGATAACTTGCCCTGAGGTAGCTAAATAAGCATCCAAGCATCTGTGAAGACCGTTTGCCTCCCTTAAGGTAGCCACTCCCATCAATGCCACATCATCCATGAACTGAAGGTGAGAAAGAACCGGCAATCCACCCCCCCATTTCCACCCTTGAACCTCTCCAACTCTGGTGTATTCTTTGATTTTCTGCCCCAACCCTTCTGCCAGGAGAAGAAACAAATAGGGGGAGAGAGGATCCCCCTACCACAGTCCTCTCTCAACACCAAAAAGGTTGGAGTTTTCACCATTGACGAACACCGAAAATGAGGTTGAGGTAATATAGCTCATAACCCACTCAACCCATCCCCTCTCAAAACCAAAGGCCGTCAACACCTTTTGCAGAAAGGACCACCTGACCCTATCATACACTTTAGACATGTCTAGTTTTACAAACATTGCCTTATCTTTGGAATTGTACATCGAATGTACCGCTTCTGTAGCTATCACAATGCCATCCAAAATCTACCTACCTTCCACAAAACCACCTTGCTCTTCCAAAATCAGCTCCTTCAAGCACCTCTTTAACCTCTCAGCAATTAGCTTCGAGAGGATTTTGTAAATAACATTACAAAGTGAAATAGGTCGAAATTGACTTAACCTGTCAGCCCCTTCCCCCTTAGGAATGAGGGCCAAGTAAGTGGAATTTAGTGCCCTCAACATTTGTTTGTTGTCCTGGGATTCCTGAACTATAGCCAAGAGGTCTTCTTTGATTATTTCCCAGAACTCCTGATAAAATTCTATCAGGAAGCCATCCAGTCCAGGGGCTTTCCCCTTCTTCATCTGAAAAACAATTTTTCGCAGTTCCTCCTCTGTTATAGGGCTCCTCAAATTTTCCTTCATGTCCTGAGACACAAAAGAAGGAATACAAGCCAGGATTGAGTCCTCCACATCCTCCATTCGTTGTCCATCCTCCTGGAAGAGGGTGTTAAAATACTGCTCTACCTCCCAACACATATCTCTAGTTGAAGATAGAACCTCCCCTCTCTCTGTGACCAGCGAACTTATGACATTACCATGATGCCTAGCTTTGACCGAGTTAAAGAAGAAAGTAGTATTTCTGTCCCCTTCTAACAACCAATCAATCCTAGCTTTCTGCTTCCAGAAGATCTCTTCCCTCAATTCCCACTCCTCCAAATTTTTGGCTGCCCTTGCTTCCTCTTGTAGTAGTGACTCAGTTAGGCCTTCCTCCCTGATCACTCTGGTAATATCATTTAGTTCCTCCTGTGCCCTTTTCTTCTCCCATAAGATATTTTTAAAGCTGTGCCTATTCCATCTTTGGAGCTGATATTTCACATGTTGGAGAAGTTTAGCAAACACATACATTTCTGTCCCATTCGCTAGTCGTCCTTCTCTCCACCATACCGTAATAAGGCCGAAAAGGTCCTGATCCCATAGCCACATAGTCTGGAATCTAAATGATGGCTTTTTGAGCCTAAAAGTAGACGAGATGTTAAGCTTGATTGGCCAATGGTCTGAGCACCTCCAGTCCAAAATCTCAAACCTAAGCATCCACCTACCACCTACCCAAAAGCAAGACGCCAAGAATCTGTCAATTCATTCTGTGATGAAACTGTCCCCTGGTCTTCTGTTATTCCAAGTGAATCTATCGTTACTCAGCTTGATGTCTACTAGATTCAATTCCAAGATCTTATCTCTAAGCAGAAATGCAGAAGGCTCCATTCTTGTGTTTCCTCCCATTTTTTTCGATAATTCTAGGATTGCATTAAAATCGCCTGCTAGAATCCATGGCATATAAAGAAATTCATTACAAACCACTTTAATATTATTCCAGACCAAAATCTTACCTTGCAAGTCATTCGAAGCATATACATTCGATAGAAGTACATATTCCCCTGAGTCCGTACACAAGGCGACCACTGATAAAGACGACTTGAAAGCCATCCAAACCATTGGTTTAACCTTGCTCGGATTCCAAAAACATGCCAGTCCTCCTGCTATCCCTTGGGCCCCAATGCATTGGCATGATCCTTAACCCCAAATCCTCGGTGCTATATTCAGCATATATTCCACTGCCACTTTTATCTCTTGTAAAAAAAGGATATCAGGATGTTGACTCCTCACTAATTCATGAACAGCCATTTGTCTGGGGACGCTGTTCAATCCCCTCACATTCCATGATAACACAATCATTTGGAGGGTGGAAAAAAATGTGCATCCAGGGTCCTCACAGCCCCTGATTCTACCAAATTCTCTCCAATCATTTTCATTATGTCTATGTCCTTCCTTCTCCCCACTTTGACACTTCTTTCTGAAGGACCCTTCTTGCTGTCTTTTTATAGAATCCCCAGACTGGGCTGGGCTTTCCCATGCTATTCCGCCCCTTCTCTCCCTTCCCTTACTACCTTCTCTAAATCCCCAATGCCTTGATTTCCTACCTCCTCTTCCCCAACGTGACTCACTCCTTTCTCTTGTCCGTCCAAGTGCATAGGCAAGGTTGTTTCTACTATTTGCTCTGAAGAATTTGGCACTATAATTACAGCACCCTCATCCTCCTCCATTCTCACCTCTTCAATAACCAGACCTAGATTCACCTCTTTCTGTCCTAATTCCTCCAGCACTTCAAATTTTTTATAGGAGTCTTCTTCTTGTCTCTCCCAAAATGTCCTCTTATACCCTTTGTTTCTACCTCTACTTTTAACTTGCACGAAGCCTTCTGAATCCTTGCCTCCCCCACTTCTGATTTTCTTGCCTGTACTCTCTTCCCCTATCTTATTCTCAAGAATTGAAGGAGATTGTTGCTGCCTCTCTGGCTTATTTTTCAGGCACCTCCTTACCAAATGGCCATATTCATGGCAAAGACGGCATCTGAAGGGCAAAGTCTCATAATCTAATTGCTGAACCCACAAATATGATCCCACACACATTTCAACCGCATCAGGTAACGGTCTACTCAGGTCAATTTCAACACAAATCCTTGCGTATGTCATAATTCTTCTCCCAAGTGTTTGTGATGATGCCCCCATCAATTTTCCTATCAATGATGCTATCATGAGCAGTACATCCTCCTGGCAACATTCGATCAGAATTCATGGTAAGCGGACCCACACTGGAACTCTGTTAGGAAGCTCCTCCATGGGGTTGAACCCAGCTTGCCACGGTTTCATAAAAAGACCCGCCTGGTTATAGAAATATGGTCCTCCTTCGAACACCTAACTTCTATCCTCCAAGCAATTAAAAGTGACCATAAAAAAATTGTTTTCCAGCAGCACCAATTCCATCTCTCCTGTTGGCTCCCATACCCTACGCGCCCAATTCTCCAGGAAAGGTAATGACACTTTTAGTCCCAAGAATTTGCAATATAGAGAGTGTTTAGTGTAGTACTCCACGTCTTTTGAAATTAGTTCAAACGGGATCACCAGCTTTGGGCTTTCAATGCAACACTCCAGACAACCATTAACCTTATTGATTCTTGTCCCACTACTTAAGCTCGATGCTTGCACCTCTACCTCCTGATTGGAAATTGCAACTTCCTTCATTCTACCCCTGCCCCTGAGGCCCTTTGCCTACCATGTCCCTAAAGCTTTTCCCTTCCTTCGGCCCAGCTTGTCCCAGCTGCTCCATTGCCCCAACTTAACAACTGCTCTGCGCCAACCCACTTGCCCACCAAAAAACCAGCCACCAAAAGAAAGACCTACGCTACCTCAATCTTCCACACTACCACAGCATGCCTCCTTACCTCACCCTCTCTGTGCAACCTTCAACAAAGCCAATCAAAGCTAGGGCACGACTGCCCTAGCTTCTCCATGAGTTGCAGTGCCCGCCCAGCATTCCAAAGGTGGAAAAAAAATTTAATATTTTTTTAAGAATGAATTATTATTTGATATTTTTTTGGACCCTAAGCCTATAGAGTTTTTAACAAGAAATAATTAGAATATTCTTAGATTCTTCAAAGATTTAAAAATAAAATTATTATTTTTTATATTTTCTATGTACCTAAAAGTATTAAGGAAAGAAGAAAAAAGTTGAAATTTGGTTGGAAGTATTTCTTGAAGCTTATTTTCTTTGCTACCAATGTGATAAAATCTGAAAATGTTTCCAAATAAGATGCAAATTCATTAAAAACTATTGAAATTTTCTCTAAAGGGCACCATTTGCTAACCAGAGACATTGAAACATTTACCTAGACATGTTATTTACTTATTAGTGTGTTATTTATCCATGATAGGCATGTCAAGAAGGCTAATCAGTTTTAAAAAGTGTTAGATGTTGATGTTTAAAATTGTGCTTTGTTTTAGATGCCAATAATGGGAAGTTTCAATATGTGGAACATGCGACTTGAAACAACCTCCAGATTTTTAAGAAGCTGGTCTCTTCTTTATATCAAGTGTTGGGGGAAAAGGGATGGGAATTTAAACAGAAACACAAATGCAAAGAAAGAAAATCTAACTATGGCGATGTGCCTGAATGTAATTCGACCTTAATCTTGAGCACAGTGAAACTATATGTAGGATTAATTTACATTTAAGAGAAAACAAGTGCATGATCCATGTAAAAGATTGAAATAATAGAAATAGAGGTTCACAGCATAGACTTCTTTTGCTAAAATATAAAAATGTCAACAAAGGCATAGGGTTCAATCTTCTTAATTAAATTTTCTGATCACATAAGAGGCGTAGAAACACGTACAATTATGTAAACCTTCCAACTCAAGAAAATGAGATAGAAGCAAATGACATTCCTAATCATAGTTCTAGAAAATCTACAGTCTATACTACTTTTGAAAATGACACAGATAATATCAACAAAGGCATAGGGTTCAATTTCCTTATTTGAATCTTCCAATCATACAAAAGGTGCAAAAACATGTACAGTTATATAAACCTTTCAACTCAAGAAAATGAGACAAAAGCAAATGATATTACTTAGCCATAGCTCTAGAGGGTCTAAAACTTGTTACAATAATTCTATATTTAGAAATTCTCTCTTTTCATATATTCTTTTTTTTCATGATCCCTGCACTCCTCTTTATAGCCTTAGATCTCTCATTCCATCACCTCCTTTCCTGTGCAACTGTCTTTCCACCATTATCTCACAGGGGATAAACAGACGGTGCTTTCAATGTTTGCAGGCCCCCAAAATCTACCAAGTGAACTGCTTCATCTACTAGAAATAACTCCCGCTAAGTTTCCCTCTAGATTATCCATGCATTCCCAAACTTACGGCCCAAATTGAACTCAAGCTGAGTTGGAATTGTCTATACAACACCCTCTATTCTATTGAAATGGAAGAGGACACTTAGTCAATTTCCTAAAAATCTACTTATTTCTTAGGAGACACTAGAGAATGACACTTGGTGCTTTCCACAAAATTTTAATGAAGACATGCGGCACTTTTTGCTTTCCCTATATTCTTACTATATCCTACTTAGGAATGTTTTGCCTCTGACACCTATCACAATCTGCATCTTTGATACTTAACAACTTAAAGAAATAAGACTCACCAAATTTCTTTCCTGAGCAACCTTTAAAAGGGGCATGGAGACAAGTGTCAAACTCTACCTCTCTTCAACAAATGACATGTGACAATCTCCACTACTTTTTGCTATGTTGTGGAAGTGTTCGGGACACATGTTAGGATCCTATGGATGGTGACACTTGGAAGCTTCTACAAACTTCAAAAATAAGACTTGGGACCCACCATAGTCTTTATTTGGCAATGAAACTTTTAAAAAGATCTTTTGGATGTCGACACATGGTAGCTTTTGCTGCTTCTGAGAATAGAGTAGAAAGGGGCTCAGTTGATGACACTTGGCAGCCTCCGCTTGAATGGTTTGGTTACACTTTACTTGCCCTCTAAAAGGGCACTTGTCCTTTGGTCTTTAGGATGCTCCTTTTATCTTTAGGATGCTCCTTTGAACCTAAAATGGTTCAACGGTTCAACACTGTGTGCCGTTTACACATAACTCGAGGTATTAAACCAAAAATATTGAACCAAGGCATTGAACCACCTTATTTAACTAAGGCGTTGAACCACTTTATTTTAGATGTCAACATGTGGTGACTTCCACTTTATTTTACAAAAGTAATCTAGAGCCTTCTATGATTTCCACTTGGCACTTTCCACCTCATCCTGATACTTAGCTTTGTTGAAGACCTTCACTGAAAAATAAATGGAATGTGGGTGCCGATATGAAATGTAGATGCCGACACGTGGTGCTTTCCATTGATTTGATATTGAACACGTGGCACATCTTTACCAACCTGTAGGAAAAATTAAAGGTGCCTCAGATGATGCCACTTGGCAGCTTTTGCTTGATTTCGACACTTAGCCAAAAATTGAAACAAATTAATCAAGCGGGAAATAGAACCCATGTTTTGTTTCTGAACTTTGCCATCAAATACCAAGGTATGTGGGAACAAAATTTGCAATTCGTGACTAAAAATTAGAATGCAATGTAGAGTAAAAATTTCTCTATAATTATTGGTGACCCCAAGGGCTTTTGAGCCTGCTCAAAAAGAAACCACACTCTCATTAGATCAAAATTGCAAAATTTTACATCTTTAACAATGTTGTCTAGTAGGTACACCACTCATGGTTAGATAACCCTTGCTTGTTTTGTAATTCATTGAAGGCTAAATCAAGGTCAAAAATATCCTTGTATGAAATTTTTTGCAAAATATGAACTATAGCCTTCAATTTGAATTTGAGCTGGGAAACAAGAACCAAAACAACTTCTACTTTTGAGACTAAGGAATAATCCCATAAGTTCTGAAAAACTATTTGATCATTCTATTTGGCCAGCATCAATGGTTCAATTTGATCAACCAGTAGCACCATGTTATCATCAAGAAATGGAGAAAGAAGACCTAATTGCACTAGATCTTCAATATGCTGCTTCATTGTGTTGATGCCTTCTTTCATGATTTCGAGGAGCTCTCTGCAACTGGTGGCTACGAAATTAGAATTGAGAACCTCATTGACTCTCTTTTCAGTGACCATTCTATCAGTGATTCCTGTGGCTACCAATGTCACATCTAAAGCATCATAGAGCTTTTGTATCAATGTTTAAGAGTCTGTTACTTTGTCAAAAATTGTAGTCAGAGTGTTCTTCACTGAATCCCCCACCTTTTCACACAATTTCTATGCATTTAACAGGAAGGTGAGAGAAGACCTGAGTTGAATAATCTCTGAGGAGATTATTTTCCACATGGATTCATAGAGCTTCTTTACCATTTTTATCACTCCAAGATTGCTTGGCCTATTAGCCAGATCCAATGTTAGTTGTGTCACTTTTTGTTGCTCCACTTGGAACTAGGCTTGAATGGATGTAGTATTGTCTTGTTCAGTTAGCAGCTTGTGTTGCCATTCTACTTTTTCTCACCTCAAGGTCCCCACTACAACCTTTATTTGCATGATCTCTACCTTTAAAGAATAATTTTGGGCCTACTACTCAGTGAATCTGAAGAGAAACAATCTCTTACAACTGTTTATTTAGATTTGTTATTTCATTGTCCTTTCTATCAATTTTTGTAGTCAAACTATTACAATTTGCCTTCTTTTTGGCCAAATCATCCTCCATCTTATGTAGCCTCCTCGATGTCTTTAAATAGTCTTCAATGACTGTATAAGTGGATTTGGTCAATAGCTCAATGTTATCTTGGGGTCTGAAAAGGGACATGTCAATGGCCACAGCATTCATTGTGTAATCTTTTGACTGCATCTACTCCTTTGGCTTTATTAGATTTGGTGACAAGTGAGTCACCATCAATTATTTCTAAATTGGGTCAAATTGTGACCACAGATGTGTTGTAGCCAATGTTTTATTTTCCTTTGTCCTCTTTTTCTCTATTCGGGCTTCCCTTGCCTTCTTAGCAGCATCTACTTGGGTCTGGAAGGTGGGAGGAGAGGCAATGTGCCCACCCACAAAAGGATGACCCTATGGTAGACCATATTGAATAGCCAATTGTTGGCTATGGGCAATCTAAGGGAAAGGTTTCTTAGGAGCAAAAGGGGAGAAATAAGGTAATGTTAAGGCCTGAGGTGGCATTGATGGGATGAAGTGAGAAATGGTAGAGGCAGAAGTGACAGGGAAAGAAATAAGCTGAGAAGGAGAGGGAGGAGTAGTACTTACTTGAGGATCAATTATAGTACCCTGTAATTGGCATTATGAGGTGTCTGTCTCTTCCTTTGAAGCTAATTGAAACTGCACCCTCTTCCATTTCTTAGGTGTCTCTTCTTCTGGTTGTATTTCTACTCCTTTTAATGAGGCTCGTGACTCCTAGCTTGACTTGGCCCTAGCTTCATGTCCTTCACCTGATGTAGTCAAATTACCTATCTTTGGGCTAGATGCAGGGGAGAGATGACACTCATCCCATAGTTCTTTCCATCTTTCATCTGTGTCTACATTCTCGAAAGAATGGGTTGTTTCATAAATTTCCTGCCTATACTTCTAATAGGCCTCTATCTTCTCAGTATCCCAATATTTATTCTTTAATGCTCTCCTTAAGCCAGAAGTCAGTCTGACTTTAGGATCATACTCCCTCTGCTTAACATATAATGTCTCCCATGGCCTATTCTATGGAAGTGGCAAGTCTGTTAACTTAACATAAAATCCAGGATTGTCTTCCCTAGGATTTTTCTTGGTTTCCCAAAAAGGGCAACCTTCATGCACAATTTTGGTTTCAACCCTATGATTCCTTACCCAGGAAGCTATGAAATCATTTGGGTCATAAACCCATTTGCCTTCAACTAACAGGAACCCCAAGAAGGCTAGCTTTCAAAGCAGCAAAATTTTAGCATCCCTAGATTCTAAAACTATGTTGCCTGCCATCCACAGGAGATCAAACATCTTCCTCTTCCATTTCCTAAAACCATAATCATTGTCTACCACTGACACTTGCCTAGTGACCTCTAAAAATGCTAACCTAAGATTTATAATCTTTGGTAGAAACATTGGTTCCCCATAAAAACCATGAACTCTTAGAATCATATGGCAGGATCTAAAGTAGAAGTCACACAGAATTGGGAAACTGGCTAAGAGGTTTGAAACATTGGGAAATAATCTATTCATGACTGGTTCAGGGCTGAGGTGGAAAAGAGTAGGTGTAACAAATAGTTCTTATAAATCATATGGGTCACTAGTCCTTGACAAAACATGTGTCCATGCAGACATAGGAATGATCCTTTGGGGGTCAAAACTTGGGTCATACATGTCCAGATGCATATGTTGGGTGAAGAGGTCAACATTCTGGTATAGCATGAGGTGAAACAAATAAGAAGAGTCCCTAAACACTCCTTTGGATTTGAACTGGGCCAATTTCTCCACCATTGAAAAAGCAATTTACTTCAAAAAGTCAAGCTGATATTCCTGGGTCTTATCGATGGTCTTCAACCTAAAGAGGATAGCCATTTGCTCTATGTAAATTGCCATTTCTCTTTCATGCTGAAGGTGAAAGCCATCATGGACAGTGTGTCTTGGCTGACTTGTGTGAATTGGCCTCTTGCTGTAAGGAGTGTGGGAATAGTAGTGTTGTCATCACTCATTTGCAATTCGGTTCTTAAGAACCTTAGCTAGGTATTGATGTTAGCCCATGTCTTTTACATTTTAGCAACACTGGGAAACATTATTTTACTATCATGGTGTAGGGATAACATATCTCTAATGGCCTATGGTGTGATCTACACCATGAAAGGACCCTACTGAATGGTGCATGAGGGTGCATGGAGCCAGTCTGTGCATAATCCAACCAAGTCGAGTCATGAATGCACAGCTGGGATAAGGAACTATGCCAGTTGTGAGGTCCATAACCTCATGGAGAATGTCTCATACTGCCCTACTCTGGCCCTCTGAAGGCACCTTTTATGTGCCCCTTCTCTAAAGTTTTTGTTGTTGGCTCTTTGCAAGATTGGGTCCCTGATTCCATTCGCATAATCCTTTACTTTTTTTGGGTCATTGGCCTGACCAACCTTTGGAATTTTGGTCCTTGGATAGGCTTTCAATGGTTGTGTGACAGCTAAAGCATATGACTTACTTGCCAAAAACCTATCAAGGGATTCATAAGTCCCAGCTCTTTGTTGTGAAGATGATGCTCCTTCCATCTCTATGTCCTCTCTATGGTAACTGGTATGAACCCTTTGCAAATAAAAACACTCTTGCAGAGGCAAATTTACTAGGTGCTGAAAAAAATTGTTAGTAGCAGGATATTTTCTCACAAATGCAAGAATGCTTAAGAGTTGGTAAACTTTAACTCTTGCTAAGAGCTATTAATTGACCTATCAAGTCTCAAAATGGCATTAAACTTGGATAACCATTAGCAAATCCTACTCAATCTTCTTGGGATAGTGAGATAAACATGTTATGCAAGTGGCAGCACAAGGTACATTGGATATTTCTAAAGATTTGGGGAAACATTCAATGTGTCAAGGATTTAAATAATTTGAAAACTTTCTGAACCGTTGACAATGTGTTCAAAGAACATTATTTAAAAGAAAAGAGGGAAAACAACAATAGGAAAACAAAGCAAGAAAAACAAAGCAAGAAAACAAAAAAAATGGAAAGGGAAACTACCTATCTACATTAATGAAGCATCTTTATCTCCCTCCTAGATCAAAAGTAGAATTTCTAAATTTTCTCTCACTACAAGCCAGCTTATGTTGTCATACAAGTGATCAAATTGGGTATGGATTTGGTGATTGCCTTAGTGTATGCCTCATTGATTTGCCTGTATTCAAGTGAGTATGAGTCAAACATGCTTTTGACATATATAGACTCTTCTTATTCTTGGAAGTTCATCAAATATTTGCTCTTGATATTGGCATGTCTTACCAGGAAATCAATTAATGACTTAATTCCTTCTACTTCAAACTCTGGTTCTACTACATGACCATCCTCCTTAATAACTTCAAAATTACCAATATTTTGAAAGGAAAATTATGAAATTTTGCAATAATTTTGTGCATGCAATTAAGGATCAATGTCATTTTGCTTATTTGTAACCAGTTCACAACTATCTTGAAAAATGATATAACCAGACTCAATGATTTCAAGCAAATCATTTAAATCATGGTCCAGGAATCATCCATGCTCTTCCTCATCATCTTGCAAAGTAAGATGAAAGTCAAAGATTATTTCTTCTTCATCAAGGGTCAAAATATATGCCTGTGATTTCTCACTAGGAATCTAAAATTCATAAGAGACTCGAGGATTAATAGAAGAGGTATCTTTTGACTTTTCTTCCTCTAGAACATTTGTAATTTTATGGTCCTGATCAAGTATAATGTAAGTGCCCAGACCAATGGAGTCATAATTTCCAAATGGGTCACTTTGCATCATAGCTAATAAATGATCATTTTCTTCTTCTTGATTATACCCAGTCCATTCACCTAGTTCTTCGACAAGACCTTCTCTTCTTTATTCATCATGGCATGGGCTGCCTCTAACTTTGTAGTGGGCTCATTAGTGATGTGATCTTTATGTAATGGTTCAGACAATATCTTCATCTTTGAACCGTATTTGGTTTTTAAAATGAGATGAGACCAATCAAGGGACATATATCCCCCTATTTTGGCTATAAAGTCTCTTGACAAACATAAGCCAAAAATATGAGGTATATCTATCACTACTACATCTTGATTTACAATTATATTTGGACAAGCATATAATTGTAATTGGAGTTGTTTGATTCTCCCTATGGTTTGTATTGTTTTGCCATCTAGCTGCATAACTCCTTTTGTAAGGGGTTCATATTTTATTTTCAAAGCATTAGCCATTTGCTTCAGCATCACTGTAATACTAGCTCTTGAATCTATCAATGCATTATGCAAGAGTTTCTTTCCAAATATCAGAGTCAAATAGAAAGGCTTTGGTTTGGATTTACTTACTTATGTTGCATCATTCACAAAGGCTATTGTCTTCAGAGGAACTGTATCTTTGAGCTTTTCTTTTCTAGCAGGTCCTTTGGTAATAGTACCTTTGGGCACTGCTTGGCCTTGCAGAGCTTCTTGTAGTAGTGTCTTCTGTTTAGTAATAGCCAATATATCCCATATTGATACTTGTGCTGGAGTCTTCTTTAATTGATCCACTACATTTATCAGTCCCAAAGACTAAGTTCTTTGAACATAAGGATATCTTGTTTTTTCCTGAATTTAGGTAGGAGTCCCTTGATTTTGCACCCACTGAGGCACTTATTATCTGACAGTAGTGTTTCTTTGTCCTTGAAATGGAGGATTACTCATGACTTGACCATTTACAATATCAAGTTATTCCACCATTCTCCTCTTTGATCTAGTGTAATAATCAGATTGCACCACTTGTCTTTGGGAGGTAGATTCTTCGTTCAAGAAAATTGATTCTTCATCTTCAACCCATGATAATAAAGCATGTTCCAAGACTATTTCTTCCTCTTGTTGCAAGGACATTCCTTGCATCTAAGCCACTAGAACTGAATTCTCCATACTAGGAGACTGGTAGACTTGATTGTCACTGGAACTTGTGAACTGACCATCCATTCTTATTTGCTCTACTACCTTTTGTTGTAGATTACCCATAGGACAATCTCTAGGTGTATGAGCATTATTGCAAGGGAAACACCAGGCATTAGTATTATCCACATAGTTATTCTATCCTGGAACAATATCCCTATTTGAATTGGGAGGGATAGTCTATGAGGTTGTGGGGACTGCAACCAATTGGTTTGTTGGCTGATGATTAGTTTATCTTGGAGGGCCCTAATATTGGTTTGTTTGAGATGAAAATTTTTTTCCTTAATAGCCTTGATATGGAGGCTTAGAGAAAGTATTCTATTATTTTTTTATATTGATCAGCTCATTGGAAAATGTCCTTAGGATATTCTTGATATCATCCATCTCAGATAACTGAGCAGAGACAGGTTCTTTCATAGATGGTTGAGGGTAAGTGTACATAGACACAGGTGGGCTTACAGATTTAGGAACTTCTTGAGGTAATGGCAAGGAAATTTTTGGGAACATGGGCATGGGGGGCCTTGGAGGTAACTTTCTAGCTTCTATTAATTGATTTGCAGCTCTAACCGCATATTCATAAGCCTCTCACAAAGTGTGTCCTCCAAGTGACTAAATCATAATAGATATATCTAAATTTAAAGCCTTGAGATAAAACACTATGGCCATAACTATTAATGGTCTAGCTGTAGCAGGGATTTTGTCCCAAGTTTTTTGAAATTTGGTATTAAAGTTAGTCATGTCTTCCTGTGGTCCCCTTTGAATGGTGATTAACTACTGTAACAAAGAAGACTTATCACCCTTCTCTACAAATCTTTCAAAGAATAGATCTTCAAGCTGATCCCATGTAGATATGGTATTTGGGGTCAAATATCGATACCATTCTAGAGCCTTCCCTTTAAAAGAAGCTGCTAATAATCTTATGGCCACATTTTTTTGTGTGATAACATGTATAGCACAGACATCTGATACATCCTGAAGATGTTCTGCAGGTGTTTTAGAGTCTTGCCCACTGAATTTGGGCAGAGCTTTTAGGGCATTCACTAGGATAGGATCCCAAATGGCTAGTGGTGTTGGGAGGATCAAGGGACTACTAGTGTTCTAGCTTGCATAATTTCTTGGGGGTATAGGGGCTCCCATATTTTCTCTTTGTATTGGTACAAACCGGTTAGCTCTTCTTCTTGGACTTGTTACCAAAGGTGGCAAAAGAATACCTAGATTTGTAGCAGATTGTGATCTAGTTACTGGTCCATAGCTCTGACTCCTTGTAGCTCTCTGGTTCATATGATCTTGAAAGAAACTTCAAGACTGGTCCCATCGGGCGTGACAAAAAATGTTGATGTTTAAAATTGCACTTTGTTTCAGACACCAACAATGGGAAGTTTCAAGATGTGGGACATGCGACTTGAAACAACCTCCAAATTTTTAAGAAGTTGGTCTCTTCTTTATATCAAGTATTGGGGGAAAAAGGATGGGAATTTAAATAGAAATGCAAATGCAAAGAAATAAAATCTAACTATACCGATGCACCTGAATATAATTTGACCTTAATCCTGAGCACAGTGAAACTATATGTAGGATTCATTTACACTTAAGAGAAAACAAGTGCATGATCCATCTAAAATATTGAAATAATAGAAATAGAGGCTCATAGCATAGACTTCTTTTTCTGAAATATAAAAATGTCAACAAAGGCATAAGGTTCAATCTTCTTAATTGAATTTTATGATCACATAAGAGGCACAGAAACACGTATAGTTATGTAAACCTTCCAACTCAAGAAAATGAGACAAAATCAAATGACATTCCTAATCACAGTTCTAGAAAATCTATAGTCTATACTACTTTTGCAAATGACACAGATAATATCAACAAAGGCATAGGGTTCAATTTCCTTATTTGAATCTTCTAGTCATACAAAAGGCACAGAAACACGTACAGTTATATAAACATTTCAACTCAAGAAAATGAGACAAAATCAAATGATATTACTTAGCCACAACTATAAAAGTCTAAAAATTGTTACAATAATTCTATATTCAGAAATTCTCTTTCCGTATCTTCTTTTTTTGATGATCCCTGCACTCCTCTTTATAGCCTTGGATCTCTCATTCCACCACCTCCTTTCCCATGTAGCTATTTATTCTAACTTTATCTCACAAGAGACAAACAGACAACACTTTCAATGTTTGTAGGCCCTAAAAATCTACCAGGTGAACTGCTTCATCTACTAGAAATAACTCCCACTGAGTTTCCCTCTAGATTGTCTTTGCATTCCCAAACTTACGGCCCAAATTGAACTCAAACTGAGCTAGAAGTGTCTATAAAGGACCCTCTATTTTGTTGAAATGAAAGAGGACACTTGGTCAATTTCCTAAAAATCTACTTATTTCTTAGGAGACACTGGAGAATGACACTTGGCACTTTCCACAACTTTTAACAAAGACATGCAGCACTTTCTACTTTCCCTATATTCTTACTATATCCTGCTCAGGAATGTTTCACCTTTGACACCTATCACAATCCACTTTTTTGATACTTAACGACTTAAAGAAATAAGACTCGCCACATTTCTTTCCTGAGCAACCTTTAAAAGGGGCATGGAGACAGGTGGCAAACTCTACCTCTCTTTAACAAATGACATGTGGCAATCTCCACTGCTTTTTACTATGTTGTGGAAGTGTTCGGGATGCATGTTAGGCTCCTACAGATGGTGACACTTGGTAGCTTCCAAAGACTTCATGAATAAGACCCGAGACCCACCATAGTCTTTATTCAACAATGAAACTTTGAAAAATATCTTTCGGATGTCGACACGTGGTGGCTTCCACTGCTTCTGAGAATAGAGTTGAAAGGGGCTCAGTTGATGACACTTGTTGGCCTTTGCTTGAACAATTTGGTTGCACTTTACTTTCCCTTCGAAAGGGCACTTGTCCTTTGGTCTTTGGGATGCTCCTTTGATCTTTGGGATGCTCCTTTGAACCAAAAATGGTTCAACGGTTCAACATTTTAACACTACGCGCCGTTTACACATAACTCGAGGTATTGAACCAAAAATATTGAACCAAGGCATTGAACTACCTTATTTAACTAAGGCATTGAACCACTTTATTTTGGATGTCAACACGTGGTGACTTCTATTTTCTTTTACAAAAGCAATCTAGAGCCTTCCGTGATTGCCACTTGGCACTTTCTACCTCATCCTGATACTTAGCTTGTTGAAGACCTTCGTTGAAAAATAAATAGAATGCGGGTGCCAATATGAAATACAGATGCTGACACATGGTGCTTTCTACTAAGTTGCTATTAAACATGTGGCACGGCCTGACCAACCTATAGGAAAAATGAAAGGTGCCTCGGACGATGCCACTTGGCAACTTCCACTTGATTTCGACACTTAGCCAAAAATTGAAACAAATTAATCAAGCGGGAAATAGAACTCATGTTCTATTTCTGAACCTTGCCATCAAAGACCAAGGTATGTGGGAACAAAATTTACAGTGCGTGACTAAAAATTAGAATGCAACGTAGAGTAAAAATTTTACTCTACATTATATATACTAAATAAGCACTTAAAATTTTATTGGGCCATGTTTACCTTTAAAAATGGCATCTAATCTATTAATGAGGCATTGAAATCTTCCTATATGGCATCAAATCTCCTATCATGGCATTGAAATAAAACCTTGGGCATTAGAAGTCAAAATAAAAAGTTAAAAAAAAAATTATATGTATTTTTTTGTGGGTTTAAATAAGTGTATCCCACTTACAAGATTTTAGGGTAAATCTTTTTATTTCCAAGTCACTTCTTTATATTATTGTATATTTTTGGGTAAAATAATTTTTTGTTTTTTAATTTGGTTACACAGTCAAAATCAGGGTTATAATATTAGCTTTTTGGGATTATATTTCACTTAATGACATAAGGGAGTTGGTTTTAAGGTTTGAGTTAAAACATTGATAGGAAAGAGGTCAAAAGGGTCAATTCTTGCTAGTTTCTTTTTCAACTTAATTACAAACAACTAAACAATTTTTTTTTTTTTTATTGAGTCTTTAATTATATATTTTAAGTTATTGCATAGAGGATCTAGTCAAAATAATTTTTCTAAGACATTTTCCATACTAGAGGTTAACAGGTTGTGTCCCCCTCAGTGTAAAGACATTTTTTTAGTGCATTCAACCTATGGATTTTTTATCTAGTTGATATTTTTCATAACCATAGTGGTCTAACCACTAATTCCATAGGTTTTAGAACATTCTAAATATGTCATAAAGGTCATTTTGTTATTTCACTTTGTGATTTTTGTGAAAAAAGTATTAAAGTGGAGAAATAAGGCATGCAAAATGTTTAATGGTTGCATTTTTGGTGGAGTTTGACATCCTAATATTACTCCAACAAGAATTTTCTACTTTAACACCATGAATATAACATTGCTTCCCATAATTTTGGTGTTGAATACAACCATGTTACATTTCAATGTTTACAAGTTCCTTGGGATCTTATAGATTTATATAGCTAGCAACCCACCCATCTTGAGTTCACTACTAGCTCTAAAACTGGGTTATATTGTACTGGCCTTTTTGGATATATGATAAGATTTTCTTTTTATTTTTGTCTATATTTTGGTTTTTGATTTATTTTATATCAATGATGTGGAGTCATTTGGTGATCCAAAATGGCATGGACTTCTCACCTCTTATATGATAGGAACAAGGGTGTTCAAATCAATCTATGAGGTAATTATACATACTAATATAGGTTTTAAACACTAATAATATTTGTAAATTGGTTAGGGTTTTTGGGACATTAGTTTAAAATGTTTCATACATGAGGAGACACTGAATTATCATTGATACAAGGTCAATGTAGTTGAGCATTCCCATAGTGGTGTTTCTATTATAGTACATGTATAGATGATCAAAGGGATAATTATCATCATTTTAAATAGTGTCAAGATATTTCAAATATTGTAATAGACATGGGTCACATAGGGTCATCTTGCATGGATCATAGTGTATGTGTCAATACATGTTGACCAATATAGGGAATAGTTTGCAAGTGATTTGTAGGTTGTAGTGTTTTCATCATAGACAATAATTGTTTACTCCCACATACATATTTTGGTCCCCTTTGTATTAAGTAGGTTTTTTGGGTCATATCATATACATATATTTAATAATATTTATTTGTTAGTATTTAGTTAGAGCATGCATATCCTAGTGATAACTTATTTTATAAAATATAGTGTTACACTAGTAAATAAATCTCAGGTAAGTTAATTTACTTGTGTTAGTGAGTTAGGTGGTTGGTTGTTGGATCATTGGGTCTCATATGTAAACCAAACTCGTAATATTATTAAATATTGTATGAAACAATGTAAAATATAGAAGAAAATTTACCATATTATGAAAATTTATTTTGATAAATAAGATATTTTCTCTATTTAATCACGTGTGAATTTTTTTTCAACAACTTTTGTTTTTAAATAAACTCTAGTTTCATCAAAATCAACAAGATTACAATTTAGTCTAGCATTTTATCTAGTTGGGCTCTTAGATCTAATTATTATAGGTGGAATAAGATGGAAACATAAGTAACATGTAAATATCCTAGGGTTCAAATGATATGCAAAAACATAAAACTAGGGTTTAATGAGAGCATACAAGATATAGGGTTGATGATTTCACACAATTTTAATAAGGCCTAAAATAATAAAATCTACCATAATAATACAAGATCATCTTAGACTAATAAATAGTATTACATCAACCAAAAATAAATAGTTTTTGGGGTAGAAGAAGATGAATAAAAAGCATTCAAAACATCTAAAATTCATAATAAGATTGCATATTTGATTCCCCTTGAAAAGTTATGCAATTTTAAAAAATAACATCTCATTTTGATTATGTATGCAAAATTAATGGCCTCCAAAAGTTTTTTAATTTTGTGAGACTTGGGTGTCATGTGCATGGAATAACTTATGCACATGGTTTTTTGTGCATAGAGGTTTTTGCATGCAAGTCTTCCTTTTGATTTTGATATTAGTGTTAACATAATATTTTTTGTACATGATGTTTTGTGCATAGGATATGTTGCATGTATGAGATTTTATGTGAGTAGGATGTTCTAAACATGACTTTTTAGGGTGCACAAGGTTGTCTATGCACTAGTTTTAGGGTGTCTGCATCTTTATGTGTGGAAATTATTGAGTGCACATCAAGATTGGATGTTGATATAAATCGGAGAACTTTGGGAATGATCATGTTCTTGGTAGATGGAAGGAATGAAATCAAAGGACCCACGAGCCTTTAAAATTGAATCCAATGATTATAAATGTATATGTGGTGTCTTATATGTGGCTATAGGGGTTTACCCTAACATGTGTTCATGTAGAAAGCCTAAATAAAAGTGTGTTAGAGAAGGAAACCATATGATGGAGAGATTTAAGATTAAACATTAAGGATTGATCAAGAGGAAGGATCAATCATCCATAGAGGAAGGTATCAACCTGTAGATAGATAAATCTAGTCACATGTACTTAATAGTGATAATTCTTAACACATCTTCAATCACATGATTTGTGCCCAAATACATGACTCTTATTTACCATTTCTTTGAGACATATATCTATATACAAGCTTGACCCTTTCTTTTCCATCATTCATAGAATTTCCAAAGTCAAATGATCAAACTACTCCATACTATCATTAGGTTATCTGTAATTAAGGGTAGTTGTCCCTAATTTCATGGTATAAGTCCATGATAAGTGGATAGGGCCTTTGCCATGGGTACATCCACCTATATTGATCGTATCACACACCAAATAATGATTAGTTTCCAAAATTTGAATTAATATATTAGGCATTCACATGCATTTCATAAGGTCAGCTAAAGGAAAGTATCAAAAGGTTCTCCTATAAATACACATCAAAGGTCATTCAATATCTCCATTGGGTTAACACTTGGTTCCTAGATCACACATTATTGCACATTGATAAAATTTTCACTATTATTTATAAATTAAATATCACTCATAAGGAGAATACATAATCCAAGTCTAAATCATCTTAAATAAATTCAATATCTATCATTGTAAAGTATTGAATATATATGTCTAGTTGCATACACATAGTCAAGGAGCACAATTGAATAATTACTCTAGGTGGGAGAACTAGATGGGATTGATTTTTCTCCTTGGATTATTGGATATGTTAGTAGTGGTTGATCATAAATGGGGTGATTTGGGTTATCTTATCCCCCTTCCCCTCTATTTTTTCAAGTTTAAAAATTTGAAGGTACCCTTAGGGTTTCAAAGACAAAATAAAGAAAATAGGAATTCTACATGGCAATATATAAATCATAATATCACAGCCTACTCAATACACACAAGTACATAAGGTGAAACATTTATATTTTTATCACAATCAATGCAGACAAATCCACATTTAATAGACTCAAATGGCCTACATTGTTGTCTAGGGAGAGTGGTCTTATTCAATAATATTTTAGATTATGCCTCTAATCTATCATTTTCCAAGTTTTTCTTTCTTTGTCTTTCTTTATCAATCATAAATCATGGTCAACTTGGATAAGTCCAAAATCAATAGAATTGAATGGCATGCCATGTTGTCTAGCTAGTGTAGACCTGTTAAGAGATAGTTTAAGAATTTTTATTAATATTAATCATACACAGTCATATATTTTATTGATTTCCACTTTCAAATATCTGAAAAATTCAACAAGAATCCTAATTTGAGCTAAGTACATATCTCCTTAGTGCCTTTCCAAAAATAGAAATCTTCCATATTTATTAATTTATAAAATCAAAATTATTAATTGTTGTACATATTTATCATTCTTATATCTATCAATTTTTACACTCATTAGCATAAAACATCTATTGTTAAACCAAAAATAGGGTAAAATATATTGGTGAAGATGTACGTTTTCAAGCATTGCTTTTCTATTTTTTTCCTAGAGTTTCATATTAATTTATGATTTATATACACATAAATCTTTTTTTTAATTTGGTTTTCAATTTAAATTTCAATTTATTTATCTTTTTCTTCTTACTTTCCTAGAAATTATGTTCCAATAGTTTTAAAATTTCATAGGATCTATCATTTTGGGAAAAGCAGTTTTTAGTTTCACCTGAGCCATGGTTTGAGGGGTAAAACCCTTATGATAAAGCCATTAGACAACATATATGGCTTTATCATTAGGGTTTTACCCCTCAAACCATGGCTCAAGTGAAACTAAAAACTGATTTTCCCAAAATGATATATATATATATATATATATATATTAGTTTCCACATACCTCAAGATATATTGGAAACACCTTGGGTATTTCTTTTCAACCATAAGAAGTCTTCAACCATCCATTATTGTAGTGCACTAGTAAGTGGTTGGACTAAGAAGTTACTCTCAATATACGTTAGAGATATAATAGTATAGCTATGGGATAATGGAATTATCTGTATTTATTTCCTTTTTGGGTTGTGTTCACTTATATATATATATATATATATATATATATATATATATATATATATATATATATATATATATATATATAAGTTTCCACATACCTCAAGATATATTGGAAACACCTACGGTTTTTCTTTTCAACCATAAGAAGTCTTCAACCATCCATTCTTGTAGTGCACAAGTGGTTGGACTAGGAAGTTGCTCTCAATATACTTTAGAGACATAATAGTATAGCTATGCAATAATAGAATTATCTATATTTATTTCCTTTTTGGGTTGTGTTCACTATTTATGATTGGGATCAGTATATCTGAGAGCCTTTATAATAAACACACCTTGACTAGTTACATCTCTCATCCCCTTTCTAATTTTAAAGTTTCATTTTCAAATTAAAATCATTGTAATAATGATTTAATTTCATTTACATGTTTTTTGAGTTTAGAATTAAATTATATTTTAATTTTCAAAATATTATTTAGATTCATTATATAATACATTAATCAAATTCAAATATCATAAAAAGTCTAAATTACATAATGTATAATATCAAGCCCTGTTTCATTCATATTGTTACAATATCCAATCCAAGTTATAACCTATCACCAACAATTACCAAAGGTCATGTATGACTCAATTTTTTCCTCACATTCTGAGACCTCAAAGTTATCTCACTCATTTTCCTCATATTATTGACCCATAAAAATATTAGAATCCAATGTTCATATTATCAACACTAGATGAGAACCTCACCCATTACATAAAAATGAAGGTGGTTAACATATTCCTCTTCAACCATGTCCACCTCCCACAAGTCAATAAAATAAATTTAAGGGTTATGACATATTCATTAAAGTAAGGAATACTTATTCAAAAATTTCTATTTTGGAGTTATTAAAAATATCAAGGTCTAAAAATATATCTTATATGATGCATTATGTGATACAATTCTCCCTAATTATACACATCCAAAATAATTTTATTTTATCATGAATAAAATCAAGGATGTTAACAAGGTCATCACCTTCAATAATGAATACTTAACTCCTAAGCATATCATAGAGCAAGATCTTACACTATTCATTCAAGCTCACGTGCATAGAAAGTTAATCAAGTGTGTGTTGGTTGACAATGGTTTAGGAATTCATATTTATAACTTTATTTTCTTATAAAAATTGAGTATTGATATGAACAACATTAAAAATCATAATAGAATATTAGGTAACTTGATAATACTCATTGTCAAATAGTTGGAGTTATCACATTGGATTTACTAGTAGGTCCCAAAATAGTGTCTAATGTTTTTCAAGTAATATCCAACCAATTTCACTATAAATTACTTTTGGGGAGAGCTTAGATCCACACCATGGATTTTTTACCCTATAAATTACATATATGTATCAAATTTATACATGAAAAATATTAATATACTCTTCCAGTATATAGTACCCATTTCAGATATTACAAAGTGATTCAATCATAATGTGAGGATCATTTTATTATACCACTTGCACAACCTCTAAGTTAGGTAGGGTTAATTAAGTATATAACATGACATATAACCAAAAAAAAATCAGTAAATAAGATACATATAAATCAATACCAATTACTATACATTAAGAGGATAAAATACCAGATCTCCCTCTTTTGGTAAATTCTAAAGATCCTAATTACATAGTTATATATTGGTGTGATAATGATGATTATGATATGTAAGATTTAGTAGATGAAATTTTTCATAATATAAATTTCAATCCTCTTAATCTCTAATAATACTTATCTCATTATATATTCACACTTATGGGATTTGGAACATATCGAGATGATTCATATATAATAAAAATGAATATATTTGAAACTACTAAGGAAACACAATCTTCCATGGACAAAGTAAAAGATAAAGTTTAAGATAATCAACATAATCAAAGTGATAATACTTGTATTAAAAAAAAAATTAAAATCCAAGCTTTATGTCTAAGGGTCACATCCCTTTAATCCAAGATTTCACATACGTATAAACCTCACCATGTTATAGTCAATGTTTCATCTTTGAAAGAACAAGAGTAATCAAAACAAAGAGAACAATTAAAATGGACAAGTTATCAAAATAATAAATTGAAAAATAATGATGACAAACATAAAAAAATATTAAAAGAATGGATAGAAAGGGAACACATGAATAAGAAAGGTTACATAAAGAACAAGTACAAAGGGAACAAATATAAAAATAGAAGTTACCAAAAAAGTGTTTCACCCTAAATTTTAGAATGGGGGGAATAGGGAATAGGGTTAAGAATCTATAAATGGTTCAAGCACAAGGGTTATAAACCAATCTATAATAGGTAAATTAATTTCAAACTAAGATAACTAAATATTCTGAATTATAATACTGAGATATATTAAATATAAAAAGTACTGAATTTGAAAGATGTTCAATTTATTTTTAATACTAAAGATAAATGATACTTAGTTGGGTTTACTATGTGCAAATAAATATGGAATAAAGATAGGTGGGAATTATGTAGGACTAATTTTTTGTATCATTCATCATATTCTAGAAATTGTACTTCTATATTTAGGGACATTATTGTCAGATCTAGACATTATTGTCAATGTTAATGTATAAATATGATGCAAATGTCCAATACAGAATAATGACTAGATCTTGATGTGATAAACTTCATTTTTATGGGTTTTCTATCAATTTTCCACTAATATACTTAGATCTAGGATATAAGTTATCACTCTATGCCAATTTATCAAATCCTATAGCTCTTCATCCTTAGAAGGAGTGTACTAAATATAGGTTAGTTGGATCATGATGTTGAGTTAACCCTAAAGACCCCTCTATCAATAAATGTTGCTTACATATCCTATACTCTAAGGAGGTACTAAGACTTATGTATTTATCCTCTATATGTGGGGATATGTGTGCATAAGGGTATAATATATTATATGAATATGTATGAAGTGATCTATATTTCAATATAAAAAATATCACTCATGGGTTGTTCTTTGAATGCTTTAGCTCTATAATATGACTGTTCCAATTATTGATATGAAAATAAGGATGAATAAGTAAAATATCTTGATTACACAAATGATTGATTTAGCTTTATTAGGTGTTTACTTGATATTTATTAAATGATGAATGATAAGGATTAGACTTGTATTTATACTACACCTTTTTAAAATATCTCATGGTAGGGTTTAATAAAATAAATAGGTTGACCTCATTTCAAAACATTTACAATTTGGATACTTTTGGCAACTAAACACTAGATAAGGATATGTACACTACTATTAGTGGTATTGTCCCTTTTTGGCTGGTAGTGTCCAAAAGGCTAAAAAATAAGTACAGATATGAAACTGATAGTGAATGATGTTTATCAAGTTTTAAGATTTTTATACAGTGTATGGGACCTAGGTTATTGTAATGATTTGGATCCATCTAAGAGATAATCATTTAGGCATAGTGAGATGTTGAATGTGAGCCTTTAAATAGTAGAGAGGTCTATAATTGAATGGTAGTTCCCTTATTGATATTTGTCAAATCTACAAACTTAAGATGTTATAAATATTTAGTTTTAGTATCTACATTCCCCTCCCTTTAATCTAGTAATGCATAAGGGTGAAATTACTAATTTAAATGAAATAAATGTGTACATGGGTGTTATTAACATAAATTGCCTTTACTTGCGACTATTTTGAGTGCTTTGTTGGTGTATGACCTATAATAAAGAGAATGTTATATTATAAATTAATTCATATAATCTAAAATTTGAAATAAATAAAATGATTGAAAAGAAAGAGAGCAAGGAATGAATACACTTGTGTGTCAATGCAACCATGTTATCTCTTGATGTTTTGACTTGGTAAAGATGTTTCCTTATGAATCATTAGACATATAAAAGATTTCAGACTTAAACCTTAGATATTTGAAGAGCTAAAGTGTAAGGTATTATTCCCCTAATTTGATGCAATTATGAGTTATGACAAGCCATTGAGATCATTATATCTCAATCACACAACTTAAGTGTGAATATGTAATCTAGTGAAGGTAAGTGATTTACCAAAATAATCCTATAAATATGGTGAGATTGGATGATTTAATCACTCCAACCTATAAATTTTGTGTGGTTGAATTTTTTAATCACTTTAACCTATAAAATGAATGAATTATTGCAATAGAACAAGCCCAATAATAATACATCTTGGTGTAATCAGTCCACCCAAGTGAGTACTATAAGTGGTAAAATTTTCAATTTTTGGTTCAATAGCATGGAATATGCACCTCTAGTGTCACAAATATGAAAAAGATTATTTCAAACCTATGCAAAATTAGCACAAAGTATAGTATTCTGACCTAAGTGTATATCTGAATCATTGAACTGAATTGGAGATTTATACAAGTGTGAAGGTCATGTTATTATGGCTTGCCCCCAATGAAATATGGAGATATTAGCAAGTGTATAAGTGTAAAGGTCATGTTTTTATAACATGCCCCCTGTAAAATCTATAAATTAGGAAAATGTGTAATTTTGGAAGTCATATCTATATGACATGCCCCCATTAAAATCTAAAACACTGAAGATGTGGAGGTCATACTTCTATGACATGCCCCCACTAATATACCCCCCATTTTTAGGTGAGGGAGATAAAAAATTTATGTACATGACCTCAAAAAGATAATATATTTGTATAATATGTGTATGAATGATGTAACATATAGGGATAACATGTTGAATTAGATATATCAATGAAGCTCAAAGTGTTGGGACTAGTTTAGATATGTATAAAATTAACATAGAATAAAAGAGCCAAATACAAACAATCTAAAATATTTTAACACGCCAATATTTTTATTTTATTCCATTTTACTCTGATAATAATTATGCATACAAAACTCATACAAGATATTACAAATATGTAGGAAAGGTATTTCCTATAATTAGAGAGATCATATCTCCACCAATTTCTCACCTGGATATCTCAATCTCTATATGAGTAACAATATATAACAACTAACCTATTATCATAATATTATTGTAATAATATTATGTTACTAATTACTACCCAAAAATAACTAACTTACTAACTATCCATAATGAATTCTTACTTTCATAATTATTCATATTCTGGTTTATAAATTACTGTGAGGGCTAACAATTCCTTAACATTCCCCCCTTAGGCCTTACATGGTAATTTGTGTTTCACAGGACTTAATGAAAGTAATGAACTTTTCATCTTCTTATCAACCATTCATTGTTGATAACACATCAATCAAACTAGTGTGGGAACTTTGAATAGGAACATCTACCATCACAATTCACTATGGGAACACAATGTGGGAACCATGATACTAACACCATCTATTCAAATTTCACTCCTATAGAGAATAGGAAATATACCTCTTATTTATCACATAAACAAACACATGGTAAACATAAGAAATATTTAATATGAACCATTATTTCAAGAAGCACCACTTCATTAGTGGCTAATGAGAAGAGTAGAAAGCCCTTATTCTCTAGTTTCCTCCAACCTCTAGTAAAAAAGTTGCTTACTTAATAAATGTGTCAGTGAAGCTCAGTTGCATGAAAATTTTGACTAAAATGCCCCCACAATGTGAACGTCATGTACAATACAAGTGCATCCTTTAGATTATTAATTTTATTTGACATTGACTCAATGATAAAATGACTCTCTAAAAAGACACCAAGTATTTTTGACATATTTTTTACAATAAATCAAAATACTTTAAAATAGACCTTAATAATGATTTTGACACGTTGTATTTTGAACAATTTTTACAAAACCTAAAAGAAATCTAAAAATAATGACACAACGCAATTTTTAAACCTAATAAGAAAAACCAATTAAATATTGGTTTTAATAAACTAAAACATGTTATACAAACCTAGGACTACTTAATAAGTAATATGGAGATAAACCACTTATTTGAGTTAAAACAAGTTTATACAAACTAAATCTTAATAAATCCTAAATCACTTATAACTCTATGAAATAAATTTTAAAAAAAGTAATTTTTATAAATAAACCTACTTGCAGGAGACCAAATGAACACAAAATTGTATAAAAGTTATTTTTCCTTTTTTTAGCTTGACAAAGATTTGCCTTGAGTTAAGGCAAATGAGTATTAGCTTTCATAAGAAGAACTTCCATGTAAATGTATGATGAGAAGACAACATGCATCATAGTTTTTGGAAACATGTCAATGTAGTAAATGGATTATTCTATGTTGATAGAGTAAAATGGTAAAGGCAATTATGGAAAACCACAAGCAATGAACTTTTGAAAATACACGGCATGAGGAAAATGACTGATATAACATATGGTGAGAATAATTTTCAACTAATTCATGAAAAAATTCTTTAGATCAACAAATTATGTATTATATCTTTGTTTTTTATATGCCAAAATAAAATCCATGCATTTGTTCTTGAAATTCTGATTATTGAATCGATGAGATTATCACATAACTCTTAAACTCCTCAGATAGATATTTGGGCAATAGTAAAGATTCAAATTTGTATAAGAGTTTGGAAGGATAACATAGATCATAATCAAGTCTATCGAGCATTGATCTAATCTACATTACTCTTCATGTTTTTCTTGTATTTTTTGATTATGAATATTTATCCTTATTAATAGACTATGTGATATAGCTAGGTGAATGGATCAATTCTTAAATATGAAATGGTTAACATTTATGTGTCAATAAAATTATCGACACTCATATGTAGGTGCTAAAGAGTGGTGAGTTAGAAGGAGATATGAGCAAGCCATTGATCATGAATGCATTGTTTTGATATCTATCTCAAGCTATACATATATTGGTCTTAAGATCTTTATGCATACAAAATCATCTTAGAAACTAAATTTTCTTGTCTCATAAAAAATCAATCCATGGAAACAAAATGTAGTGCAACTTCCCCTCAAAAATCAATATGTTTCCATACTACTTAGGATCATAAACTGCTCTGATACCAATTGTTGGGACTAGTTTAGATCTATATAAAATTAACATAAAATAAAAGAGCCAAATATAGACAATCTAAAATATTTTAACACACCAATGATATTATTTTATTCCATTACACTCTGATAATACTTCTACGTACAAAACTCATATGAGATATTACAAATATATGGGAAAGGTATTTCCTATAGTTGGGGAGATCATATCTCCACCAAATTCTCACCTAAATATCTCAATCTCTATATGAGTAAAAATATATAACAACTAACCTATTATCATAATATTATTATAATAATATTACGTTATTAATTACTACCCAAATATAGCTAACTTACTAACTATCCATAATAATGAATTTTTACTTCTGTAATTATTCATATTATGATGTACAAGTTACTATGAGGGATGACAATTCTCTAACACATAGAATGTGATCACATCAAGTCCTAAGATGCATGATACAAATCATAGAAATGTATAGAGAGTAAAAATATAAGATTAGTAAAAAATCAAACATACACACAAGATCACTCAATATAATATAAAATAAAGGTCCAAAAAGACCTCATAAAAGGGGTATAATTTCAAATTCCACACAATCAAAAGGAATGTCATATTAAAATGTTCATACGATGGCATATTCAAATGTTTAATCAACATACAATAGCACAAGGTCCAACAAGAAACAAACATATTCAAATCTTTCGTAAAAAAAATAATAACAACCAATGGAATAAACTCAAGTGAAAAATAGATGAATCATAAGTAACCAACATAAACATATCATACTATTCCCTACATATATGTGTTAGCAAAAAACATTATGTAACATAGTATATTGAAGGATTTATCCAAAGAATATTTATCAATGACAAAGTATGAAAGTGTGTAAATAAATAAATCACAAGACTAAGTTACTCTCAAGGTGCAAATCAGAAATAAGACAAGAATTTTAAAGTGGAAAACTGAATGTATCAGAGAAAAATTGATGTGATCTTATTAGAAATATTTTTAATAAAATATCTACAAGTATCAGATTGAATCAAGAGCACAAGATAAGAAGAGAGAGAGCTATGAGTTCTCATGAGGAAATGAGTAGAGAAAAGGATATTTTATAGAGATAGAAGAATATAATGGGAGTTACAAAGAATCTTATTATTACCTTACAATCCTCTTATATTTGTGTCACTTATGTCCTATTCCCTTTGAATTTGAAGGGAGGTGTGTGCCAAGTGGGGGGAAGAGTTACTCATGCAAGTAACTCCCAAATCTTAAAAGAGCAAAAAGGGATGAGTGACACCTCATAGAATGTAGATTTATGTGAATTAATAATTAATATAAACAAAAATTCCACACACACAAAAAGGTAACTTAGGATAAAATAAATTATTCTAAATAAAGGGTAACCTAACACTCCCCCTTAAACTTTATTTAGGGGCTTACAAACAAATAAGAAGGGAGGAAACATCACTAACTCTTCCCTTTGATGAGAACTTCCTTTAATCCTATCTTATTACAAAATAATATAAACTTTTATTTACATAATGGATTAGTGAATATATTATCCATTTATTCTTTACTAGGATATAAAAAAAGAAACATTTGATTATCTTCAATAAGTTCGCATTGAAAGTGATGTTGAATCTCAATGTGTTTGGACCTTGCATTAAAAAATGGTTTTTTATAAGGCAATGGAAATTTGGTTATCATCAAAAATTAGAGTAATCGAATGTTGAGGCTGGCTCAAATCTATAAGAAGTCTTATAATCTAAATAGCTTCCTTTAGAGCATGATTACAAACTTTATACTCACCTTCTATGGAAGATAAAAATACAGTAGTATGTTTTTTACTATTCCATAAAATGATGTTGAATCCCAAATAAAAATAATAACTATTTGTATATCTACAATCATTAAGAGCACTGGCCTGATTAGAATGCAAATAAATTTCTAAAGAGAAATTACTATTTTAGGTAAACTCGATACCAAAATTTACAGTACCTTTAATATAATGAAGAATTATTTTATCAGCTTTAAAATGAGTAGCTTGAGGTTTAGACATAAAATGAGAAACCAATCTAATATAGAAGACAAAATTAATATGAATATGAGTAAGATAATTTAAACTACCAACTAATTATCTATAAAGAGTTGGATAAATAGTTTATGTTTCCATATCATTAATTAATTTGATACCAAGTTCACAAGGGGTAGCAACAGGTTTGAAATCTAACATATTAAACCTAGATAACAAGTCATATGCATATTTAGATTGATAAATAGAAATGATATCTTATTATTTCCAAACTTAGATGCCTAAAAATTAATGTAAGAGACCCAAATAGGTCATTTCAAAGGTATTCTTCAAAGTATTTTTAGTGCAAAAAAAATTGAACTATTAGTACCAATTATGATTAAGTCATCAACATACAAAATAATAATAACTATGCCATTTGGAATTTTTTTGACAAAAATATTAAGATCATGAGAACTACAAGTAAAACCTTGAGCTATAAAAAATTGATAGATTATAGAGTACCATTATCTAGGAGATTGTTTCAAACCATAAATAACTTTGTTCAACTTAAAAACAAGATTCTCATTGCCTTTTTTAATAAAATAAATGGGTTGAGACATGTAAATTTCATAGATATCACCATTTAAGAAAGCACTCTTAACATTCATTTGATAAATAGGCCAATGCATGTGAATAGCTAAAGCTAAAATAATTTTAATTTTGGGCATCTTAGATACAAGTGCAAAAAAATCATTATAGTCAATTCCTTCAATTTGAGAAAAAACTCTAGCAACTAGTCTAGCTTTATATTTTTGAACTTGATTATCAAAATTGAACTTAGTTTTAAACAACCATTTACAAATTACCAAATGATGTCCTTTAAGGAGAGGGACTAAGATCCAAATTTTATTGAAAATCAAAGAGTTGTATTCTTCATGCATTTATTTTTCCCAATGAGGGTGACCTTGAGCTTGTTTTAGTGTTTGAGGATCATTATTGTGCATAAATTTAGACATCAAATCATAATTACAAAATTATTGCCTAGTTCTATGAGTATCATTAAGATTTACATCTATTCTAAAATATTCTATAGTAGTTTTGGCCCACTTAGGAATATATTTTGGTGGAGAAAGACAAAGGAAGGAGAAGGAACTTTAGGAACAACATCATTATTTCAAAAAAAATAGAAAATATATCAAGAGAATCTAAATTAGAAGCACAATCAAGTACACCAATTTCAGCAATGTTAACATCCTTTCTAATCTTGGTTTTTTTAGTTTTAGGATCATACACCCTATAATATTTAGATGATTCATCATAACCAACAAAGATAAAATTGTATGCTTTAGAATCTAACTTCTTACATTTTTTATTGGAATATGAATAAATGTATCACAACCAAAAACATGTAAATGTTTCAAATTAGGTTTTCTACCATTCCAATCTTAATTAGGGGTAATATTTAAAATAACTTTAGTGTGATTCATATTGATTATATATAAAACACAATACATAGCTTTAGCCCAAAATTTATAATGCATATTTTTAGCATGCAACATACGCCTAGCCATTTCAGTGATAGTCCTATGTTTATGTTCAACAACACCATTTTGTTTAGGTGTGTAGAAAATAGTTTTCTCGTGTTCAATACCATGTTTCTTATAATATGTAAGAAATATATTTTTAAACTATTCGATACTATTATCAATGCGTAATATGTGTAAATAATAATGATATTATTTTTCAACAAAGGCATGAAACTTAATAAAAGTGTCTAAAACTTGATCTTTAGCTTTCAAGAAGTGAATCCAAACATGCCTAGTAAAATCATCAACAAAATTTAAAGCATATTTTAACCATTAATAGAAGGGGTTTGCATAGGTAATAAGAAATCACTATGAACTAAATGAATCTTTTTAGTAGCATGCCAAGAGTGATTTTTAGGAAAAGACTATCTATGAATTTTACTATCCATACAACCACTACAAATAGAATCAGTGGAAGGAATTTCAAGAAAACCTTGCACCATATTAAGTTTATTCATAAGTGTAACATTTTGGTAATTAATATGTCTTAGTGTTTTATACCACAATTTAGCATCATTAAAATCAAACAAATCATGAGAAAAGGAGGAAGAAAAGAATATAGTAAACTTGAATAACCTATCATTGTTTAAAAAATTAGTAGCAACTACTTAAAATATTTCTTAGTATATTTAAAATAACAAGTGTCATTAAAAAATTCTAATTTATAGTCTTATTTACATAATTAGAGAACATAAAGCAGATTCAATTTCAAATCAGGAACAAGCAAGACATTATGCAATTCATCATTAGGGATTTTAACAATTTTTATGGCTTCAACATTGTAATAAGCATGATTTTCAAGACTTAAATGATTGTTAAAAATATCTAGTTAGAAATAAGTAAAAAACTTACCATTATATGTCATATGTTGAGTAGCACCAAAATTAATAATCCATTCAATAGGAGAAGCACGCAAAGCACAAGTAAAAGCATCTCTAGTATTAGACTTCTATTTAAATTGAGTCTTAATGTTACTAGTGTTAGCATTATTTTTAACCTTAAATTTTTCACTTTTGATATCACATTTATTCTTAAAGTACTGATATTTTTCATGAGTGTTTTTTTACAATAATTACACTCTAATTTTTTCTTAAGTTTTGAGTTACATTTTTGATGTATATTATTGGACTTAGCATGTTCTATAACATTCTTATGTTATTGTTTAGAAATAAAAACATGTTCATTAGTCTCAATACTACCAAATAAAGTCAAAAAAAAAATTGATGCAATAAAGGGTAAAATAATTTAAATGTCAACAAAGCAGATAAAGTAGGAAAAGCTATTTGTAAATGAACATTTGTAATAAACTAGTGAAAATGTTGAGGCAAACACATTTTCATGATAATACGAATTAAATTCAAATCTAAAAGTTTAATGCCAAAACCAGCTAACTAAGAATGTAAAGAGTGAATTTTAATTAAAAAAATCATCCATAGCTATGAAATCATTATACTTCAAATCAAATAGTTGATCTTGAATTTGAATTTTACAAGATTCATTCATAACATCATTAATAGATTTAATCTTAGACCATGTAGTGGATTCAAGAAGATAACCATCACTATGCAAATGTAATTTACGGGTCATCAGGCCTCATCATTTTTTACTTGACATTTCTCTTGAACTTTAACAATGGTAGTATTTTCATCGGGTTTAGGGTTCGTGTCATCTACTACATATACTAAATTTTTAAAAGTGAATATGTATTGCATGTGAAATTTTCATAAATGGTAATTGGTGGGTGTGAGTTTAAATTTGAGTAATAATTGAGTCACTATGCCTTGAAATCTCACCCAATACCAAAAATTAAATTGGCAAGAAAAATCACTTAGAATGGGGGATTCGTGGAGAAGAGACAACGAGGCCAAAAAATGGACGTAGCTAAAGAATGGGAGAAAGGGAATAGAAAAAAATGATGACCAAGAAAAGGTGAGAGTTATAAATTGATTTGATGGTTACAACTATTGACAAACACCAGTTGAAATAAAAATGATAATTAAAGTAGATGCTCAATTGCAAAGAAAATAAGCTCAATTAACTTGTAAATATAGATTCACACAAAAATTTGAGTATATGAATTAATGTGGATTAAAAAAAATTGATTATTAAAACTTTATTAAATGATATTTCCTTAACCTTTGGCATGTCTAGGGATATGTGTGACCAACTTATGGATTACATACCTATTTTATAATCTTGTTACATTTCTCTATGTTCTTAGTTAGTTCAACCTATCCAATAACCATGGTAAAGTAGATTATATATAGGAGGTAGTGGTTATTTTTTAATTATCATATCAAATATTTTGCTCTTATTGCATTGTTGTAGAGGTTACCCCCTCAAAGTGGCTATGATATATTATCCATTATTCTACTCTGCTATCAATTATTGTTATGTGATCTCTCATATTTGCTTGTGTTATGCAATATATAATTATTATATGTGAAAATCAAATTAATTTCATTACAAGTGGTATCAAATATTTGATTTGGGTAAGTTTCCTACATCATTTTTTTTGAATCTAATGAGGCATGACTTCTACGAGTGAAAGGAGTGAAAAAACATAACTTGCAATTTGGGAAAAAAAATTATTCTATCAGCAAAGTATTATTCGAAACACTTTTTTGAAAAAAAATATTTTTAAAAAAAGTCTAGAAAAAATTCCCTTTGCATATTTGCATTCATTGGATTCATCTCGATGAGACGATCACAATGATGTATTTTATTAGTACACTTTTTTTGGGGCCAAAATTTTTCACCCTAGTATGCAAAAGTAGTCATTAGATTCATCTTGATGAGTTGATTGCAATAGTAACATCTCTTGGTACACTTTTTTTAGGGTAAAAACCCTCTTAGGGTTTGTGCATGGTGGTTCCTACTAATAAAAAATGGGGGCAAGAAACTCCTAACACTCCTTTTAGGGACGACATGGAATCTGGAACTTTAAATCTGATGATTTTTTTAAATTTAAGCTGACATAAAGGGCTTAGTGTGGTAGGATGACTTTGCTATAGTTCAAAATAATGTTTTATGGATGTACAAAGATATTAATGGTCTACATACTCAATTACATCAGATCACTACGTAATTATCTACCATTTCATTTCAATTATAGTCAAACAACCCTCCACCCAGGTCCTCCTCCTCTCAACACTAACAACTCTAATCCTAGTGTGAAACTGATGTTGTCAAAAGTGGACATGCATAAATTTTATGGTAAGGATCCTCTCATTTGTATTACCCAAAATGAGAATTTATTTGATCTGCACTAAACTCCTAGTTCTAATAAGGTGATAGTGGCATCTATGTATCTAGAATATGAGTAATTCATTTGGTATCATTGGTTGTGTGCTTAAAAAAAAAATAATGGTGCTCTTGTTACATTGTTTATTTTCACTAATGAGTTTTTGTCTCATTATCATAATAATTTCTTTGAGAACTACTTCAACTAGTTAGCCAAATTGCATCAAAAAAAAACTATGCAAGATTATATTCATCAATTTTAGAATCTCTTGTTATGGGTGGAAGACATCACTGAGGTAAATTTGATTGATCTTTTCCTAGGTGGACTCAAATTTATAATCTAATTGGAGGTTAATATGTTTAATCAATCATCTATAATAGAAGTTATCCCAAGGGTAAGCATGGTAGAAGAAAAAGATATGTTCAAATGGAAAAAATTTACTACTAGTTGTGATTGCACCTTTCCAGCACCATCATTTCCTAAACCCACTAGATTGATGCCTCAAAAATTTGAGGAGAATCAAGCCAAAGTGTTTTGTTATGGGTGTGATAGAAAATGGAGAAAAGAACATCATTATGCTCAAAATAAGTTGTTTTACATTGAAGGTGCCAATGAGGAGGCAATTAGTGAGGATGAAGGACTTGAGGAGGAATCTAAAGAGTCTTAGCCTACTATTTTTATCATGTACTTTTAGGTATTAGGACTCTTGAAACTCTTAATGTGGTGGTATTCCTTAAGAAAAATAATGTCATTGTATTGATTGATTCTGGGAGCACACATAACTTCATCAACAGTAAGTTGGTTGCTCGTTTAAACTATTCCATTTATCCCACTCCAAAATTTTAGTTCATGATTTCAGATGGTGGTAATATTAGTTATTCAATAAAATGCAATAGCATTATGCTAGCCATAGGATACTACCTTTTATATTCTCCTATATTTTTTATTCTCATGGGTGGATCCAACATTATTTTAGGAGTACATTGGCTCACTCCTTCAGACACTGTTGAGATGAATTTCCAAGAATTATTCATGTGCTTTCATTTCGAGGGAAAGACATTTGAGCTAAAGGAATTAAGAGATAAATCTTCAAAACTTGTTAACTCCCATCAAATGACCAAGATTCTCTAAAAAGAATCTAAAATATTTGTGGCTCGCTTATTTTCCATTGAATTCTAACCAACTCAGCCATTTACACCTCTTGATCTATAATAAGTGATTGACACCCATTCTATTGTTTTTGCTGACATGCCAAAAGGACTTCCACCTAGCCTCATTCAAGATCATGCCATCAAAATTATTCCTAGTAATAAACCACTTAACATCAGGCCATACATATATCCCTATGCCTAGAAAAGTGAAATTGAAAAGATGGTAAATGAAATGTTAGATATAGGAATCATTCACCATAGCCAAAGCAAATATTTTTTGCTAGTTGTCATGGTGAGAAAGAAAGATGACACTTAGAAGATCTGCCCTCGAATACAGATATCTCAAAAAATACACTATCAAAGATAAGTTTCTTGTTCCTAACATTGATGATTTTTTAGATGAATTAAATGGTGCTCCTTATTTTACCAAGTTAGATTTACATTATGGATATCATTAAATTTGGATATGTGATGAAGACATACCTAAAACAACTTTTAGAACTCATGAGGGCCATTATGAGTTTATGGTTATGCCTTTTAGTCTAACAAATGCACCATCCACCTTTCAGATTTTGATGAATACTATATTTAGGCCATTTTTGAGAAAATTTGTTCTGGTATTTTTTGATGATATCCTCATTTATAATAAAAATTGGGAAAACCATTTGTAGCATTTGAAACACATGCTCTCAATTTTGGAACAACATCAATTGTATGCTAAAACTTCCAAATGTACTTTTAGAGCTCATGAGGTTGAGTATTTGGGTCATATGGTTTCACATGAAGTGAAAGTATATCTTACAAAAATATAAACAATGATGGACTGATCAGTTCTTAAGACACTCAAAAAACTAAGGGGATTTATAGGGCTAACTAGTTACTATCCCAAGTTTGTCAAAAATTATGGTAGCATTGCATCCCCACTCACCTCTTTATTAAATAAAGAACCCTTCCAATGGACTAATACAGCTCCTAAGGCATTTGAATAATTGAAATTTCCTATGTGTACCACTCCAGTGTTGGCCACTCTTGATTTTTCTAAGACCTTTGTGGTTGAATGTGATGTATCTAGATATGATATGGGTATTGTGCTCATGTAAGAAGATAGACCACTTGCATTTGAAAGTTTCCAACTGAAGGGTAAAATAATCTTAAACCCATCTATGAGAAGGAAATGATGGTCATTCTACATGAAGTCAAATAATGGAGACCTTATTTAATGGGTCATCACTTTCAAGTAAAAACTGATCATGATAGTCTCAAATATTTTTTGAAATAATGGTTATCATCAAAATAAAAACAAAAACAGGTAACTAAGATGTTAGGCTATGATTTTGAAATAGTCTACAAGAAAGGCAAGCAAAATGTGGTAGTAGATCCACTATCTAGGAGGGATGAATTAATTGAGGCATTGCTATATGCCATGACCATTTGGTAGGCAAATTGGCTAGAGGAAGCAAGATCATAATGGGAAAATGACAGTGCTACCCATGATTTGATTCAAAATATTCAACAAGGTTTAGATGGATTTGAAAAATTCACATGAAATGTATTATGGTATAAAGATATATTATACCTATGTAATAATTCTCTTCTCAAACAAAAAACCTTTAGGTACTTCATGCAACTCCACTTGGAGGTCAATTAGGATTATTAAAAACTTATATAACTATTTTGGGAATAATAGATTTTTAATCTTAATTTATTTAAGGGTCTATAAAAATAAATCAGTAAATAATATTGAAATAATTATAATACTGATTTGTATAATTTATTATGTCTTTTAAACCTTTCTAAAAATATCAATAAATAAAGAGAAATGCAACTTAGCTTAAAATTAGAGTGAGATAGCTAAAATAGAGGTTGAAATTAGTTGTGCAGGATGAGGACAATGTCACAAATTAGAATCTAGCTTTTATTTAGTGAAAGGATAGGAGCACCAAAAATAGGACACTTTATGGTCTGGTGCTATAGTCCACTCCTTTCGCTATTATCCAAACTGGTCACAAAGTTTTAAGTTTTTTGAGTTTTGTTCATTTTCCTTGTATGAATCTTTTTATGAAATCTTTAGTATTGAATGTTGATGAAGATCCTTATAGATATAATTTAATATTCAAACCCTAGACCTTCATTATGCTTGAATAAAACTTGAGAAAAAGGGGGGTACTGAATGTGTGATCCACATCCCTTGTGTGGGCACGTTGCCTACATACCAATACTTTGAAGAGGGATCAAGCCATATGTAGTTCTTACACCTAAATGTGCTTTGTGAAATAGTGTTATGCAAATTCAAAAATGCCAAATTAAGAGTGTTTGAGGTGGTTAGGGACTAGTATGAGAGTTTGAATGTGTTTTCAGTTGTGTTGGGTGACTATATGCAGAGAATAGGAAAATTTGCCTTAGTAGTTTACTTGTATTCTTGCTTGATTTGTAAATTTTATCATTTCCCCTTTGTAAATGACCTTTGGATGGACTTTTATAGGGAACTATTGGTCATGGTTTAAATGTATTCACACTAGGCTGACATGATGAAGGATAAGAATCAGATGAAAATGGTCATTTGATCCCAAAATGCGATTGGATAAGAGCACTAAAAATGGGACACCCTAGGGTCTAGTACTATAGTCTATGTATGTTACTCCTATATTGGTCATGGTTTAAATGTATTCACACTAGGCTGACATGATGAAGGATAGGAATCAGATGAAAATGGTCATTTGATCCCAAAATGTGATTGGATAAGAGCACTAAAAATGGGACACCCTAGGGTCTGGTACTATAGTCTATGTATGTTACTCCTATCTTATAGAATTAAGACCTAGGGGAATAGAATTGGCATAGGAAATAGAGTCTAGTTAAGCTAAAATGATCATCTAGAAGGCTACAAATGACTATAAATGAGCAAAGAGGTGTCTAAAAGGGTCACAAGATCATGTAAGAAGGTTTTATTGATAAGGTATCACAAAACACACTCAAGCTACCAATTTTTACATTTCCTATGACTACATTTCCCCCCCTTTATTCTAGTGATATAGCAAAGCAAAATACTAAGATAAAAAAATAGAAATCATACTTGAAATTACATACAAGGGTGAAGCCCATGAAGCTGTGTGATGTTGAGTATGCATAGAGAGAGCACATCATGAAGTGAAAATATGCAAGAGAAAATAAAGATTAGATTACTTCTTACTAGACATGTTATGTCTAAATCAAGAACATATAAAAGGTGGGTAAGAGAGAGAGAAAGAGAAAGGAATGAATACACCTCACCAAGTATGCAAACTAATACAAAACCTATTATGATGTTGAGTGATGTTGAGTAATGCATGTATGTGTTAAACCAAGAGTAATATTATGAATGGAGCTGAGTGCTCAATTCCCTGAGAGTGGATCAAGAATAAAAATACTAGCCCTTTGGCTCCACCATCACCCACTAAGTGAAGCTATGTGATCATGTGTGTGTTAATCAATGTTTAGACTATGTGTCCAATCCCTATAAATAAGTGGATCAAGAATATAAAGGCTAGCTAGTCCTTTGGCTCCATCATTTCCCACTAAGTGAAGCTATAAACTTATAGTGGTATGAATGTGTGTCGTATGAGATGGTTGTTGAAGCCCATGAATACTCTAAAATCTGACAATGTGGCATGGATAGTTAAATGTGTACTAGAAACTAGGCCAATCTTGGCCACTTTGAGAGGTAGAGATTAGGCTTATATGAAATCCACTCCAAAATTGGGAACTAGGCTTATGTGGAAGCCACTCAGGAATGATGTCAACCACTTATAGATGGAATAAGGCACACAACTATTGAGAATGCCTAGGTAATGTACTAAACTTAGAAATAAAATAATTCAAATGTGTTTTGCATATTGCCCATAATCACTAGTGTCTATAGCATGGATTTTGATCTAGAATTTATACCAACTACCCAATCTACAACTAGAAGTGAGAGCCATCATATTGCACATGATGCCCCATATATCTGGATTCTCTAAATAACACTATACTAAAACCAGTGATTATAAACTAAAATATAGTTGACAAAACTGTAACTAAACTTACCTTTCTACCTATTTCTAAAAAATCTAGGTTTTTTATCATTTGGATAGGGGTGCCAAAAATAAGACACCTTGATATCTGATACTATTGTCTAGGTCCAGTGTTCTTATCCTTTACTATTTTTTATCATTATTCTGCAATCATTGATGTTTTTTTGGTATGTTCTACCTAGTTTAGGTTTTGGTTGTTATTTTGAGTGTTTTAAAAACTAATTTTTGATCAGTAAAGGCTCTAATTTCTATGAGAAAACCCCTATTTGTTGCCCCCTCTATTGAGAGTAGGAATGAAGACCCTATAATGACTTCCTTCAGAAGAAAGATCCCTACAAGTATGTTATGTTGTGAGATACATGATATAGCAATAATAATTGAAAAGATGTCACACGATATAGCATTATTTATATTAGAGATTGTAAGATCAATAGGGGTATGCCTAGATAGATATAACAATGTAATATCATATACAATATACAAAATTGACACTATAAATGTTAGATGTTAGTTTTCAAAGAGGGATGGAGCATGATTTCTATCATGGCATCCAAGAAAGTAAGATAATACATGATGTGGATCATGGAATTACAAACAATGAGAAGTAAACAAGCAACAAGCATATAAGGCAAGAAGCAAGAAGCATACAAGAGTGGCCAAGGGGCTAAGCAAACAAGGGACATGGGCACATGTCACTCAAATTGGAAATAAATCATATAAGACATGTTCAAATTCCACATACACATACAATTGAAAACAAGTAAGGTTGGCATGAGGACCACAAGTACATATAAGAGTACAACCAAAGAATATTGGCAAATATTTTAAGGCACACACAAGAATAGAAGAAAATGACATTGGCAAATGTCATAAAGCACACACAAGAGATAAAATAGAAATTGAGAAATGCAATCACATATAGCTATGCAAATCAAGAAAGGAAAGCATGTAAGTGTTGTAAATAGAATCAGATCTAATTAATTAAAACAATAAGTGAAAGTCTACAAAACATGGATTACAAGACTAGGTATATGCTAATAAATACACAAGAGCTATATACTAGTGAATATCAATAGAGTAATCTATGTAATTTGGTAAGTAATCTACATCAACATGATAGTTAGATTGTGTGGTGTAAGAATGACATAACTTGGATGGTGTAATCATGTAGAAGATGCCCCTAGTGGGTAGGTATATTGATGTATGTCTTGAATGTAGAAGTGGGATGCCCCCTCAATGGGTAGATTGAAGCAATCAAGGATCTAGATTTTATGATGAGTCTCATGAGAGACTTCCTATCATAGTGTCCTATATCAAGAAGAGGGATCGTGCATGATCATGAAGCATGATTGAAGGGCTGAGAATGTGGCTCTAAAAGTTGTGTATGTTGTAAATGCTTTGAAATATCTATAGTGGAAATCGATTGTGGGGTCACCCTATAACTTTGAGAAGTGGATGCAACTATAGGGCTCTTAAGGACCCATTCAGTTATAGAATAAGCTATTTGAAAGTGTGATTTGTGTGTAGAGGCGTGATACCTCAATGATATTACCATGGGTGTGAATATTATAGCTAGAAACTATCTAAAGTCTTAAAACTATGGTTTTTCTAAAAGAGGTCTCTATGGAAGTGTATGAATTATCTGTACTGATGAGGAAGGCCTTGACTGTGTCTAAATATGAATTAGAGGAATAACTATAACTAGTGGAGTAGCTAAAATTGGTGGCTACAATGTGGTAGATGGCTCTCAAGTGTGGAGTGGTAAATCATATAGAACTCTACCAATTGTAATAACTTGATCATCATGAATTAATTTCATGCATTTGTAAACTATAGAAGGTATTGCACAAAATTTTTGAATTCATGGTCAACCAAACAACATATTGAATACTTCTACACTAGGAAAAATAGTAAATGGTGTGGCTACATGTGTACATCCAACCTATAGAGGAAGTATAATCTCACCTAATGAAATATGTATATGCCTACTGAATATATTGATAACTATGTCCATCGAGGTAATATCCTACTCTAAATATCCCAAATGTTATAAGTAAGCTCTTATAAAGAATGCATGGTAATCTGAATCATCTTCAACTATATCCTACTCTAAGAAGGAGATGGAAGGTCTCGCTAGAACCCTAAAATTATACACACCGATCATGTTGCTCAAAGGATGTAACTCAATTGAAGGTGCATGGTATGTAGCTGGTGGAGGGTGTACATGATATGCATGGTAAACACCTGATGTATCCCCTATCTCTTATTTAGAATGTTATGGGAAAGGATTTTAGAAAACTTTTAGAGATTTGTCTTGTGTTTACTTTGCCTAAGGAGGCTCAACTAGAGTGCCAAGATTAATAAGTTGCAATTTATCAAATCTTGTATCTTATGTTTCAAATTGATGCATCTATTTCTTGTGCGGCCTATTACCCTATGAAAATCATAAAATATATTCTGATCATATCCCTATGGAAGAGGCTTTATTGGATCAACTTCTCAAATATTAGGGAGAGATATGATGTTACATTCCAATAGCTATTGTAAGAATTTATCTAGAGATATTGGTAGATTGGTAAAGTTCACCGAGGAAGCACAGATAAAACCATTTGTTAAGGAGGCTCTAAAGCCACATTTAATATTAGTTGATTTTGACTTTTGTTATCATTGGCCTTTACTTTATATGGGACTTTACTGTTAGTCTTGTTTATTATTTTTGATATGCTTGTATAATTGAGTTTGCCCATTGAAATTAGTTTGACTTCCCTTTCCTTTAGTGTATGACATAACTCAGTGAAGGAAGAGAATCTTTTGAATATTATTGACTCATGCAAAACTAGTAGAAGACTCTATTTGAAGAGATCTTGTAACTCTTGGTCGACCATAGTGCTAGTAATTTTAGCTAATATAGTCTTATATCTAACAACATAATATTTAAGATGCTCATTTGACCTTTGTTTATGTTATGAAACTCGGACATAAGAAATCTTGTCACTTATGTTAATGTTGAAATAAGCTAGAAACATATCAAATAAAAGATTGAATGTATTGACTGACTAATTCAATAGACTATAGAACCATTATAGAGCATAATCCTTTAAACTCCATGGAAATAGCTTGGTTAATAACCTATCATTTAACACATAGTCCAAGCATGTTGCATGAAAATCTCTCAAGTGTGTCTCTAGATCACCCTTTCCATCATATATAGTGAGCTTGGGTTGAACAAAACTTGGTGGCAAGGGTGTAGAAGCAATATGACATGCCAATGGTGTATGAAGTAGAGAAAAATAATCCCAAGTCTATGCTAGTCTAGAGGCACCTTACTCAAGATGTAGCACCTTGAATTGAAGATATTTTATCTCTTGCACAAGGGAAACTACATCAAGAGACAAGGATGTACTAGCTATAAATAGTGGTGCCTCATAGGAGGTTGGGCTGCTATAGGGGGTTGTTGAGACATAGTTTCCCCCGTAGTGTCATGTACAACTAGTTGATCTATGGTTTGAGAAGATTGACCACTGTTCAGTTTTTATTTTTCTTCTTGTAGTATTTTAAGCATGCCATCTTGCATATCAAGATGTTTAGTTAAAAGGTCTTGAAGTTCCCTCTTATTAGTTTCATCAAAAATGGTATATTGGACCATTATTAACATAGGAAAACAAATTGAAAATGGATTAAATATTTTACAATAAGTTGTAATAAGTAGAATTCAATGGAAGGAAAGTACTGAATAAAGGAAATGTAAAGTCCTAGAAATAGCAAACTAGAATATGCATAAAAAAGATACAAAGCTCACAAACATGTAAGGTGATACCTTAAAAGCAAGGGGACCTAGTATATACAACTAAGGTTTGAAAGAAATAATTTTATAAATTATTATGAAAATTTTGATAAATTAAATATGCAATTTTTATTTAAATATATAGGATAGTATACTAGAAAAATATCGAGACCTAGTATAGGCAATTAGGGTTTGAATGAAAATATTTTTAAAATTACTAAGGTAAATTTAAAAATTAAATGTGAATTTTTTATTTATATATGTAGGAAGAAAATCAAAAAAATATTTATAAAATTAGCAAGAAATTTTTCCTAGTATTTCTAGGGTTTTTGTGCACAAAAGGATCTAGTAAATTAAACTAGGGTTTGGAATAAATGATTTTTAAAATTACAATGTAAATTTAAAAATTTAAATGTATAATTTTGATTTAAAAATTCAATAAAAAAATTTAAAAATGTTGGAAAAATGTTGGGACTTAGTATAGACAACTAGGGTTTAAAATAAATAAATTTTTAACATTACTATGGTAATTAAAAATTAAATGGGAAATTCTCATTTAAATATGCAAGAAAAAAATTAGAAAAATATTGTAAAAATCAATAAGGAATTTACCCTAGGGTTTTTAGGGTTTTTGTGTGCAAATGAAGTCGGGTTCACCAAATGATTTAATTTTTTTGGGAATAATAGAGTTTTATTCCTAATTTAGTTAAGTATTTGGAATAATAAATTAGTAAATAATATTGCATTATTTATAGTACTAATTTGTGTAATTTATTATCTTTTAAACCTTTCTAAAAATAGCAATAAATAAGGATAAATGTAAGTTAGCTTAAAACTAGACTAAGACGACTAAGACAGAGGCTAAAACTAGTTGTGCAAGACTGAGATAGTGTTGCAAATTAGAACGTGGCTTTTATTTGGTGAAAGGATAGGAGAACCAAAAATAGGACACTTTAGGGTCTGATGCTATAGTCCACTCCTACCACTATTGTCGAAATTGGATAGAAATATCTAAATTTTCTAGGTTTTGTTAGTTATCCCTATATGAGTCTACCTATGAAATCTTAAATGATGAATGTCAATGTAACTCCTTGTAGAGATGATTTAATCTTCAAACCCTAGACCTTTATTATACTTAAATAATACTTAAGAAAGAGGGGGGGTTAGTGTGTGTAAGATGCACTAAATGTGTGATCCACACCCCTCATATGGTCACACTTCCTACATACCAATACTCTGAAGAGGGATCAAGCCATATATAGTTCTCCCACCTAAATGTGATTTATGAAATAGTGTTATGTAGATGCAAAAATTCTAAATTGAGAGTGCTTGATATGGCTAGAGACTGGTATGAGAGTTTGAATGTGTTTGTAGCTATGTTGGGTGACTGTATGCAGAGAATATGGAAATTTGCCTTAGTATTTTACTTGTATTTTTTCTTGATTTGTAAGATTTGTCACCTTTCCTTTGAAAATGACCTTTGAATGGACTTTTATAGGGAACTATTGGTCATAGGTTAAATGTATTTGCACTAGGTTGACATGATGATGGATAGAAATTAGATGAAAATGGCCATTTGGGCTCAAAATATGAGTGGATAGGAGAATCAAAAATGGGACACCTTAGGGTCTGATGCTATATTCTAGGTATGACACTATAGTCTATGTATGGCACTCATGTCCTAAAGGCTCAAGACCTAGTGGGATAGAATTAGCTTGGGAAATAAAGCCTGGCTGAGCTAGAATGATCATCTAAAAGGCTATGGATGACTAAAAATGAGCAAAAAGGTGTCTAGAAGGGTCATAAGAGCATACAAGAAGGTCCTATGGATGGGGTGTCACAAGCCACACTTAAGTTACCAATTTATACATTTTATATGACTACAAAAACCTATCATTAAATTAATCAAGATTTTTTTGGGGAATTACTCAAGGGGGATGTCTAGAAATATGTGGTTGAATTATGATCTATAATAAAATAAAGGTGAAACCATCAAAACCATAGGTCTTTTACATCCTTTATCTATCCCTAGCTAGCATTGGGAAGAGGTGTATATGGATTTCATTATAGAGTTATCAAGATCTAATGATCAAAATGTTATCATGGTTATTATGGATCATCTCAGTAAGTATGCTCATTTATTTTTTTATTACAGCCCTTTATTACTAATACAATAGCTTCTATTTTTCTCAATATAGTTCAAAAATTGCATGGTACTCCTACAATCATTGTCGGTGATAAAGATCCCATTTTCACTAGTAATTTTTGGACTAAATTATTTGCATGTTTGGGCACCAAGTTGGCTCATAGCTCATCCTATCATCCTCAATTAGATGGACAAACTGAGGTAGTCAATAAATGTTTGGAAAGATATCTCTATTATTTTGTTTCTAATAAATAGGATAAATGGGTTCATTGGTTGCCACTTGTTGAATGGTGGTATAATACTTCAGTTTATAGTTATTCTAAAATGTCTCCCTTTTTGGCCTTGTATGGATACCACCCCCCATCCATCACTTCAACCTTGAAGATCCATCCTAAGCTTCATGTAATTGAGGAACATATTCACCATCAATAGGAGTTCCTTGTAAGTTTGCATGAAAATTTATCCATGTCCCAGAATCACATGAAGCAATAGGCAGATCAACATAGGAGTGAGAGGCATTTTGACATTGGTGATTGGGTCTTTGTTTGCTTTCAGCCATATAAGCTTATGTCCTTGAAGTAACAAAAAAAATATAAAAATTTATCCCCTAAGTATTATGGGCTTTATCAAATCTTGTAAAAAACTGGTTTTGTAGCCTACAAGTTAGAGTTTCCTTCATCCACTCACATACACCCAATATTTCATATATCATGCCTGAAGAAAGTCATTGGAAATAGAGTTGATACTTAAACTGAGTTACCAAAATTAGATGAGAAAGGGAGATTTATTATTGATCTTGAGGTGATCCTTCAAATACACACTAAGCAACTATGGTCTAGAGCAATTAAGGAGTACCTTATCAAATGGAAGAATCTGCCATGTGAAGATGCCACCTAGGAGGATGAATCCTTTGTGAAGCAACATCCAGAGTTGATTTAATGTTGAGGACAATGTTTTTTAAATTTGAGAGGCATGATATACCCTTAGTCTTTTGTGTGTCTATAGATTTGTGTGGCTAACTTCTGGATTACATACCTCTTTTATATTCTTGTTACATTTCTCTATGTTCTTAGTTAGGTTGGCCTATGTAATAACCATGGATAAGTAGACTATATATAAGAGGTAGTGGTTATTATCTAATCATCATATCAATTATTCTTCTCTTATTTCATTTTTATGGAGGTTGTCCCCTCGAAGTGGCTTTGATATATTATCTAGTATTCTACTCTACTGTCAATTATTGTTGTGTGATCTCTCACCTTTGCTTATTTTATGCAATATATAATTATTCTATGTGAACATCTAATTAATTTCATTACACCAAAAAACATTAATAAATTTTTTTGATGTTAATATAACAAAATAAAGAAAAAATTTGGTTTTTTTTTTGTTTCTATAAAATGCTAAGAAAGAAAAGACTTTATTTATAGGAGGAATATATGTGTTTAAGAAAAATAAACTAAGAGCATGAAATGCAAATGGAAAGGTAAAAAAAATTTATTATTTTAAACCCTTGTTTGATTCAAATAATCAAATAAGGTGAAAATCATGGGATAATGACAAACATGAGTTGTTAACAAATAAAAATTTGTATTCTTTTGTAATAAGTTAGGAATGAAGTTCTCATCAAGGGGGAGAGTAGCATGGATATATACATGTGTCAAGTTAGTATGTAAGCTTAATTAAACATGATAATGTAGAAATGATCATAAAGGATATGTAAGTGTATCAATAATGATCAAAGAAGTAGATGCCCCCAATGTACTATATGACATAGGTGGAGGAGAGGTCCAACATCTATAAGTGCATATATTATGTGTCTAGTTATGCATGTATCTCACTCAAAAATATGCATGAAACATACGTGTATATAGAAATTAAATGACATATACTAACATAAATCAAACAACATAGATGCCAAGGAGCTAATAAAGCATGAGAATGTTGAATATTTTTGAATTTTTGAATTTATTCGAATGTTTTTATATTTTCTTGAATATTTGATTTTTTAATATATTTAGAATATTTAATTGATAAGCATAGAAGCTATGAACAAAATAAAAGTGTTACTATAATCCAAATAAATCATCAATGGGATGCCTCTATGAAGGCCCTATATCATGTGTGTCATATTCGTATGTTGTATAATCAATATCGTCAAGACCATACCAATATTTTGTATTACTAGGATCATAATCATTAATGTAATCATTATTATAGAAGACATGTAACTTCTTAGTTTGTTAATGAACATGTGATATATCATTTTGAGCATCTGTATGAAAAATCCATTGCACCATATATTGGATTTTCCTTCTTAAAATTTTGTGTTTCTTGAGGATTTTCATAATTATCAAAATGTTGCATCTCATTATAGACTAAATGATCCAAATTTGGATCCTAATATACTAAGTCATGTGTACTAAGTTTCCACTATGCCTAATAATATGTAAGTTATGTTCTTATTAAACTATTTTAATACATTTAATGTACTCAAAATATCAATATCAAGCATGATTATGAGTCAAATAAATATGAGGGTGATTTGGACATCTTCATGGTGATGATTCAGTAAGTTGCATGCTCTTGGGAAAAGATGATTTTCTATTATAGGGGTTAAAATAGTATTTTATTTGCATTAAAATTATATTTTGATTCCATATTTGAATTATTCTCAAAATCATAGATAACATTAGAGAAATGGCACTCAATTTTGAGGTCTTATGCAAAAATTTATAGCAATTTTAAGATGGTTCAAATCTCTAGATTGTTGAACTCCAGAGCTAGCTAAGAATGTGGGAGTTGAAGCATTTTTTATGTTTTGACTTCCCGATGGTACATTTAAATTTATTGAGCATTTTTTAAGATAGAATAGCATAAATACAAGCCCTAATAATAAAAATAAATGAGGAATAAAAAGAAAAAAGGGAGATAAAGGGAAGTTGGATTCACATTGTGTTTTTGGCAAGTTTGAGTCTTGGTTCTTAGTTTTTTTATTTCTATTGGTTGTAGATGATTGGCTCAGATGTTGAGTGTATATAAGTGTCTTGAAAGTGAAAAAAAATTATATATAATTTTTGGATAAAGGAATATTAAATATTATGTCCATAAAGGCCATTGTTTCTAGTAAGCTTTCACACTTATTATAGAACATAATGGAAGGGGAGTACTAGTTACCTCACCTGTTGGAGATTTTACTAAATTGGGTTCTCCATGATAAATTTATGTTTATTGTGTATGCTTTAATTATTCCTTTATTTCATGTTCATGTTTAACAAACTATACATTTAATTTTTAGTACTTATACATTTCTATTTTGACATGTTTAACACCATATAGCAATCATAAAGCCAATTATTAATCAGTTAACTATTTAACATCTATATTAGTTAAGCTTAGAGTGTAATATCCACCTAGACTATGGATAATATTGGTATTAGATCAAGTTAGTATTCCATAGATTATGTGGTTTGTTTGGTTATCATTTTATAGATATATGCTCATTACAAGGAATAATTGCTAGTGGAAAAGGTGATTTGGTCTCTTTACAACAAGAGAAATCTACTATAAAGTGGAAGAGAGATTTGAGAATAAAGTGGAAAAGATATTTGAGATTTTACAAAGCTAGGAATTTCCATGGATACTTTCAAATCAAGTGAGGAGCTTAATGATTCCAAGCATGAGAAAAATAAGCCTCAATCTATCCAATTTCCACCTCCATTCAAAGTAGAGGTGAATATTGGCATTCAACCCGATGAAGTGAGGTAAATATAGATAAAATTGATCATTGGTTATCACAAATAGAAGTATAATTTAATTTACATTAAATTAGTGAAGATCAAAAAATTTATTGTGTAAGGTTGAAGCTAACTAGTCATGCTCTAACTTTTTTTTAGAGTTATATTAATACTTTGGTTATTAAGATGCTACCATCAACTAGTAAATGGGATGAATTTAAAACTTTGATTAAGAGGCAATTTTATCCTATTTATTATGAAGAGTAAATGTATATTGAATGGAAATATTTGATTCAACAAGAAGGCCAAAGTGTGTAACTATATACAAGTGAGTTTCAAAAAAAGATGGTCCAAATGGGGAAATATACATTTGATCATGATATGTTCATAAAGTATGTTGGAGGGCTCAATAGTCACTTAAAGAGGTCCATTTTACTTTTCAAACCAAAGGACATAGATTAGGATTATTCTTGAGCCCATTATTCTGATATGGATGAGAATAAGGGTCCATCTTCCTCTTTAAAATATTCTAATATTATAAATAATAAAGGTGGGATCAATGTTACCTTTACGATTTCCAAGTAGGATACTCAATAACATTGTGGTTATTGTGATGTTGATAGCCAATTTGAGGATAATTTTTGGAATTTACATCTAAAATTGCATCCATTTAAAAAATAACCTTGACATTGCTTCAAGGAGAAGAAATTAATTGTAACATAGATGTTGATGATAATTTATGTTGTACCTCTATGCAGGAAAAGGTATGCTTGGAAAGTCATCATGATCAAGACAAAGGTGAACGTTAAAAACTCTTCCACATCTCAAAGTTCAAATTAATATGGTCAAAGTTGGTGCTCTTTTTTATTCTTTCTCTCAATCAAATTTAATTAGCAAAGAGATGGTAGAAACACTTGGTCTATAAGTATATGATCATCCTAATCTTTTCACACTAGGATTGGTGAAAAAAAGAGTATAGATAAGGATCTCTAAACAATGCAAAGTCAAGTTTTTAATAAATGAACATTTTATTGATGAAGTTGTTTTATATGCTATACATGTTGACATTTATGGAATAGTTTTTGGTAGCCCTTATATGTATGTTAGAGATGCCATTTTTAGGATAAGGTTTAATCAATACCATTTGGTTAAATATGGGAAAAGATACACCATTCACTCCTATGAAGGAAAATATAAGACCTCCTTGGTGAGTTCCACTCAAGGTAATCAGTTGTTTAATTCTAGTGGGAATTTTTCTTTCCTTATTTTGAATGATAAGCATGAATTTAAGGATACTCATAGTAGGTATAATAATAAATATAATGAGGTGAATTTTTTAACAAGATATCAACTTTTAGATATGGGTCTTCCTTAGCAAGGAAATGAGCCACACAAGGGGAGTGAAAGGGTGGACTCAATAGTTCACAAGTTTGATAATTTATTTCAGCATATACACCTCCAAGCTCAAGAGGCTCAATAAGTGGGGAAAGAAATTGGGAAAGAAATTTCCTCACTACATAATTTCTTAAGCTTTTAGGGACTTAAAAGCCTCAAATTGGGGAGGTATGATCCAAATTCAGATCTTAGTATACTAATTCATGTACTAAGTTTCCACTATGCCTAATTATATGTAAGTTATTTGTTTATAACATTATTTTAAGACATTTAACTTACTCAAAATATCAATATTAGAAATGTTTCTAAGGTAAATAAATATTAGGGTGATCTGAACATCTTCATGGTGATGAGTCGATAAGTTACATGCTCTTGGGAAAAACTATTTTCTATTGCAAGATTTAAAATCATATTTTATTTGTATCAAAATTATAGTCTAATTTCATATTTGAATTCCTCTCAAAATAATAGACAAGTTTAAAAAATGGCACTTAATTTTGAGGTTGTATGCAAAAGTTATAGCCATTTTAAATTAGTTTGAAGCTCTATACTGTTGAAATCCAAAGCTAGCTAAGAACGTGGGAGTTGAAGTGTTTTTTGATGTTTTAACATCCTAGTGGTTTGTTTCAATTTATTTAGGGTTTCTAAAGATGGAAAAGCATAAATATAGGCCCCAATAATTACAAAAGGAGAGGAATAAATATAAATAAGGGAGATAAATGGAAGTTGGATCCACATTGTTTTTTTGACAAGTTTGAGTCTTGGTTCTCAGTTTCTTCTTTTTGTTGGTTGTACATGATTGGCTCGGGTGCTAAGTATAGATAAGTGTCTTGAAAGTGTAGAACATTTGTATATGATTGATGGATATAGGATTATTAAATATTATGTCTATAAAGTCCATTTTTGGTAGTAAGCTTTCATACTTTTTATAGAACATAATGGAAGGGGAGTGCAAGTTACCTCACCTATTGGAGTTTTTAAAACCTTTAGTTCTCTAGGATAAATTTGTGTGTCTATTATGAGCTTTACTCATTCCTTTATTTTATGTTAATGTTTAACAAGTTTTACATTTAATTTTTGGTACTTATAATTTATGTTTTGACATGTTTAACATCATATAATAGTCATAAAGCCAATTTTTAATTAGTTAACTATTTAGCATCCATATCGGTGAAGCTTAGAGTGGAATATCCACCTAGTTTAAAGACCACTAGACAAGAGTCATGTATCATTTAATCAACACTAGGAAAATATGTAATTTATGCCTTGAATTCTTTTTCTTTTATGCATGAAATAGATATGATGTTTGGATCCTTAAAAACTTTATTTATATCATTTGATTTTATAGGCATGTCTTGCTTTAAAAACTCATTTTTTTGAAACCCTCTTTTTATAATGTTTGTTTTTTATCTTGATTTTGATTTTTCAACTTATGTTCTTGCTCTAATTATTCCTTTTGAATCTTTTCTTTCTCTAATTTTTGAATTTGAAAGTTTTTTAATTCTTAATTATCCTTTGGTACCCATATTTGTTATTTTATTGCTTGTGCTTTAAGAGAGATATTCATAATGTGAGTGGGCTTCTTGATTGATGTATCAATGATATTATCACCACTATCATTTATTTATTTTGTTTTTTTCTTCAATGTAGAAAAATAATTTGTATGATTCCCATGCATTCTATAATATGAACAATAGTATTTAATCTTCTAAGAGGTTGTATAATAGGTAGTTGAAACACTTTGTTTTGAAGCATATATCTTAGGATTTCACTTGGACTCTTTTTAGGCTTTTTCACTTTTATAATAACTTATTTTAGATGCATTATGTTGTATATTTTTATTTGGATATGAAACCTTATTGGGTATAACATTGTTATATGAATATGTAAACACATGATTAACACTAGCATATTTTTTATTATGTAGGTATGTAATCTATTTTTTTAACTCTTCAAGTGATGATTTGATCCTTAAGGTTTATAAAATCACAAAAAATGGGTATTTTGAATTGAATATACATACACACATCATCTAGAAGGGATCTGGTAGGGAGGGTTGAGAAAGGATGGGTATAATATGATGGGCCACCTTACCCCTTGGATTACTGATAGCATGGACCTGATTAGATGGATGTGAGATATCACCCTCCTTAGGTTTATGAGGAGGAATATGTTACTTTTTACCCATTTTAAATTTTTTAAACACATCTATAAAAAAGAGCACAAAGTCTAGGAAACAAGAAGATAAAATATGACCTATACTATGCCCACACAAAAATCACATCGGGTTCACCAAATGTTTAACCCTAAATTTTAGAATGGGGTGAATAGGGTTAATATTATATCAATAATTCATGCACAAGGGTTATATACTAATCTATATCAAGGTAATTAATTTAAAATTTAGATAAATGAATATTTTATAATTATAATACTAAGATATGCTAAAATAGAAACTACTAAATTTGAAAGATATTCAATTAATTATAATACTAAATAGAAATGATATGTAGTTGAGTTTAATATGTGTAAGTAGATCTAGATTAGAAATATGTGGTAAGTATTTAGGACTAGTAGTTTGGATCAGTTGTCAAATTTTAGAAATTGTACTTTTATAGTTGTGGACACTACCATTAACACTAGTGTCTAATTATGATGTAGGTGTCAAGTAAAAAATATTTATTGGATCTCAATGTAACAAAATTCACTTTTCTAGGTTTTATGTCACCTTTATATTGATATACTCATATCTAGAATACAATTTGTCTCTCTTTTCCAATTTATTAAAACCTAGCTTTTCACCCTTATCACCTTTAAAATAAGTTTTCTAAAAATGATTTAGTGGGTTCATACTATCGATCTGACCCAAAATACCCCTCTATTAATAGGCATTTCCTATATTTCCAATAATCCAATGAGGGCCTTTGACTTATTTAGTTTTCCACTATGTGTGTGAGTGTGTATGCACAATGGTGCAATATGTTATATAAAGATGCATATAGTGATATAGCTTATAATTTTAAAAATATCACTTATGGGATACTTTTTGAATGATTCAAACCTTTAATATTATTTTTCCTATGCTTGATATGAAAATAGGGATGAATAGGGTAGAATATCTTAGTTTTGTAGATGATTGATTTAGCTTTATTAGGTATTTTCTTGGTATTTGTTAGATGACAAATGAGATGGATTAGACTTATATTCATACCATACCTTTTCAAAATATATAATATTAGGGTTTAATAAGATAAATAGGTCAACCCATAGGTTTTAAAATATTTTTAGTTGAGATAACTTTTGGCAACTGGACACTAGATAAGGATCTAGACACTACCATCAGTGATAGTGTCCCTCTATGTTTGGTAGTGTCTAGAAGGCTAGAAAATAGGTATGGATATGAAACTAACAATGAATTACGTTTATTGGGTTTTTATATTTATGTGTATTATTGGGACCTAGGTTCACAAAATTATATGCATTATAATAAGAGGTAATCATTTAGGCATAGTGATATGATGATTGTGAGCTTTTTGGTAGCAAGGAGGTCTAGAACTAAAGGGTAGAGCCTTGATTGATATTTTTCACATTTACAAGACTAAGATGCTACAAATATTTAGTTTAATATCTACAAAAATTAAGCACAAAAATAAAAGTTTTAAAAAAACACAAACTAAGCAAGATAACATCTTCAAAAAAGGGATTCTTATAAAGGACACTGAAAAGCAAAACACACCAAGGTTAATATGGTTCTAAAAGCAACAACTAAAAATCATTGTTCATGTTTAAATCCTTTGGTTCTTACTCTTCGTGTTAATGGAAATAAATGTATTGAGTTTAATATTTCCTCCTTAAATGAGGCTAATATATGTATCATGACACTTCTTCGATATTTAGTGTATGACAAACAACATTTAGGCAATATTACCAAACCTCAATGTTTCATTGGATCTATTGAGTTTTTAGTAAAACTATTTCAAAAACATGTTCTTTAATATTTCAAATTGACCCTACCTTGGATCAGTATAATTCAAAATTAGTAAAATCATGGATGTGAGCAATGGGAGGATACTGGGTTAAAGTAATGAGTATGTCATATTTGAACATGAAGATGCAACGTTACAATATCAAGAGTGGATAAATACATCAAGCAAGAGCAAACATAATAAAATATTTCTTCATATACCATTCCAAAAAATATAACTAATATAATCATAATAAAAACACATGATATAACACATTTGAAAAATAAAAATACATCAAAAAATTCAATAACACACTATGGTGAAGTTGGATTTACATATACAAATACAAACAATGATCAGTGTGGCATTTCAAAATCACATAACCAAGAAGATGATTATTATTATGTAGAATAGTGGTACAACACTCTTGAAAATGTAGGACCTGAAAAGTGGCATCCTGTCTCAATTTATGGTTTAACATAGAATGTAAACAGTGATTACATATGTTATGCAAGAACTCCTTGGAAACATCCTATTGAAAAGTCATTGGTTAAGCTATAATAATTTCCACCATAGATAGATTCTATATATTTACTCATCCTCTATATTCTTTTATTCTTGTAGCCCTTGGATTTGTTTTATTTAGCCCTTATCTTTCAATTTTCTATCTTGGTCTAGGCATCTCTGATACCCCTCCCATAAGGACTATAGTACATATCTTTTATGGAAAGCTATTTGATCATTCTTGAAAATAAACTACCTACACATGTTTTGGCTTCCATTTGAGCTTATATGCTCATGTTTTGCCTTCCATTTGAGCATACATAAATTATTTCCCAATGGGACCATGCAAATGTTTATCTCCACATATGATACTAATCTATAATGGGGATCTATAGTTTGCCTCCAATATTTCCACATTTCCATGTTATCACATCCAACTCACACTATGCCTTGATACATGTCATAGACTATTTAAATTACTCATTTTATTATATTTTTTAAGCCTTGCTACTTTCTTATGAAAATATTTCAAAAATAAAAAAATATTCAAAATATTTTCAAAAATAAAAAATTAGGCCCTGAGCATGACATGAGTTAATAATTTACTTCTTTACATATTTCATTTATCACATATTTAGTAGATAGAATATTATTTGTCTATACACACATAATTTTCATGAGGTATATGATGGTGATGTAGGACATACATATCTATATGGATTTTTGTATGTTGGATTCCTTTCTACCTTGTGACCATGCCTATGTTATAGGGGTATCTAATTATACAAGATACAATATGATAGGTTATATATTACTATAACTTCTCAACTATGTCAAACTACAGATATTACAAATGTCTAATTGATTAATCATATCTTTCATTATGTTAATATACTAATTTGGTATAATATGACATTGATACATATGAATGGAATAGACAATTTTTCACTTGTTTTATGTTCCTTTGATGTTGTCACTTTCCTGCATCATAGGCTAGACATTGTTTGTTTATTGTGTGTGGCCTTTTTTCCTTTGTGTGCAAAACCACTTATTGGAATAGACAAGTTTTCACTTGTTTTATGCTCCTTTAATGTTTTCACTTTCTTAAATCATAAGCTAGACAATATTTATTTATTGTGTGTGGTCTTTTTCCTTTGTGTGAAACAATCACTTGAACATCTTTATGAGATTTGTGTTTAGTGTGTTTGACATTTGAACATGTCCATTGATTGTGGCCCTTGGCCCTATTATTTTGTGTAACATTTGAACATTCCCTTGTTTTTAACATTCTTTCCTTCACATTCATCCCTTATCATTTTTTGTTTTTACATATTCATTTCTATTAAATGTAGCCCTTGAATTTATTGTATGAAATTGTGTGACATTGTGTAACATTGTGTGTTGTGTTTATTTTGCCTTTTGAGATTGATCTATATAATTGACTGTTACTATGTAGTATACTTTAAAATGGTTACTTTACTACATTCCTCATTTATATATCTATCTATACATGGAATTTTTATGCCTCACATGAAATATGTCACATACATGCTTTAATAACAAGTACATTTCTATGATGACATAATCCTACATGATTACATCTTTAACATATAATAAAATTAAGTCTTATTTTGAGATGAGTGACTTGTAGGATACATCCATCATCTCAAAATGGGATCATCATAGTGGGCATGTCTTAGACATATAAGCCTCCATGAATAGATAGAAATTAGTTTTTGGATAGAGTATAGGTTTCAAAATTTCAAAATATAGGTTTTCAAAGATTCAAAGTAGCTCAAAGATTAGATTTTATAGTGTATTATAAGTTTGTAAATATTTAGAGTAATTTATCAATAAAATTAACATATTGATATAATTTATGGGGGCATATGACATGCATATAAACTCACTCTTAAAAGAATCAAAGTATATAGTCATACACACTTGAATGCATATGCATAGACATATGCAAAATAGTTACAATATCAAAGTCATAGGTTTTAAATATATTTACAATTGAGCATATAGTTGTATAGAATTTTATATCATTTAGAAAAAATTCAAGGGGCATAATACTTGTTTATGCTCATATATACATTTTCAAATTTTAAAAGGTATATACTTGTTCATGTATGATTTCAAATATCAAATTTACAGTTTTAAATGCATGATACTTGTTCATGCACATTTTCAAAGCATAAATTTATAGTTTCAAAGGCATGATACATGTTCTTGCACACATTTTCAAATTTCAAAGTTACAATTTCAAAGGAAAAAATTTCACTTAAATTCAATCATTTAAAAATGTGGTCATGATGGGGGCTTGAATATTCTTCATTCTCTTTTGATCAGGAAATTTTAATCTAGATCTATTTGCAGTGATGTGATTCAATATGTTACATGTAATGTAAATTTGATTTTAATGAATCTCAATGAAATTGGTATTACTTATATTAAACCCATTGTGTGGTTACATATTCTATTATGGTGGTGTACATTTGAGTCAAGTAATACTCAATGACTCTAGCATCAATTATAGTGAACCCATCAAGGTTCTGGATTTTTGTATCAGTACATTGGATACTATTCCACATTAATGAGAGTTAAAATTCTCCTCTTTACAACTTAATGGGATTGATTAATTATATAAAATTGTGACTTGATCACTTTAAATTTTTCATTGGTTTAAATTTTCTAAGTGTTTCAATAAGGGGGAATAGTTCTCCATCATCAGTTATAGGTTACATTATGATTTGGTTTCATCTCCATATAGATGTACTCCTTCCTTACTCTCAATTTTTAAATTTTCAAGGTTCAAATTTTTGAAATTTCAAATATGGACAAATGACTACTTTATAGGTTGTTGGGACGTTTAATAAATTTGACTGCCCTAAAAATTGAAGTGTCATTTCAAAGACAAAGTGTGTTGTACACACTTAGGTTTAATTATTTCTCCTTCAATCTAAAAATTTCATTACTAGAATAAAGGAAGTAAATGTAGACACATAAATCTTGTCACATGTACTTGACAATGTTAATTCTTAACACATCATAAACCACATGAATTTCACCCATATACATGACTCCTATTTGTCATTATTTTAATCCATTTATATATATGCAGTCTTAACTCATTATTTGTCATCATTGCTACACAAAAATTCCCAATTCACATGCTCAAATTACTTCATACTATACTCATAGTGTCTCCAATTAAGGATAGTTGTCCCTGATTTCATGGGACAAATCCACACTAGGTGGGTAAAGCCCCTAGTACAAGCCTATCTGCCTAGAATGGCCACATCTCATGTAAAAAAATGGATAGTTTCTAAATTTTGAATTAATTTATTGGGTTTTCCCATGCATTTCATAATATCATCCAAAGAAATTATCAAAATTTTATCCTATAAATACACATTAAAGGCCATTCATTATCTCCACTATGTTGACACTTGATTCTTAGCTTACACAATATTCTTTCAAACTTAAGATCGCTCACAAGGATCAAATTTAAGCCAAGTCAAAATCATGTCAAATCAAGTCAAGAGATATCATTTTCAAGTATCAAAGTCATATTTAGAGATCCATACACATAGTCTAGGAGCACAATTTAAAAATCACTATAGGGGGGAGATTTATATGGGATTGATTTTCCTCATTTGAGTATTAGATATGTAAGTAGTGGTTAATCATCAAGGGGGTGCTTGGGGTCAACTCAACCCATTACACTCTCCCTATCTTTTTGTAGGTTTCAATATTTAGCGGTACTATTAGGGTTTCAAAGACAAAATAAGGGAACACTAAATTTTGTGGGGCATAATCTAAATCATAATATCTCAACCTACTCGTTAGACACATTTGAAAAAGGTGTAATAGTTATATTTTCGTCACAATCAATGTAGATAAATTCATATTCAACAGACTCAAATAACTTACATTTCCATATAGGAGAGTAGTCTTGTCCAAGAATATTATTAAATTATACCTCTAATATTTCACTATCAATTTTTTGTTTTCTCTATCAGTCATCAATCATAGTCAACTGAGATAAGTCCATAGTCAACAGACTTGAGAGGCCTGTGTTATTGTGTAGATAGAGCAGACTTTTCCATAAATGGTTTTAGTTTATATTCCTAATCCTAAGCATGAAAATTCATATCTTTTGTTAATTTCTACTTTTAGTATCTGAAACAATCAATTAGAATCTTGATTTGAGCTAAGTACATTTCTTCTTAATGCCTTTCCAAAATTAGCAATTTTCCATATTTATCAATTTATAAAATCAAAATTATTAATTATTATACATATTTAGTATTCTAATATCTATCAAGTTTTACACCTATTAGAAAAAAATTATTGTTAAATAAAAATATGGTAAAACACCACCTAAAAATAAGAGGTATAGAGTGAGAGAGTGAGAAAGCATAGTAGTAGTAAGTCTAACATTATAATATATAATAACTCCATTATAATAGGGTAATAGCACCAATCCATAGGATATAAGGGTTGTGATTATAAATATATAACCTATAATTTTATCATGAAAAATGTTAGTGTAGGTTTTTATTCCATTTAATGGTTTTTTCCTACACATATTTAGTTAGCTTACTTAGGTGTCTTTTTAGGTCATTATGAAAGATAATCCAACATTCATGAGGAAGTGAGGACATTTTTATCTTTCACCTATATAATGTAACTTTCTAAATATTTTATGGATAATGATGCTAATGCTAATATTTAAATATTTTGATTGTTGAGCAATTACTTCTTACTAGCTCATGTTTGATTTTGCTACTACATACAGGTAATTTCTTCATGTATTCAATTTTATCTAGTGTATCCTTGGTTATGGCCCACTCCAACATGGTACCATAGATTTTATGGTAGATGGATGCCATTTTTATTGTTGTGAAATATTTATTTTTAGCTTATATGTTACATATATATCATTCATTGACCTAGCATATTGAAGATTCACCCTTTCCCAAATTTCTCTTCTTATGGGGTCCTCTATTGATAGATTCATAAAAAGAATAAGATAAAGGTGTCTCCTACTATTCATATTTCATTTGTTAGGTTTTCATGTAAAAAAACTTGCATCATCATATTCAAAAGGTGTCAAAACCTTAAGATCAGTTATAAACATGACCTAGCTTCATGATAGTCTATTTTTGCCATTTTTAGAGAGTTTTAAGGCTTTTCAGTGATTTCATGCAAATACCTAAAATCTTAAATATTAAATGGAAAATGATTTATATGTTTTTATATTTTTTTGAATATCTTTAGTGGGTCTTTGATCAATTTTGAAGAGGTGTACTAGATCTAGGGTTTTTGGTCAAAGTCAAAGTTTTCATATTTGTGTACACTACATGAAACTCTAGCATTCTTGGCACTATGAGAACCATAAATTTCTCATGAAAATATAATAACTCCTCCTAACTCTAACACTCCAAACCCCAATGGCTGTAAACATAGGCTACATCCCTAGCAAAAATCTTTAACATCAAACTTTGGACTCTTAGAGTAGTTGACTTTCTCGACATTGGTATTTCAAACTGTGGGATTAATAAATAACACTTGTATCAAGATTATGGACTAAAAGAGTATTAAAAAACTCTTGAATTATGATTTTAAACTATGGGAGTAGCTTAAAACCCCCAAATCAAGATTCTAGACTATGCAAGTAGTCAAAACCCCTTACACCTACAAGGAGGGGATACAACACTGATACTATTCTATGTTGTGAGAAGTGTCAACCATCTCAGCATAAGAACTTTTTCCACTACAAGAAAACACTAAAACCTTGAAATTTTCTCTAAAAACTGGCATGGACCTCCAAACCCTTGATGTCAAATTTTTCAACTGTAGGAATAAGTAAAAACCCTAACGATTATGTAAGAACCCCCAAAATCCAATGATGGATACAAGAATGTAAAAGTAAAGGGAGAGAGCACCCAAAATAGGTCTTATCCCCTAGTCACATGGGAGTTAATCCATTTTTCATGTCCAACCCAAAATTGCTTAACTTTTTCTCTAATGGGGTATAAGATTTTTTTTGAGGTAGTTGATTCCAAAAAAATTTCAAACCAATATTTTTCAACCCAAAAAATTTCAAAGTGATGCAAGTGGAGATCATTAGTTTTTACGAGAAAGGAACATTCAAAATTCCATAACTTTAAAGTGACAACTCCGTTTTAGGTGTTATTTTTTTAAATGTACAAGTTTTTCAATATCTACAAATTAGTGATATTTTCATGCCTCGTAAAATTGAGCATTTATATATTTAGGGGGGTTTCATATCATCATCTTTCAACACATGTAATTCATCACATCTTTTTTGCATCATATATTTGAGTTTAGTTTTGATTCTTGCACTATTCAACTATCACAAGTGGAAATTCAAAGTGAAAATACTCATGAGCAAAAAAGGCTTACATAAAATCATGATGGGTACAAAAATAAAACTGACACTTGAATCAGAGAAGGTGAAGTAGTACAATATAAGTGATGAATCCTATGGTCTTCTATACCTATTTATGTCTCTTGACTTGTTCTTTCATATCAAATCTACAACAACTCTAAATCAAGTGTGGACCTTATTGGAAAAAATCTTTCGAAAGCATGACATCATGAGAATTTATGGGTTAGAGAATGAGCTCATCAATTTAAGCCAAGTGATTTTGATATGATACAAGACTTCTTCAAAATTTTCAAATTACTCAAGTTGTAATTGAAACTATGTAGCATTGACAAAAAGGATGATCAATTGATTCTTTCCATTCTTCCTAAATTAGATTTTGGTTATTTTTTATTTGTTTTTACCTTCTACACCACCAAGCATGCCATTGGAGATACATGGACCATGTTGTCCTCAAATGAATTTAATATTGATTTAATTTAGAAGCAAGATAAGTTCATTTTAATGGGTACACTGAAGTCATCTAAATTGCATGCCTTAATTGTGAGTCATGACAAATAGAAGGTTTCTAGTAATAAGGAGAAGAAAAAAACCAAAAGGACCCAAAATAAAGAAATGGTCAAAAATCTGAAGCTAAGTTAAAATAATCAAAAGAGTCCTCATCTTTATGTAGGAAATCCAAGAAAGAGTGACTCATGTGTGGCTGTTGTAATAAATTTGGATATGATGAATCCAAATGCATGAAGAATCAGATTGACCAATTGACTAAGATGCTCGAGGAACACAATATTAGTGTCCCTAATTCTTTCAATAAAATTTCATCAACACAAGAGTATTTTAAGGACAAATACAGTAAAAAAATAAAAGATAAGGGAAAATTACTTGTTATAATTGTAGCCTAGCCTTCCACATGGGTTATTGATTCTATTGCATCATAACACATGACTTCATCATAGGACATTTCTCATCCTTGAAGCTTTGTTCTATGCCTTTCATATTATTAGGTAATGGTGATTATGTAGAAGTTAGTAAGAGTATGTCAATTGAAGTGAATGATGGTATATTTCATGATGTTTTATGTGTTCCCTCTTTATCTACCAATATATTATCTATTTATCATATCGCTCACATCAGTTCAATAAAGAGATTTGAATTCACACCCAATTTCATGGTTATTAGGGCAGAAAATAGTGACTCCCTTATTACACTTGGAAAATCATATCACTAATCATGATTATATACTTCTCAAATTTTTCACTTGAATAATCCTCTACTATACTACTCACTCATTCATATGGGGTGAGTAAATTATGGCATGAGCTATTTGACAATATCAGCTATTGCTACCTGGAGTAACTCAGTCATCATGACATGATTTCATGGTTGCCACGATTCAAGTTTTTTAATGGATTTTTATAGGGTTATATACTTTGTAAGCATATTGAGGAGAAGTATGATAAGGGCAAATCATGAACAGCTAAACAGATATTAGAGATTCTCCAAAGTGACATTATTGGCCCATTGATAAAACCTACATTTAATAGGATTAAATACATGCTTACTTTCATCAATGACTATTAGAGGTAAACTTGGGTGTACTTTATTAGGCATAAATCTAAGGTATTTGATCATTTTCAAGAATTTAATGTGCTTGTATAGAAATAGTCAGGTAAACCCATCAAGATTGTGTGCATCGATAATGGTGGTGAGTATGTCAATAATTATTTTTAGTAATTTTGTACATCAGAGGGGATTGAATTACAATGTATAGTTCCATATATTCCTAAATAGAATGGTTTTTTAGAGTGAAATAATATGTCCTTGAAGAAAATAGCCAATTGTATGCTACACTTCAAGTCTCTTGCACCTTAGTATTGGGTTGAGGCCATCAACTATGTGTGTTATATCCAAAACCGAGTTCCTCATAAAGTATTGAAGGGAGTCACTCCTTTTGAATATTGGAGGGGTTAAAAACCCATAGTGAACCACTTATTAGTTTTTAGATCTATTTTTATGGCCCACATTCTGAAGAAGAATCATAATGTAATATAACCTCAAAGTCAACATTGCATCTTCATTAGATATCCTAAGGGTGTTAAGGGATACAGGATTCTCTATCCCACCACTCATGATTTTTTTATTGAGAGGAGTTTTCATTTCCAAGAGGGTTCTTTAGAATCCACACTCGACACCTTTCCTCTTTCCTTAGATGCATTGGGATTTGATGATAGTTATGATGATTTAGATCTACCTAATTGGCTTTCTAATGACCTATATTCTTATTTCAATTTTGATGATGAGAGTAGTGATGTGGATTCCCCTCCTCCTTATTTGATAATATCTTTAGAGGATGAGGAATCTCCTCCTAATTCTTTGAGCCCTAAGAATATTTGGGATAGATAGACATTGAAAAGTGTTGGCCAATGGTTTGGAGATCTATCAAACAACATGTGAACATGTTCAATATTTTAGGATGACCCACATACTTTCATTGCATCTGCTTATGATCCACAATTATTTCATAAGGCATCAAGAACTCTTGAGTGAGGTATTACTATGGAATAAGAGTATGGTTCCTTATAGAGGAACAACACTTAAGATTTAGTCCCTCTTCATAAGGAAAGAAAACTTGTTCAATGTAGGTGGATCTACATAGCAAAATTTATAGTAGACGGTTTTGTAGATAATTTCAAATCATGTTTAGTAGCAAAGGGTTTTCTCTAGTACTTGACATTGATAATATTAAGATTTTTGCCCTAGTTTCCAAAATGAACTCAATCTGACTCACTCTCACTATTATTGTATCACATCATTAGGATGTTCATCAGATAGATGTGGAGAGTATCTTTATTCATGGTGACCTCTAAGAGGAAAAATACATAGAGTAACCACAAAGATTTGTGGAGGATTATGTATACACAATATTTTCAAACTTTTATTGATTACTGACACTTCCTATCTTGTAGGAACCTATTAAGTCTCAATCTATCTGAGTGCATGCCTTAAGGGGTATAATGGAAAAGGGGTGGGTAGACCATCGGTGCTTTGTAAGATTGTTGTTCCTTGTGCCACTTGCTATCTACACACTAGCTCCCTAAAACCATGAACCCTAGGCTTGTTCTTCTCTTTCCTATCCATTCTAGTCATCATCATTATTTACTCCTTTTTTTCTTACCTTATTACCCTTTTTAACTATTTGGTACACTAGGTCAACCTAGTAGACCTAGTGTATTCTGGGGATACTTTAGTTTTTTTGACTTGTTTGCATCTCAACCGACCTAGCACAGACTTTAGGCATTAGCTTGAGAATGTACTAGGAAGACCCGATTGACCTAGTATAGCCTACATGTCTGAATGGTTTTTAGGCAAGTTACTATTATATATATAAGTTTATTTACCACCATTTCATAAGAGTTTAAATAGAGTGAAGAATTAAGAGAAGAAGTGTGAACAAACATCTATTTATTGACCTTTCTACTTGAGTAATAAAGATTTAGGGTTCAATACTTTCTTTAGATATTCGATCTTGTCATTTGGATAAGTATTTTGGGTGCTTAGGTAGGTCATGTAGCCTATAGTTGATTTATCTTGGTTATCCTTACAAGCCACAAAAATCTCTTGTGAAGCACCTTGGCCAAGGGAAAGGTTGAGACTTGACAAGTTCATCTTCAAAGGTAAGTATTACTAACTTTATTTCTCCTTTGTAAGAGTAGATAGATAATTTAGTATGTATTATTATCCTCCATGTATTAATATTTTGTATACATTGATGTGAGTATATGTCTCATATGCATGTTTAGTTTAGTTGTTTATTTGCTTTGTTCTAACCCCCACTTTGTTCCACAAGCTTTAGTGCACACTAGATTAGTTTACCTTTCTTGTTATTATAATAGTTTTCTTTATTTTTTATTAGAATAATTGAATATCAAATCATAGGGATTTTTTAGGGTTGTTGTGTGATTATGTTAGACTGTAGGCTTTATAACCCTTTCCAGCATGATGTGTTATGATAATTGATACAAATGATCCCCTAATTAGGTCAAACAGATCCCCATATTGGTCATGCTCCCACTTAACAAGTGTATACACAATCAAAAGTGTAGGTGTGCTCTATATTATCTAATCTAAGATTAATTCATTATGCATCATGTAACTTAGATTGTATACATTCTGGTGAACCTAACATGAATCCAACCCTTGTTGGATTTATTCACTTTTATTTCATTATTTTTTCATCATTTCTATCATATATTTTGACATATTAGTTCAATTATATCAACCCAATTTTATTTTTTTGTGCATAGAAACAAGCAACTAAATTGAGCAGCTCAACCTAGTATAGGTTTTCAGCACTTTTTGGAATACTAGTTTAGCCTACTAGGTCAACTCAATCAACCTAGTGTATTTTTAGTCACTTTATAGTAGTTTTTATATAGCCTAATAAATAATCTTGACTCAATACAAATTCTATTTTCTATACTTTAAGATCATCCTACTAGGTCAACCAGCTTGACCTAGTACATTTATAGACTTCCAGTCCAACCAACTAGGTTGACTAGGTTGACCTAGTGTATTTTCAGCACTTTTTCAATAGATTTCTATATTGTTTGGTCAACCAGCCTGACCCAATTTTCAAGTTTTGGATCAATAATTTCTCTCTAAACCACCAAGGTGAGTTTATATTCTTTTATATCTCTCTATTTCTATACTTTCTTTTCAATTTTGCATCCTTCAAAACTGCCTCTGCATAACTAACTAGATCAACTTGGTTGACCTATTTATGCGTCTTATTTGTTGTCTAAAATAACTAGGTTGACATAGTAGGTTTTTTAGACCCTATTTTCAACAGTGTTAGCTTGACACTCTCAACCTAGTTCTGTTTGTTATGCATAAGTGTTTTCATTATACCTTGTTTCAAAGTTGGAATTCACCTTATATGCTAATCACATCTTTCATTTTAGTTGTTTGCATGCTTATAATAGTTCACATAGTCTAATTAGGAGGTTTTTAATTAAGCACTTAGTTGTATTATTTATATTTTATATACACATGACTAAATCACTTAACATCACAAAACATTTTAACATTTGACTACCCAAGCCAACCTACATGGATTTCATCACCAAAGGGGAAGTTGACTTGATACTCTACTCAAGTATAAATCATGGTTAATGGTATATTTTGGCTAAGCACTTGACACTCTTATCATTATAGTGTGTGAAGTGAGGTGGTAAGCCCCAATACCAAGCCTGTATCATTTCTACTACAATCCCTTTCATCCTTAACTCACCTAAAACCAACCATAGATTGTTATTTAGTACATAATTTACAGCTAACTTTATATCATTTAAAATCATTCTTAATAATCTAACATTCTAGGTTGACCAATTAGCTAGCTTTACTTTCCAAGTTATTTCCTTACTATTTGCTTAAATATGTGCATAAGAACTTGTACTAGCTCATATTGGTGCAAGATTTTTACTTTGGGTACATCAATTAGATTGACTAACATCAATTCAATTGATTTTTTGTTTATTTTCAGCATTTACTTTCTTAGATTAACTGCAAATTATATCATTTTATTTTCACAAATTGATTATCAGCTCTTTCTTTTTCCTTTTTACTATACTAGGTCAACCAGGTTGACCTAACATATTTTCTAGCCCTTGTACATTACACTAGGTCAACTTGGTTGACCTAATACTATTTTTATACTTTTTCCCTTTTTCTGCCAGTCTTTGTTCTCTGTACTGGGTCAATCTTGTAGACCTAGTTTAGTTTCACAAACCCAGTTTTTGTACTAGGACGACCAAGTTGACCTAGTTTAGTTATAGTCACTTTTTGATTCCTTATTTATCTCATCTTGCCTTTTTTCCTCTCATCATGGACTATATTTTTGGTGATAACACTAAAAATCAATCAGTAGATATGATGGAATTCACCAATCCTAATAAGGTCTCCCATAGACAAAGTAGGGTTCCTTTCGAGAATGCTAGTAATGTCCATATTACAACCCATACAAAAAATTATGGGAATCCTCATAATACCTATTATCATCATAACCCTCTCTTCTTATAAGATCAATATCAATTAGAATATAATCCCTAAATTCTTTTATTTATCATGGAATTCCCTCAAAATAGAGGGAAAGACCCTTCTACCATCTATAACTTCATGATTAGCCATCAAGTTGAAGAACTTCATTTTCCTACTTTTACTTTCTCAACTAAATTTGGGGGTAATGATTTATTTTCTTCTCAACCTCTCCCTTCACTCTTGACTCCTTCTTATGCTATGACATCTTCTTTAACTTATTCTACCTCCATGCCTAGTATCTCAACTAACATGGTTGGTTCTACATTTAATGAGTCTCTCATAAGATCCACTATCCTTAATCCATCCACTAATTCATTGTTTACTACACAAGGTAATCATTCTTCCAGTGCTTCTTCCTCTCAACCATTTAATAGTCCATATTTTGCTTCACAAGAAAAGTTTGACACTAGTGTTTCAAACTCTCATAGCTCTTCTCAAGCTCCTGTCAACACTAATAGTGGTACTCAAACCACTTATGCTAACTCAAACACCAACACTACTTCTAATAACACCAATCAAACTCATCAACTATTATTACAAACTCTCAATCAAATGAACACATTTCAAGCTCAAAAAACACAAATCAAATGATGAGAATGCAAAACCACCTTATTAATCTTCAAACATAACCATAACCAATGGATTAGGGCACACATAACCAAAGTGTTCCTCCTCCACCTCTTCCATATTCTCAAGGTAATCTCATTCCTAAACCTCTATTAGTTAATGAAGTTATCAATCATTTACAAAATGGACTTCTTACAACTCAAATTGCTAAAATTGATATCAGAGGTATAACACCTACCATCTCTTATAATGGATCAACTGATCCTACCCTTCATCTTAAAACATTTAGAAATATTTATAAGGATTGGGTCAAATTAAATACCTTTGTTTCCACCAAAATCCTTGCTAAAATCCTAAAATTTTATGCCTTGGATTGGTATAATCAACTTATATCTCATTCCATTACTAGTTTAGAAGACTTAATGAATGCCTTAATACAAGAATTTCAAACTAGTGATCTTTCAAAAAACACTTTGGCCCACTTCATCAATTAAAAACAAAATGAAAATGAAACTGCTCAAACATTTGTTAAATGATGGAATACTTTTTCAAATAAGTGTGAACATAACATGGCAAATGACAATATCTTTCATCTTTTTACAAATGCTTTATTTCATAAATTACAATATCAAGTTTGTACCCTTTCTCCACGTACCTTGGAGGAGACCATTGACCAAGCCAAAAGATAAGATTTCCTCATGCATAAATTTCAGTTTCCCCAACCTTCCAAAGGTCCTTATCAATTACTTAAAAACAATAACCAAAATATTACCAATGATGGTGTCACTGATTCATATGATACCATTTATAATGTTCAAGCTATCATTCCTACCCCTTCTTCAGAACCAGTTCCTTCTCAACAATATATGAATCTTCATTTGTCATCACCAAACATCTTTAATGTCCATAAACCTCTTTCCTTGGAAGAATTTATTAAGCATCTACCTAGGCTTCTTCCTTGAGAGATTGATATTGCTCATCTTATGAAAACATGGTATGATCCTAGCAAGTTTTATTGGTTTCATGTTAGTTGGGGTCACTCTCATGAGACCTGTAGAAAACTTCATAATCTAGCCATGAACTTTATTTTTGGTCCTAATTTTGATCATGATGCTATCATTCACAAGCATCAACAAGCTTATGAAGTTTCTTTCAAAGAATACAAAAATCATGATAAAACCCAAGCCGTGAATCAAGAAAATGCTCATTTAGCTATTTACAAAGATCCTTTACCTAATCATCAACCTATTTAAGAAAACCAAGACAAGCCCACCTCTTCTACCAATAATATAAAAATTGTTGTTGAACCCACTTCCAAATAAAATGTGGTTAGCATGAATAATATGTGAAGGGTGGTGGCTTTCATCGATTTCCGCTTTCATCGATTTCCAACCTATCTACACCTTGCCTCCTTCTACGACATCTGTGTTATCCAAGATTGTTCTCCAACTCAATTGAATGAGTTGGGGAAATAATATCTTATAACCTTTGATAATGATCCAATTTATGATTCTCCCTTAGATAACATTTCTCATTTCATTTCAACTATTCTTCCATCATCTTCTAACAATAATGATAATCAATCTTCCAATGATAATCAACCTTCTATTAACAACTCTTCTACTTCTCAAGGTCAATCTAAACCAATGACTTCTTCATCACCAAATGATTTACAACCTTATTCTAAACCTTTTCATTCTTATCAACACAAATTTCAATGTTCTTTGGTTCCTCCTTCCAAAGAACTCATTAACCATTATGCACCTATATCTAACAATATTCTCATGGGTTATGATGAGTGAGATCCCATTGTGGAACTCATTAATATCATATCTCAAATTCCATTTCTTGAGCTTATGAGGACATCTCCCCAACATCAAAACCATCTTATGTAACTATTTTTTGAGATGAATGTCCCTCATCCTCCCTTAGTAGGATAAGAGGCAACCTTATCTAGTTTTGATGATAGTATCTTACAACAATGTGAAGAGACATCCATCAATGCTAATGAAACTATTGATACTTCTCTTTTTTTGAAATTTCCCATCTCATCTATGATTCTCGATGAGATTTTACTTCATACAGATGATCCTCCCTTATTTATTAGTATCTAAATAGGTGATATCCAAGTCAAATGAGCATTTATTGATGAGGGTTTTGGAACTTGTGTTTCTTTTCTTGATTTCATTAAAACCCTTTTATATTTAGAATCTAATATTAAGTCTACACATAGCACTTGCCAAGGATATAATAGAAGGAAAATACCTCCTCTTGGGTGTGTGTGGCTTCCCATTACTATTTCACCTATTACCATTCATGTAAAGGTGATGATATTTAATTTCCCTCTTTCTTATAACATCTTTTTTGGTAGGTCATGGACTCATTATATGCGAGTTATCGCTTCTTCCACCTACCAATGTGTTAAATTCCCTTATAATGGAGTAATTTACAAGATTCAAGGAGATACTAAGCCTTGAAATTTTGAGAAATTCTAAAATCATGGTGTTTTTAAAATTCCTACTCTGGAGCCTTTACCTAGTATTCCATTCTACAAATCACAGCTTTTTATCTTTCCTATCAATTCAACTAGATGTTACAATGGGCATCTCGAGCTCATTGGTAACATTCCTCCTTTGGTAACATTCCTCCTAACCTTTTAGACTTTGATGATGATGAGCTTGATGACATTAACTTAAATATCAAAACTTATAATCATGCCTCCTCTCATCTCACAACTTCTAAACTCATTACAACCTTGTTCTCATAAACCACCTTGCATTGACATTCATGTAGTCTTATCCAAGACTAGGCATTCTATTCACCATGCTTCTTTTGATGACAAAGTTATTTCAAATTGTGTCATTGATCTTCATATGCCAAATTATAATAATGGATATTCTTTAGATGATCCTTTATTAGGTGGTCTTTTCCAAGCCTATGATGCCAAGATTGTGCATTATCATTCTTCTTTATTTGAGTCTTTTCACACATCTTCTCATGTTCCAACATTTATAGTTCCTTATTCTTACATTTTTCCTCTTTATCATAGAGTAGATATGGTGCCAACACCTCTAATTTCTTAGGATCCCCATAGGATTATGCTCATGGATCATGTTATGACTGGACCTTACCATTTTTTTAGGTCCCTTAATTCCTATCATTGGTTCACACCTGAGGTTAGTGCAACACTCTTTAGACCTTCTATTGATCCCACTCCTCCCATAATGAAATATATGTTAAAACCAGTTATTATTGCTTTTTCTATTATTGATGAGCCTACTTTTACTTATTCCATTAGTACTCCTTCTATTCAACCTACTTCCATTCCTTCTCCCTCACCATCTTCTCTTGGTGATGCCTTGCTTCCTTTGCCTAAGATGGATCCTTTAACTGCCAAATGGGATGACGATCCATCTCCTTCTTCATCCATGCCTATTACACCTTTTATTGTGATTATTTCTCCTAAGAATACTTGTAAGCCTATACATTGCTTCCATGGGATATATAATCACTCTTTTACCCATTTTCATAAGTTACAGTAATATATTGATACCTTACATCCTTCTTCCCTATCAATATACATTACCATACCTCCTCCAAATATTCTTCCAGAACATATACCTAAGTATGGTGAAAGGTATTATCTATGGAACCAATATGGCACACATCACACTGATCATTGCCGTATCCTTCAATAGCATCTTAAGGATCATCTTATAGCTATTCTTAGACCTTCTACCATGCCTCTCATAGGTCATTCTCATAAGAACGCTCCTCCGTCTTCTCCCAAATCTACGCCTCCTATGGTCCATTCACCACCTTTTGTGCCTCCACTTATGGTTCTTTCTCAGCCCGTGGACCCTCCTTCACCCATGGATTCTTCTCCACCAATGATTCCAGCATTTCCTATAGATATTATTACCACACATTCTCTTGACCATCCTTCACCCAATTCCCCTCCTTAGCATGATCTAATGAGTATTCTTGTGTTTTCAGTTAAGGAGATTATAAAAGAAGTATTTTCCCAATATTTAGCAAAGATTAATGAGACATTAGCAGCAGTTTGTATCTAGCTTCATAGAGATTATTTGATGTCTTGGATAATATGTGTGGATAGATTTACCAGTAGTTATGAGCACATGCATGGTGCTTTCTCATTTACATTTGGATTGGACATGTGCTTCAATTTTATTTTTATCTATTTTTGATTATATCATGTGACATTATGTCAAATTATTTCTTATATTATATCATGTTGTCCCTTCTTATTGTACTATAGTTAGTTTTGATTATTTAACTTTCACATTGCCTTATCTTTTCCTTGTCATTATTATTGTTCACTTATCATTATTTTCTTTTCCTTTAGAGTTTTTCTAAAAACTCTTCCCTTGTATCTTCATTATTATTTGCTTTCGTATCTTTATTTTTCATATATACTTGTCATGGTGACTTGGTTATATCTACCCTGTTCCCTTTGGTTATTGTCTCTTACCATGTGATCAGTTATCAAACAATCTTTCTCATTACTATTTCCTTTCACTGATCCCCCTTTGGATCTCCTTTTTCCTTCTTCCTTTTTTGCAAACTAGGCATATACACAATTGAGACTTGATATCACATACTTTTTCATTGTAAATCCTAAGTGTCTTAGTTAGTCTTTTGTCATTACTTAGCTTCCTTTAGCCTTAGCATATATAGCTCATTCGTGTGTATCACTATCTCTCTCATGTTTGCTTTTAAAAATTTGTATGGAGGATGAATCTTAAAAATATTTCAAAATAAATTTAAAATCCAAATCATTTAAACAAAAGTCAATGATATCAAAAAGGCAAAAATATTCTCAAAATTCAAATCACACTAAAAGACGTGACTCAAAGCACATCACCTTCTTCTAGTCAAAGCTCAAACTCCACAATTGGCCTCATGATAGAGATGAGGTCCTTTGGGGTGTGGTAGGCCAATAAATTAGAATAAAATAATTAAAAAAATCTCTTAGTGCTACCTACTTTCTCATGCTAGTACCCAATCTTCGTAGTAGAATAATGGCTCTATAAGGGGTCCTAAGGAGCAAGAAACACATCGTGGGGAGGTAGGTCCATTTTAATTTTTTTTGTACCAATATACCTTCATGATTTGATCTTATTAGCACACTTATATGCCTACAAATGTTTGTGTCTATAAGGAAATAAGTTTCCTTTGTACATAGATGACCACTAGTCACTTAGTGTCTTCTCATGTCCTTAGTATGCCTCTTGCCTCCTAAGGTGTTCTCATAAGATGCCTAAGTCTTTGCTTTTTATATTCACTTTTTCATTCCCTTTCCTCATATTTCCTCTTGGGAAATATTGTTTAGCTTTCTAATCACTCCCCATGGGATTTAATTTTTGAGTTTCTTTGTAAGAACATGGATAGGACCTAACATTCCTCACAAATTACCACCTTTTCCATCTTATTACCCACATCATTGATTTATTAGTCCTAATATTTTTGCTTACCAATGTTATTTCAGTACCCCTTAGGCTTTATTTTCTGAGTTTTAGTGTAAGACCGTGGATAGGACCTAGCTCTCCTCACAAAACAACAAAACAAAAAAAATTCCAATAAATAAGTCACCATCCAAATTACACGTGTCAAGTAAAAGATAAGATTCGATTGAATATGAGGTTAAACATCATTCGACATACATTCCATCTTGATATTTAGTATGTTTTATGCTCATTTAATTTCTCTTTTACCTTTATTTTCTTATTTTTTGAATGCATGTAAGGTTATGACCATTTTTTGAATTTCTCATACTTCCTAGCTTGAATTAGTATGATTAATTTAAGACCAAATTTTTCCAAATTTTGTTTCTATCTTATAATTCCCATCATGAAATAGTATAATTGATTGACTTAATTTTGATTTGTTTTTATTACCATTCATGCCCTTTTCATCCCTTTCATTTTATTGCTTTGTTTGTCATACTTCCCAACGTGATACTTAGTATGATTTTACTTGTTTTAATTTGGTTCCAAAATCTTTCACATTGGTTTAAAAATAAATCCCCATTTTACCATCTTGTTTTCCATTCTCTTCATTCTTTATACTTAGTCATTTTTCATGTTATTACACATTTCTCAGCTTGAATTAGTGTGTAGTGCATTTTTTATTGATTTTTTTTCCAAGACTTTTTGCCTATTTCTTTTTAAAAACCATGCATGTGTTATCCATAATGGTAGACAAGAAACCACATCACATATATTTCCTATATCATATACAATAAAGCTAAATACATGTGCTAAAAATAAATATATCCAAAACATCCATACACAACCAACATAATGAACAAAAATAACCATTATAAAGGTAACATACACAACCAACACCAATATGCCAAAATGATACATCATATATATATATATATATATATATATATATCAAGATTTTGATACAACATATACAAAGCCTTAGCACTAGGGTTGAGCTCCATCATGTCTATCTCTTAGCCTAACCACACTACCTACTAAGGCCTCAGTCTGACTCCTCCAAACTATATGTTATAACAAGGTAGTCTAAGATCTCAATCCCTCTACTTGTCCCTACAGATATGTTATCTACACCTATGCTTGTAGCAACTCGATATGGGTCACTATATGTGCCTATATCAGTTTGGTCTACATCACCATATATGCCTACATCATCTATGCCACTATATCTCAATGTGCAACTCTTTCATTAGCTAGGGCCTATCAGGCCTACCTCTCCCCTACACCCATCTCTATTGGTGGCTATGTCCTCTCTTTTTGCATCTATATCTACCTCATGGCCTCTCCCACTAGTTTGAACCCATTTCATGAGCTAAGGAAGATGGTACACTTAGTTCCTCCAGTTTCATGGGGTTGTATGACTATAGAGTCTCATCTAAGATGTCATGGAGTGACCCCCTACCCATGGACCCCCATCTCTCTTCCTCATCTTTAGGTATGCCTACAACATCACACTAGATGGATATTAGATCACTATCATATCTCCTAATATCTATCTATATACCAAATAACAACTTAATCAATAAATTAATCATATTTTTTCTTACCTATATGTGTCTTAGCTCTTATGGTCTCACCATCTACATAACCGCTTAGCATAGTCTCCTTATCTATGTGACCTCCTAATACTTCATTTATTGATCACCTCTTCAATTCAAACCTAGCTATCATGATTAGTGTCTAACTCAGCCTCTATCTAAGTGGTTTCTCTATCCTCTCCTATGGCTCCTCTACTAACTCACCAAGGATGATGATGGTCTCCACTCTCTCCTCTTGCCTCTATTGATGTCATGTCCTTGGTGGTCATAGCTTGTCTCTATATGGATCTGATGGTGGTAAATCTGGTATCTTTACCCCTACCTCTACCTCTTCCTAATTCACCCCTCATCATACATGACTAGTCCATGGTCACTCTCAACATGTCCTTAATGTTGGTCTCACTATCATTAGTCTAAGCCCCCTCTTCCCTCATGGTTCTCTCACATGTCAACTCCACTACACAAGCATGAGTATTGATGTCACTATATGAGGTAGACCCATCTACCCTGACACCCATGCCACTAGATATGTCTCTCTCAACCATGTATAGTTCCCTATCACCTCTTTCTTCTCTAGTATTGGTCTAGCTATATGCCAACTCTCCTAGGTAGTCACTAACTAATTATATGGTCACCACATTATTTAAATAGATCTCACCATCTATAGCACTAACATGTGGGGAATGGCTCATGCTACCTAGTCCTCCCTCTATCTCCTCACTTGAGGTGACCTATTATCGACTGCATGGGGAAAACCAACTAGTTGATATATAGGAAATATCCCATATATCCATGATGTTAGTAGTATGATTAGTCCCATCATCTTATCTCCTCTAACTTGCATCTCAAATAGATCATAAACAAGTTGGACCAGATGATAGAGCCCATATTATATATCACTCCCTCCTCTAGCATCATCCTACTCAAGGTTATCACATATAGTGTTACCTTGCCATCCAACTTGTGATAGAGCACTCACTATGTCACAAGTCCTATCACCACCTTTTAGAGATCTAAAATCTATGATATATACACATCACCCATACTCACTTTCCACCTTGATAATATCATCTTTGAGCCTATATCCCACATAGCTAAGGTTCCCCTCTCTTTTATGATGTTTGGTATCCCTAAAATTACTAGTGCTCCTATGATGGGTAGTTAAAGGATAGCATGGGCATCTTTTAGTGTGATATCCACCTCTATCACATCCTCATCCACCTCTCATCTAAAGGTGTTGGTCAGTCATTCCCAACAACTAAGTAATATGACCAACACATCCACACTCAGGGGGATCCTACATATCCGTTATACCTCATAAACTTATGGCTACCAGTCTAGATTTGTCTCCATTTATCAACCTCTCTAATAAATCTAGAAACTAAAACATGTTGAGCAATCTTCAGAATCATAGTCATCTCTATAATCAAGAAATAACAAGAATGTATTATTTCCTCCATGTTATGTATAATCATAATACATTCTCTATACATTATATATTTAATCAAAAACAAGCATACTCATTTCATTTTTATCTTATTTTGGTCCCTCTTTCCCTTATTTGGTCATTTCAGGGCATTCTAACCCTCTTTCAGCTTTCTACATGCTTTTCTATGCTTATTTTGGCTCCTTGGTCAACCTAGTTTAACCAAAATTTCCCTATTTTTGTCTTATTTTATCCTAAATTTCTAGTTTTCCCTCTTATCTTCATCTCCCCAGTGTTCAGGTTCCATTTTGGCCCTTATAGACTAACTGGACACCTTTTCACTTAGTTTCAGCTGGCAGAATACATTAGGTCAACATACATCTACTAGGTCAACCATATGGATTTTCACCCTGATTCAACCTACTAGGTCGACCTAGTAGGTTTATTGTGTTGACCTAGTGTATTTTCCTAAAAAATTATCTTTTTCTTGCTTTCTCCCTATTTCCTTCCAAATTTTTCCCATCTTCCTATCTACTACCCTTAGAACCTAATTTTGTTCATTTTTGATATGTCTAAATGCTTAAAATCAAAATTTACTCGAAATTCACTTAAATCAATGCAATTTCAAAAACTAGTTTGAGATTCTTAGTTGCATACCTATAGTGCACTTCTCTCACTCTTGGGGTTCTCTCTTGCCTATCATGTTGTTCCCTCACCATCCTAGCTTATTTCCTCTCCAAATCCCTTTTTCTCCTTTCTTACAAACCAAAATAACAAAATGATTTCTCTTTTTCCTATTTAAAACCACTTTTTTAAAATTCAAAATTCTCAATTATTTTTTTTCAAATTCCTTTTTTTGCTCATATCTTTGTTTCTACTCATCCATTTTACAAACTATAAAATTCATTGGATTCATGATTATGCAATGATTCTTTTCCACTATCATATGCCTATCTTCCAAAAAAATTGATTTGTGGCTATGTTTTGCACTAACTTCTACAAGTTTGCCTAGTGTGCTTTACATTAGATGCCTTCACTTTCTTACAGTCTTCTTCTTTATCTATATCACTAAGGTAAGTTAAAGGTATGTATTTTTCAATTTAGTCCTTTCATTTATCTTATTTTCTTATTATTTAATGATACTTAGCATCATCATTATGTGTTATCATGTTCTATCTTTGAAGCACCATCATGTGTTGCACTTATGTGACACATGATGAGCTTCAATTGGGGCATATGTATACACAATATTTTTAAACTTTTATTGATTACTGATACTTTATCTTATAGGAACCTATCGAGTCTCAATCTCTCTGAGTGCATGCCTTAAGGGGTACACCAAGAAAATCCTAGGCAGACCATCAATGATTTATAAGATTGTTGTTCCTTTTGCCACTTGTTATCTACACAGTAGCTTCCTTAAACCATGAACCCTAGGCTTGTTATTCTCTTTCATATCCATTATATTCATTATCATGCTTTATTCCTTCACTTCTTACCTTATTACCTTTTTTACCTATTTACTACACTAGGTTGACCTAATCAACCTAGTGTATTTTGGGGACACTTTAGCTATTTTGACTTATTTTCATCTCAGTTGACCTAGCACAGACTTTAGGCATTAGCTTGAGAATGTATTGGGTTAACCCAAATGACCTAGTATAGTTAACATGTCCAAATTGTTTTTAGAAAAGTTACTACTATATATACAAGGTCATTTACCACCATTTCATAAGAGTCAAAAGAGATCGAATAATTAAATAAAGAAGTGCAAATAAACATATGCTTATTGACCATTCCACTTAAGGAAAAAATCTTTAGGGTTCAATACTTTCTTTGGAGATTCGATCTTGTCATGTGGAGAATTTTTTTAGATGTTTAGGTAGATCCTGTAGCCTAGAGCTAATTTATCTTGGTTATCCTTACAAGCCACAATAATCTCTTATGAAGCACCTTGGCCAAGGGAGAGGTTGAGACTCGATAGGTTCATCTTTAAAGGTAAGTATTCCTAAATTTATTTCTCCTTTGTAAGAGTAGATAGATAATGCAGTATGTATTCTTCTCTTCCATGTATTAGGATTATGTATGCATTGATGTGAGTATATATCTCTTATGTATGTTTAATTTAGTTGTTATTTATTTGCTTTGTTCTAACCCCCACTTTACACCACAATCTTTGGTGCACACTAGATTATTTTAATTTTCTTATTATTAGAATATTTTACTTTCTTGTTTATTAGCATAAGTGAATATCAAATCAAAAGGCTCTTTTAGGGTTATTATGTTATTGTGTTAGACTATAGGCTTTAGAACCCTTCCTAGCATGATGTGTTGTGAAAATTAATACAAGTGATCCCCTAATCGATTCTAGCAGATCCCCATATTGATCATGATCCCACTTAACAAGTGTATATCCAATCAAAAGTGTAGGTGTGCTCTATCTTATTCAATCTAGGATTGATTCATTGTGCATCATATAATTATGATTTCATACAGATTCTTCCTTAGTTTGCAAACTTTATAAATCTATCTATGGCCTCAAATAAGCTCTTTGAGTTTGGTATGCCAAGATGGACTCCTTTAGTCTTTTAGTTGGGTTCACCAGATGTCATTTTGATCTAAATATCTAAATTTTATGGTAGGATGATTCACTATTGATTTTGGTTCTCCATGTTGATGACCTATTAATTATAGGGAGTTCATCCATATTTGTAATAGTGAAAACTACTTTGGATAGGGTCTCAATGACTAACTTGGGTTTGTTTCATTACTTCCTCAAGATTGAAATTTTCTCAGTATAACTTTAGGATCACTATTACATAATTTAAGTATGCTCTTGATTTGCTTACATTGTTTAACATCACTGACTATAAGCTAACTCTAACTCTTTTTCTATCTAGTGTGAAGTTTGACACTGATTATCCATCTCCTTTGGTTGATGATACCTCATATTGACAAATTGTTGGCATTCTCATTTATCTTATGCACAATAGACCTAATATTTCATATGTAGTGGGCATGATCTCTAGATTTATGTAGGAACCCCATGAGTTACACTGAAAAGAAGCTAAGTGGATTCTCCACTACAATCAGGGTAGTCATAGTTATAAGATTCACTATAGAGTGGATATGGACATCAACTTAATTGGTTATACAAATTTAGATTAGGCTAAGAATTGTTGGCCCTAGAATTTTGACTTAGTGTTGTCCTTTTTTGATGTAGAACCAACACAGTGTAGGAGGACCATAGTGTAGGAAAACCATGGTGCATGACTATCAAGTGCAAAAGCATTGTGGCACAAGAATTTTTGGGTGTAAGATGATAATGGTACATGAGGATATCAACATAAAAGGTACCAGTGTGAGAGGGCCCAGACAAAAAATAATAAGTCATGGAGAACTCCAGAACATTAGACTCAAAATAAAAGTGAAATACTAGCAGAGCATGTGGGAAGCGAGAGCAGTTAGAAGAGAAATTAATATGAGATACTTCAACCTATTTTATTAAAGGTTTTTTACTAGCCCATAAGGAATGAAACACATGGCCACTAGTATATAACATAGAGTGAAGATCTAGGGGTACAGGGACCCAAGTCCTCAATAAGAACTTGTTGTAAGTGCCATGACTCTCAGTCTATTGAGAGTCCATGCACCATTCACTCAAAACATTAATGATTGTAACACTTGGTCAGGGAAAACAAGTATAAATACCCTTGTTAAAATCATTTATTATGATGATCTTTTGGAGAATAGATGATGAAGCCTTGCCTTTTTATTCATTAAGCATCTAATGTGAGATATCAGATTTTGTTGAATTATGTCTTGAATGATGAAATACAATAAGTGTTAGATTTGGTTATGATTTATTTATTAGTCTTGTTATTGGTATATTTTTATTTTCTAAGTCACTAAGGTTAGATAATGATGGTGATCCATGTAGTAATAGTAATATTTGCATCTAGGACTAGAAGAATCATAGTAGTATATTTGTGTTATTAAATAATCCTTGTTTGGAACTACATAAAGAGAGATATGAACAGACATATATTATTGTGTTACAAAACCTTTGAGAACTTGTCTTTCATTGCATGCTTTAGGTGAGAGTGTGAGAGCTAACTCTCACCTAATAGGGCCAGCAAACTAGCCCATTAGGATAAACTTCAAAATCGAAGCTAGAATTAACTAAAATAACCCAATATTTTAGTTTCATTATCAGGACTCAAAGCACTTAAAGCACAGTCATGGGAAAATGTTTGAGCATATTATGCTAGAAAATATATAATAATGGGTTATCAGTATTGAAGATAAGTTTGTAATTCTATATCTTAGACTAAGAATCTTTGCATGATAGTGGGTAGAGCAAAATCTCTACAGTCTCTTGTATGAAACCTTATTTTTAGGGTTTCAAGTTATTTTACATGCTTGGCTACTATAATATGCTCAAAGATGATCAAATAATCTATGACGGAGGTAGTCTTGGACACTTGAATGGCAAAGGGCTCTATTAGAACTTGGAGTCCCATGGACATGAGCATTTAACTTTTGGTGGAGAGGAGTTTGGAATAGCTACATTCTGGATTACATTATGACCACCTATTCATGTCCTAAAAAATCCAAATTCTAATTCCTTAAATATTTTTAGGGTCATTATCTAATGTTTTATGCTTTCAAAATTAATAAATTAATTATTAACCTTGGACTGGAAACCATATCAATGGATGGTTAAATCTTCTTGTGCATGAGCTACACATTTGGAAGGAGAGGGTAGAGGTTTAATATTATGGGTTCAAAATGATAGCTATATAGCATGTGCTACAAAAATAGAAGTATGATGAAGCTTGATAAATAATAATGGGAGTTATCAAAGTAGGGAGAGATTGAGAGGACTCTTGAAGTGCTATTAGGAGCCATAGGGAAGCAAAAATGCACAAGGACCCTATCACTCTCAACCTACATTTTATGCCACTTCTATCTTATGAAGGAGAAACAAGATGGATGGTAGGAACTGAAGAACCAAGTCTAAACCAAATTGGGTCTCCAAACATCATGCGTGTTCATGCCTTTGAGTCAAACAGAGTACATATTTGAATTTGGGATACTGATAATCAGAGTCAAAAGTTGAATTGGTAAGGAATATTTAAACTAAGCTAGTTGAGGCTTATTTAGATTTAGCATTATTTTTCCCTCTTCAAGGGAATTCTATGGCACAAATTGGGATGATTAGTGGACTTGGCCTTCAAGGATAAATACAAGCCCAACCTTAGTTAACCAACTAGATACCAAACCTCATACCATGGGTACTACTACTAGAGGCACTGGAAGAGGACTAGGTAGTGGTGCAGTAAAAAGTAGACTCCCTCCTCAAGGGACTAGTTTTGGAGGTTCCTATAAAACACCCACCCAAACACCTCAACCAACCATGGTCTACTATGATATGATGTTACACTTACCTGAATACTAAGGACTAGAGAATACACTAAGCATGTCCACAAGTGCAAACTAATATGGAGGGTGCAAGGTATTACATCTTCTGAATGTAAGGCCACATATTTTGTAACTACACTCTTAGAGTGCACACATAAGTGGTACCATAAGTTTGACTCTTAGCAAGTAGTGGTCAATTTTGATCATCTCAAAATAGCCTTCTTGTAGGAATTCAACACTCTAAATCTGAGTAGCAAAGTATAACAACACTGAAAGACATAAAGCAAAGACTTATAGAAAGCATATGTGAGTATGAGGTAATGTTTAAAAACTTAATATCTAAATTTCCCTTTGAAATTAATTTTGGCCAAGATGCACAATGGTTTGTGGGAGGATTGTTACTATCTTTCTAGTAAACCCTGTCATAATAGACCTTTACTAGCCCATGCAAGGCTTTAGAATCTACTCTCTATACTGAAGTGGTTGGTAGAATTGACACCAAGATTATTCCATTTATGGAGGCCCATATATCCTCAATGGCATCATAGCTATAAAATTTAATAGCCAATAATGCACATGAAACATGCAATGGTATCTGGTGTACCGACTATGAAACTAAAGGACATATAAGGAAAAACTACCTACACAAGAGCATCCACACGATACTTAAACAAACATGTGAAATATTCCATGAGGATCATGATGTCTAATCTTGTCCCCTTTTATAGTGGGCTATGCACACTAAAGTGTTTGAATATTATAAAATTTGGGATGCCTATACTCCTCAGTCATTAATACTCAAGATAACAGTGGCTACCATAAATGAGGGAGAGGATGAGGATGAGGAGGTGGTTAGTTCTTACCCAAAACCTATTAAAATTTTGGATCTATAGACCACTATCAAAGGGATTGCCCTGAATACCCAATGTGCACTTTCTGTAAAAAATACCATCAGTTGGAAGAGTGTCTTGATCTATATGCAGTTATCACCAAGGAGCAAATTAAAAAGGGTAAATGTATGATTCAAATTGATAAACCATAATGGAGTGCACATATAACCTTTTTTATTATCAAATAATTCAAAATTACCACTTGTAATGGGGGATAGACCCAATCAATAGTTAATTTGATCGAGAAGGTATAACGGGAGGAACTATGAGTTAGAAAGTACCCTAATGCTTAGTAGCAAAAGGATGTCTTCTAGGATACGATGGCACCCATATGATAACTTTAGGGTGAGATTAATTTACTAAAAGATAAATATGTAATGTAGCATGTTGTTATGTAAAAGGAATATAAACTCCAACTTGTGGCATGGAATGACTTCTAAGAACTATGTAAGCAGATGTTGGATGTAGATATTATCCCATAACTCAGTGCTTGGCTTAAGAGTTAGGCTCAATTACCAAATAGATTTCACCATCACATCATTCGACAAAGTAAATGCTATTATTAAAATAATGCTTGGCAATAAGACACTCTTAGTTAACCTACTCCCCTAGAAGATAGATAAATTTTGGCTAATGCTACCATCAACAGATGTGTAATCAAGGACATTTTAGTGGTTACTAACATAAAAGTTAATGTCCTCACCAAAGACATTTGGCATAAAATGTCTAGTCCAATTCTAAAATATTTACTTCATATCTTATTCATGGTAAATAAGACTCGTGCTCACCTAATTGGAGTCCTCAAGAATGTCATGGTCGACATTCTTGGAGTACCATTCAAAGTGGATTTTGAGGTTCTAGAGTTAGCTAAAGCTTACAATTACTACCTCTACTGGGAAGACCTTGGTTTTATGATAATAATGCAAACTTGAGCTTTAAAAAGTGTTATATTAACTTTTAGAACACTAATTATCATGTGGTTATACCATTGGATCAATCACAAGGACCTCCCTATATAGAGCCTATTAATGTTGATGAAGACATCAACTACTTATACAATGTCACTGCCTAGAATGATGAGCAACATAATCCAACCCCAGATGGTATTCTAAAATAGATAGATACCCAATCTATTTTTCACACTACAAGTAATGCTTGTAATTGTTGGGTTCGTAGTGATTATGATCTCACTGGGAGAGTATGTAGCACCATCAACAGTTATGAGAATTACATGTGCCCACTCCATAAACATCACAAGTTTGTTCACCTCATGGGTTTATCAATGAGAGGGCCACTAATAAGACCACCACTAGAAAGACTTGGTGAAGCCCCATGATTCTAAGGACAAATGGAGGTATGTGACTTTGTCCAATGTCTCAAAGAGTTCTATAACATTGAAAATGACTAGATGAGGTCATTAGATCACCTTTTTGATGTCACCACTACAAGATGGTGGTGGACCCATAAAGAGCACCTTATATACTGGGATCAATACATTCTAATCTACATCATAGATTTCATTATGATAATAAGTTCAAGGGAACAATTAGCTATAGTGGTGTGCAAGCACCTAAACCTCACATTGTAGCTTGTGAAAAAATGTGGAAAAATGAAGAAACATACTTACCAGAGTATTTATGAGTGCATTCATTCTATGGGACTTATTCACATGGGTATAACTTGGTATATTCATGAATAAAAACACATGGGAACTAGGCTCTAGTAATTACTAAAGGAAAACATGACCTCGACACTCTCCTATTCATCACCAAGGATGGACTTTTACCTCACTCTCTAGACCATGCATGAAGCAGTTCTTAGAGACCTAAGCCCTGTGGAAGACCAACTATAGAATATCCATCAAGAACCTAAGGAAACTTTACACTTGTTCATTAATCCTTCTACATATCTAGTTCCTACACCTACACTAGTTTTTAATGAAGAATGACATAATGAGATTCACCTGGGAAAGTAAAAGCTTGTCTTCCAAGTAGACAAAGGTGAAAAATATACTTCACTTGACCCCTTAATTAACCATTTAGATGATTCTACAAACATTGGTTTATGAAATATTTAGGACACAAGTCTTTAAATAGATCACCCTTATCACAGACCTATTCAAACTATTTAATCTAACATTGGCATAGAGTAAGAACTGAAGATGGTTATGATAGGAAAATATTAGACTGACATAGAGATTTCACAAATATTTGAGTTATTAAAAGAATATAAAGATGTTTTCTCAAGAGAATCTAGAAAAATTAAGGGATTCCACTCATCTTTAGGGAAGATGCACATCAAGCTAGTTGATGATGCTTAACCAATGAAAAAATGACCATATAAGACGAATCCTAATCTTTGGGCATGCATTAAAGAGGAGATTGATAGTATGCTCCATGCCAGAATAATCACTCCCATTACTGAATTAGATTGGGTCAACCTCATGGTGATTAGTATCAAAAAGGATGGATGCGTATGTATCTATGTGGATTATCAAGTGCTCAATGCATCCTTTATGATAGATCCCTTTCCAATGCTATTCATGAAATAAATCCTTGAAGGTGTTACTAGTTTTAAAGTATACTCCTTTATGGATAGATTCTTAGGGTATCATTAGGTCCAAATAGCTGAGTAAAACTAACCTAAGACAACATTCACCACCGAATGGGGGGTTATTTGCATATATTTTTATGTCCTTCAAATTGAAAAATGCTCCAATAGTGTTCTCATGCATAGTAGTTGAAGCCTTTAAGGACTTCAATCATAAGTTCCTCCAAGTCTATTTGGATGATAAGATGGCATATGGTTTGGTCAAGGACCATTGTGCTAATCTTAGACTCATGCTTGAGCATTTTAGGGTATTGTAAATATCCTTAAACTTGAAGAAGTGCCTATTTGCAACACCTTTTAGTGTGCTCCTAGGACATATTATTTGTAAGGAAGAACTCTTGGTGGACATAGTAAGGTATCTATGATCCTTCACCTACCAGCACCCAAAACCTAGCACTTCTTAGGATACATGAGTTATTATAAAAATTTCATTTATGGATATGCCAAGATTATCATGCCCCTAGAATAACTTTTAAATCATAATGAAAAGTTCATATGGACTAACTCTTTTAAATAATCCTTTGAAGCACTTAAATAAAAGTTAGTCACTACTCCTATTTTATAATTCCTCGATTGGATAAAACCATTTCATGTCTATATAAATGCATCTAGCATTGTTATTAGTGAAATCCTTACATAACTTAGTGATGGTCACCTAGATCACCCCATTTACTTTGCTACTAGGAAGCTCACACCAGCAAAATGAAACTATACCACCACGAAACATAAATCCTTGTCAATGGTTTATGCCTTGAAAAAGTTTTGATAGTAACTTTTAGCCACTCCATTTATTTTCTATACAGATCATGAGGATTTTTAATACCTTGTTAATAAACCAGTGTGGCATGGAAGGATTTGTTGTTGGATCATGTTGTTCCAAGAATTTCAATTTTCTGTAATGGTGAAACTTGTAAAGGCTAACTGTGGACCTAACCACCTATCCTGGATTGATAATAGAGAACCCCCACACATCATAGAAAATGATCTTTTTGATGTTTAACTCTTCTGAGTTGCATGGGTGCCTGAAGAACTAGAAGATATTGTAGCATTTTTAAACACTAGCTCCATGCTCGACTCTCTCACTCTGTAGGATAAAAATTAACTTATGGTTCATGTCACACCTTTTTAGCTCATAGCAGGTCATATTTACAAAATAAACCATGGAGGTGCTTCACCATTGTGTAATGCAACATGAGCACCCTGAGGTACTTTGTGAAGTTCATAAAGGTATTACAAGTGGTCATTATACTAGAGAAGCTATAGCACGTAAGGTTCTACTAGTTGGGCTTTGGTGGCCAACTATATTCCATGATGCTAAAGCATATGTTAGGTAATGTGACATCTGTTAGTGCATAGGTAAACCTAACATGTGAGATGTTATGCCTTTATGACCCATCCTTTCTAAAAAACCTTTTGAAAAGTGGACTATTGATTTTGTGGGGCCCATCACTCTAGCAAGAAAAATAAACAGGTTCTTGATACATCACTATAGCAATCAACTACCTTATGTGTTGGACTAAAGTAGTATTGATAAAGGATTGTACTAGTACTACTATTGCATGGTTTATTTATGAGAACATAATAACTTGGTTTGGGTACCCCCTCAGTTTCAATAGCAATCATGGTACACACTTTTTGAATGAATAGATTCACATATTGTTAACCAAGTTCATGATCGTGTACCACAAAACAACATCATACCACCCACAAGACAATAGAACTATTGAAGCTTTCAATAAAATTTTAGGTACCACTTTAACAAAAATCTATAATATTGGTTGCATTGATTGGGATGATAAGGTGTCTATAGTAATTTGGGCCTATTAAACTACTTATAATCACCTAAACAAAATCACATTGTTTAACTTGGTGTATGGTAAGGAAGTAGTGATGCAAATAGAGTTCTTGGTGCCATCCCTCTATATCATGTGCATAGGACAATTGGATGATGAACCATCCTTGAAATCATGATTGGATAGTTTAATGCAATTAGATGAGACTTGGTTCCTCACTCATTGGAGCCAGGATGTAGAGAAATATAAGAAGGCATGGCATGATCTCCATATCAAGAATAAAGTCTTTTCTCTAGGAATGAAGGTCTTATTGTACAACTCTAAGTTCATGCACCATCATGAAAATCTCTGCATCCATTAGGATGGTCCATTTATAATACATATCATTTAACCTACTAGGGCATGTCAGTTGCAAATAATGGATGGTTAGTTCTTCCTAGGGCATTATAATGGAAGTCAGCTTAGATTGTATTTCATGTCAAAATAAATAAACTTTTGTAATCAATAAGGCATATGCCATTAGATTAATATTTACTACTTTAAGTAAAAGCATTACCTTCATTACACACACCTTTTTCTTTATTGTAATTTTGTTTTTATGTTGATTCCATGAAGGACCATGAACCATTTTAGTGTGGGGTAAGAAGTCACATGAAAGGGTAAAAATTAAAAAAGGCATGCAAGGTAACTAGGTGCATAAGATATATAGGTGCATGAGATATATGGGCATGCAAGTCATAAAGGTGTGAAAGTTATTAATGGTGTGAGAGATATTAAAGGCACTAAGGGGTAAGGTTCCTGCCATATGTTAGAAATTTAAAATAGGATAGTTATCTTCTACCACACTGAAAGGGCAAGATATAATTGTCACCCACTTCTAATAAAAATCATGAGAAGGGATGTGTCATTAATATAATGAGGTTAGTTATGGTAAGAAGTGTGCCAAAGGCATGATGGGACAAAACCATTAAGGCATTAATTACATAAGGTAAGGTTCAAAATATGGTGGCCATTAAAAGATTTGCATTTATGGTATGAAGTGATGGGGAGAAGGAAGAAATTAATGAGGGTAAACCCCTCCCCCCTGTAGAGCCTATAAATAGGAAGGTTAAAGTCATTTTATGCTTTAAATTTCATTGATTCTTGAATACCCAATGTTAAGGATGAGCGATGAACTAGAGCCAAAAAATAAGCAACCATACCAAAGTCAAATTAATCAAATCCTAAGTAGAGCAGAGTTTTTATATCCTTGGTAAGACATGTAGGTTGTTAACCAATCGAGAAGAGAGATTCTAAGTCCAAATTGGTGGGAAGAAGTCATTATTTTTGAAGTTACAGGTTTTAGTTCCACTATTAATGAAGTGTTAAACTCAAAAAGCCAAACTGAATTTATCTATAACCACATATTCATTTGGGAATGTGGGATGGCCACATGTTAACCTTTGGGCTCCTCAAAGGGTAATGTAGCTTAAAAAAAAGGCAAGGAGACTTGAAAAATTACCAACTATACCAAAAGAAGAAGAGGTGAGTGGAGGAAACTGGGTTCCCATTAGGGAAGAAACTCTATAGGAACAAGAGCAGTGATTAGGAGAATAAGTATAGTGTGCAAAAGGAGAAGCAATAAAATGCATGGAAGAAGAAAGGGAAAAGATGGTGAAGAAAGGAAAGCAAGCACAGACATTGACAGTATAAAAGGCCCCAACATCTCCTCCTCTAAATATATTGATAAAAGAGATATAATACCCAAATTTAGTTTTGTGCACAAATAATTGGGTATCCAAAGTCTCAACAACCACCATCTTTGATTACAATCATTTCCAACTAGGAAATGAGGTCAAGCTCTAGAATGACTACTAGGTCAAGACCACCGATACAAGAAATCATTTGGTCTATGACTTAACCATAAAAAACTATCTAGATGGCATAGGACTCTTCATTTGAGTTACCATATTTTGGTAAACCTATAGAGGTAGTAAAATTCCTTCTCTCACGCATCCATGAGGACTATATCTATATTTCTAGGCATAACATGAAGATCACCCTCAAGAGAATTATCAAAGTTAGGGGACTACATTGCTCATATTTGAGTGTGTTCGATGGCTTGGCTGATATAAAAGAGATACAAAAGACTACAACAATACTAATGTATCAAAAGTAGGGGCATGTGATGCACATCAAGAACCTACAAGATCTTTCTTTCTGAGTCATAATGTAGATCATTTCCACCAAGATTTTAAGAACCAATCACTAGAAGGAGGTGGATATGACAAACCTTTATATTTCTCACCAAGTCTTATAAGGATTAAAGTACAACTAGGCCTTGTACTTTATCCACAAAATAATTGACTATGTGAAAAGGGCCCATCAGATGCCCAAGTATAGGTTCCCCTAGGGTTAATCCTATTATTGATGGTCTTCAATGAAATTGGAATGCTAGACTATAGTTTGGGTACATTGAAGTGGGTGTACTCTCCCACTCATAAGTCCCCTACCGAGTGCTACAAAGTATTTACTTGCCCCTAGCATATCAACCCCTAATACAAGATAAATATGAGGTATTGATTTAATGGGATTAAGGTGGCACTCAAAAATTATTGGCTCATTCTAAAGTACTTATCCCCTAGCTGTAGATCAAGCACACTTCAATATAAATCATAATTTCTCCCTTAGGTAGATCCACATGAATCCATCAAGAGAGCTTTCATCATGGCTCAAGTTATCCTATGCCTTATTCATGTGGTAATTCATAGACTCTATCAATTGGATATATGATGTGTAGCATATCATTTTGCATTCAGAGAGGATTAACATGGAGATTCACACCTTCCAAAAACTTTATGTATATCCAAGAAAGAAGGCCTATATGGAGAGGTTAGAGATGAACTTAACTGACATACAAGTCAAATAGACCTTAATTTGGGAGCAACCCCATAGGTTATTCCACATTATTTTCCCCCATAAGAACCCATAAGGTGGAGGCCCTAAGGAAAGACTCCCCCAAGCATTGTAGCTAAATAAAAATAAGAGATCGGATGTGGGCGCAAGTTTAATTGGGCAACAGGCCCCCCAAAAGAGGCAATGGATAGTAGAGGTGCATCCCTCTAGACCCATTTATTCCCATCCCTCTATGCCTCCTACACCTTCACCTCACCCTTCACCTCACCACCTCATCCATCTCCATTCCCTTCCCACACTTCTCCATCCCCTTCTCACTCTACACCTCCACACTCATCTATTTCCAACCCTTCATCACCTTAGTCTACTCCTCCCCTTTCTCCTCCACCTTCTCCAACCTTACCAAAATATCCCCTAAGTACCACTACCACAAGATCTACCCCATAAAATCCTCCAAGACAAGCACCCCAACAAGAGTCTCCTCAAGTGTAGATCCATAGTTTGAGATTGAATTTTAAGAAAACTCCCTCTCTAATGTAGGATAAGGTCGTATCTGATGATTCCTTGCTTGATACTGAGATAGAATACAATGTAGAAGATAGTGAGATGCCCACTAGTGGCCATCAGGAAGTTGAGCTTGAACAGGACCCTAATAAAGGAAAGGAACTAATAAATTTAGAAGGGTAGGAAGATGCAATATTAACAACCACTACATGTAAACATTATCAGTTCAACATAAAGGATAGATGACTTTATCTTTGGCCACACTTCCATTCCAAGGAAGTGACTCCTGAGACCAAGAAGAAAGTATCCTTCCTACTCAACATGTATAATGAGAATCATGAATTTGATTTCTCACTAGACAGCATCTCTGTGGGCCTAGATACTCCAGTGTTGTCAAAATCAATGGGGGTTGATCCATAAAAACTCACCCCACTAATAGACAATGTTGCATCTTTGAAACTAAGCATGGAAATAAAGTACCAAAACATTTTTTCATATTTTGATGCATGCACAACAAAGAGAAAACATGCCAAGGTAGTAGATATGTATAATAAAGTTCTTGTTGAAAATCAAGCACTCATCGAGGAAGTGGCCTAATGAAACAAAAGATCCAAGAGGCCACATAGGCAAAAATAAGGGTTTTAACCCTTTGTAAAATAATTTTAAAAGAAGATTCAGCACTTGTAGATGGTGTACCTCTAGATAGGGATGCCATTAGAAAGCTAGAGACCCTAGTTGAACTACTACTCAATAAATACAAGGAGCAACCCACACTAAGAGATGAGGGGGTGGAAATATCTAAATAATTCACCATGACTATTAAAATTTACAATCACACCTTAGAGAGATTTGGGGAAGTTATCCCCAATTTGGATGGTATTTCTTCATGGCTTGTGCACCTTAATAAAGTCTTAGAGGATCAGCTCTAAGCTAAAGAGGTCCTGAGGTAGCAATCAACTGATGTTTCACTCTTAATAAAAGATTGTGTCAAGCATGCAAAGGCATTTAGAGATGTAAAAATAATGGAAGACACCATTAATAACCATCATTAATAGTTAAATGTAATTTTTTCAACCCTTTAACGATAGGTTGATAAGGAGGTTTCCACACTATAAGATGTCCATAAGGATGCTATCATAGCTTTGGATGAACATGTGAAAAATACTAGCAAGACTCTGACCCATCCTGAGGAGTTAAAATCATCAAAAGAGGCCATTGAAGGAATAAATGCAAAGGTCCTTGATGTATTGTCCCATTAGGACAATCTAAAAAAAGAACTTGAGTAGAACGGGCCTAAATTTTTGGAATATGTTAGTGTGGCTTAGTCCAAGATGGATTGAGATCATAGTGTGGGGTGATGTTGGCCCCAAATTTTTGAATAAGTGTTGTCCTTTTTTGGCATATAACTAGGATGGTGCAAAAGGACCATGGCATGGGAATATCATGGCATATGACTGCCAAGCATAGAAGCACCATGGCATGGGACCTTTTGGGTATAAGAGGACAATGGTGCATGAAGATAATGGTGTAGAAGGGACCAGCATGAGAGGACCCAATCAAAGGAGAATAAGTCATGAAGAACTTGATAACATTGGACTTGAAATGAAAGTGAAATACTAGGGGAGTGCATGGGAAGTGGGAGTAATTAGAAGATCAATTCATATGGGACACTTTGACCTTTTTGATCAGATGTTTATCACTAGCCCACAAGGAATAGAACACATGGCTACCAGTATATAGCATAGAGTGAGGATCTAGGGGCACAGGGACTTGGGTTCTTAGGAAGAGCTTGTTGTAAGTGCCATGACTCTCAGTCTGGTTAGAGTTTATGTACCATTCACTCAAAAAATTAATGATTGTAACACTTGGTTAAGGCAAAATAAGTATCAATACCCATGTTAAAATCTTTTATGGCAATGATCTTTTGGAGAATAGATGATGAATCCTTGCCTTTTGATTCATTAAGCATCTAATGTGAGATATTAAATTTTGTTGAATTATGTCTTGAATGATGAAATAAACTAAGTGATAGACTTGGATATGATTTATTTCTTAGTCTTGTTATTAGTATCTTTTTCTTTTATTACTCACTAATGTTAGATAATGATGGTGATATGTGTAGTAATAGTAATAGTTGCATCTAGAGTTAGAAGGATCATAGTAGTATATTTGTGTTATTAAATAATCCTTGTTTGGAAATACATAAAAAGATATACGAACAAACATGTATCACTATGTTACAAAACCTTTGGGAACTGGTCCTTCGCTACATGCTTTGGGTGAGCATGCAAGACCTAACTCTCACGTGATAGGACTAGTATGCTAGCCCATTGGGATAAACTTCAACACTGAAGCTGGAATTAACTAAAATAACCCAATAGGAATATTCAAAATCATAAGTCTACTTTAAGATAAATTTTCTCCTTTCATTCAAGTTTGATTAGTTGGTCAAGAAAGAAGTATAATGGTATTGTTTTATCTTCTACATAGGTAGAATACAAATGAGTTATTAATGTTACCATTGAGTCTATTTGGATTCAAGGGACTCTCATTAAGTTTGGAATCCAATTTTGATGACCAACAATCATCTTTTATGATAATTAAAGCACAATCTAGATATGTAAGAATATATTCCTCCATCAACTGATCAAGTATATCAAGATTCGTATCTATTTCATTTGAGATCTCATCCATGAGAAAGTCATTGATATCTACTACATCTAAAAAATGGACTAAATTATTGATATATTCACCAAACCCTTTACTAAGAGCAAGTATCTTCATTTACGGGCTCTTATTGGGATTCATGCAACTCCAACATCCTCTTTTGAGGTGAATTTTATTATACTTGGGTACCACATCAGGTCTTTATGCTAGGACCCAATTCTACTACCCACATAATTTATGCTTAAAGGGGGTTTTAGTGTAAGTTTTTATTCTATTTAATGGTTTTTCTTACATATATTTAGTTATCTTTCTTAGGTGTCTTTTTAGGTCATTGTGAAAGATAATCCCTCATTCATGAGGAAGTGAGGACATGTTTATCTTTAACCTATATAATGTTCCTTCTTAAAAAAATTATGTCTAATGATGCCAATGATAATATTACAATCTTTTGATTGTTGAGCAATTACTTCTTATTGGCTCATGTTTGATTTCACTACTACATATAGGTAATTTATTCATCTATTTGACTCTATCCAATGATCCTCGATTATGGCCCACTCCAAAAAAAAAAATTATTATACTATTATGCATAGTGAGTCTACATGTTATGTGGCCTAAGGTACTTGTTCAATAGGATCCCTAACCATGACTACACTATTTATGGTATCAAACCTTAGGTTGTAGCTCTAGGAGAAAATAGGGTAGACACAATTGTGATTAGATGATTTGATTAGGTTTAAAAATAAATATATTGTAGAATTATTTTCATAGTTAGAGGATAGAAACTATGTCATATTATAATTGAATATTTTAACAATAAATATCCATAATTCCTACGTAGTGAGTGAGTTGTTAGGAGAGGAAACCTTACTTGAGGGGAAACATTTAAATAAGGCACATAGAGGTGAATTTTTGAGTTGTCCTCCACTATGATAAAATTAGGTATACGGAAAGGAAAATAAAATAAAGATAAAGAGCTAGGAGAAGAGATAGTACATGCCAAATTATGAGGAACCTAGCTAAGAAGTGAATTTCTCCATCAAGCATTGGTGGGTAAAGAACAAAGAGAAGGGTTAAAAGCTAAGGATCCTACATAAGATTTCAAATAGGGTTGTAACAATGTGTTAGAGTGAAGATTTAATTAAGAAGATAATTTCCAAGAAAGGAAATAAGAGGATAAATTTTTCAAGTGAACAACTAAGATCTATTATGAGAGGAAAAAAGAGTGAAAGAGGCCTTTAAAAATCCATGTAAGGGAAGTAAGAAGCAAAGAACTACCTTCAAAAAGATAGAAAAGAAGTGATGGTAGCTACGTATTTTAATGAAGAGGATCTGATTGGGAAACAAGCATCTCAATTGATAGATTTCAATACCATGCTGAAGGTCATGGAGGATATAATAGAAACAAAGGACAAAAGAAGGAGAAATGGAACACCTCTTATACACAAAAAATATTATAGAGATGAAGAAGAAGCTTAGAAGGGTTCAATAAATGGTGAGCATCCTAGAAGAGGAAATAGTGAGAACCATGTAGGATGAAGAATATGACGAATAAAATGAGTTTCTCATAGAAGAAGAGAATAAATGGGATGAATAAGGATATTGTATAAACTATCCAGAAGAAGGAGATAGCTTGAATGACTTAAAAATGTGAGAGAGTTCAAATGAATAATAAAACCTCTTAAAAGAGGATGAAGAGAGAATAAATGGAGAATAATTAGGGTGCAACCATATGTTTAGGGTTGCACAAGATCTAAAATATTTTTGAGTAGCCAATATGAGTGTTAAGGAAGGAGGATAATTTTGAATGGTGGTCCTTAGAGACCTTTTATATGATAAGGAAAAGAAAGGAGAAGGAGTCAAGTTAACTCTAGAGGATGAAGATGGAGGTTGTCACACATGTGTCATAATGGAGAAGAGAGAACAATAAATGATAGAATTTTTTCTACCTAGGACCATGGAGGATGCAATAAAAAAAGAGCATTAGATGGGATATTATGGAAATTCCATATTTGATGAAAAATAGGGAGATCATCTCTTACTTGAAGAATATATCAAGTTGATAGAGGTAATTTTTAACTTTCAATTTGTTTATTTGATCATTTTGCATGTATGGAGGAGGAAAGTGTAATAAAAGATTTGTCTTGTGAGTAACTAAAGATAGAAAAATATATCATCATAAGGAAGGATGAAGCTAAAGAAGGAGATACTTGTATGAGTCATGTAGGAGAGGGCGACACAAACTTAATTACATGTAACATGTCAGATATGCCAAGGATAAAAAAGGAAGTCAAGGATAAATCATTCTAAATTTGATATATAAGGTGTAATTATCATTATGTGTAGCATAGTGTAGGTGCTATAAAAAATCAATGCAATGAGGAATAATTATCAACCCAAAGTTAATGGGAGAAGAGTTGGGGAAAATAATTTGATACTAATATGTGTAGACATCCAATTCCTAACACTATTTGTGTTGAAATTGTCAATCTTACTCAAATTGCACTCAAATGCACATTTTAGGTCAAAATCCATAAAATGCGCTAAATGGTTTGATTTTGTCATTTAAAAATGTTGATTTAGGCTAATGTAACCTTAAATGGGGTAATGCATTTTATGTTATACCTAACTTTGATCAATTCATTTTGAGTCAAAATGATGATTTTGCCTTTCTATGCTCTAGATCATTCTTTTCTTCTAATTCATCAGTACACATCACGTACATTTATTGTTTTATGTCAAAAACATTCTAAATGGGAACATGGTTCATATACATCTAGCATCACCTTTCAATTCTTCTCCAGTCAAATTAAAACCCAGTAATATGACTTTCTGACCATTTTGATTAATCGAGGGCCAATTTCTAAAGAATTGAACAAATATTAATTAATATTATTTAAGGCTAATTAATTTAAGTCAAAGCATAATTGAATTCATCCATGAACAATTAAATTAATTATCAAAAAGGAAAATTCAAATATCAATATCATCTTAAAATTTAATCGTTACCTTTGTGAGTTGTCACTTTTGGCAAATATCTAAAAACATATCCTAGGAATATGCTAAACTCAACTAAAGTTAATAAACTCAACCATGGTTGCAAGTTGTCACTTTTGGAAAATATCTGAAGAATATCCTTGGAATATGCCAAACTCAACCAAGGTTCCAAATTAACCCATTCCAAATATTATATTAATCTATGGCCACACATCTCAATCTTGAGATGGATGGTCATGGTTGATCTTAGACTATTTCCAAAATCTATAAATATAAAGCCTCATATTACCATTTTTAAGCTCTCATTGTTTAATGTTATAATTATAAAATCTCTCCACAACTCATTTGTGTTTTGATTATTGCATTATTCATATTTGGATTAACTTCATTGATAGGCATATTAGATAGTTTCAATATCTTGAGCCTAGGTTTTGTGGAGTGTTCTTGAGACATTGGAGGAGTTTTTCACCATTGTTGATAAATACAAGGATGCTTGATCAATGGGAGAACATGTGTTTGAGATACTTTTGAGAAATGGAGTCACTTAGGAAGGTAATGGTTTACTTTCTTTCATTTGTATCTTATTGTTGTTAGCAAACCTTGCATGAATAGATTGGCCAATTTTAATTAGCTCTCTATGCCTTTCTCTTTAATTTTTTGGACTAATGTTGACTAATAATTTCTTGTAATCCTCTCTACATTTTGACACGCTCAGTGGGACTCAATTTCACACCCCACATCTTTGAATGAAAACAAATGTTAAAATAGCTCTAATTTTTAATATGTTTACTATTTTTTTTTGAATTTTTGATAAGACATTTTTACTGGTTTTATATTAATTTTCTCAAAATTTCATTAAAATCTGATTTGTATTTTAAAAGTTATGACTCTTTTAATGACTGTCACTTTTGATTTATTAATTTTTTGGTAAAAATGATTAGTACAAACCTATTAAAAAAATATTCACTATTTTGACCTGAAATTTTGCAAATGGGTGCATCTTAAACCTATAAATAACTTCCAAAAATTTCATGACAAATGGATGTATATTTTAAAAGTTATGTCTGAATTATTGACTATAGGTTTTTATGATTTTTGTGTTTAGTTTTCTTGTTTTTAATCTTCTAGTTTGTTGTTTGCATGTTTCATAGGTTTATTTTATTTTATTTTATTTTATATTTATTGAGTTTTTTATTGATATTTTGCTAACCTTTGCCTAACCTAACATGTTTGATTTTTTGAGGTTTTGCTTTTGGGTTGACAGATTTTACCCTTCAAAGTTGCTTGTCTCATTTGATAAATAAGCTTCAAGGCTAAACAAAGTTCTGACCTTTTCTTTGCAGGTCCTATTTAAAGAAAACCATTTCAATTTAAATTGGTATTTTCACACTTCTTTTGGATGTCTAAAATTAACTAGGAATCCTTCATTTTGATGTTTAAATAAACTTTTTAGGGTGTTTTATTAGTTAAGTTTTGGTGGTTTCTTTCAAAGTTCACAACTTAAGGCCAAGGGCCAAAAAGAACATCACCAAATCTTTGTTTTAGTGATTAAAATTGAACTCATTTGTCAAGTTTGTATGTAATATGTGATTAATTAATCGATTGGAGAAAATAGGGATGTTGTGTGTATGCTCTTCCATCTTTCCCCTTTAAGGAACTTTTGGAATCAAAAGCATCATCCTTATTGCAAGCATGCCTAGTCTAAGGCATAAAAAGAATGTTGTTTAAAGTGCCCCCCAAAAACTCACAATAGTATTGGGTGATCTTGAGATGACCCTAAAGTCTTTATATTATGCCTTTTATTTTATGCAAACTTGTCTTGGGAGGGGGGTTTCATCACCTCCCATGAGTTCTATAGGGTTAAAGCATGAGGACATATCTGCACTTTGGACATCGCACTACACTAAACAAGCAACAGATGTAGTTGTTGAAAAAAGGGCAAAACCTTTTTGCAACAAGACAAGTGCCATGAATACCAAATTAAAATGTGCTTCTTTTTCATCATTTGGCATGAAATTCATTATGCAATTGATCCATCTAGAAATGTTTGAAAACTTGCTAGTTTAGTCAACCCTGCATTACCATACCCGTATTAAGATTTGGATGATTATACTTATTGTATCTTGGTCATTTATTGCTTGGTATATTTTGAGACTAAAACTTATTTTTTTGTTTATCACCATGTCAAAACCAATTTGTTTACACGTCACTCTTTTATATAAAGAGGTGTTATGTTAGCCATTCTACACCACACTTACGCCTTGAAATTTTTGTTAAACATGTTTGTGTTTGTATTACTTGTTTGTGATGGGTACCATTATCCTACCCACAGCATTATCAAGTATGAGTTAAGTCTTTGAAAAATAACATTGTTTGCATCATTAAAGCATGTTTATGTTTTTAGGCTACTCAATTTATTTCCAAACTCATTGGCCTTATATCAAAACCATTGATCAAAACCAGTCACATATGCCATTTGGACCTTGTTTATGTATCATCATGTTGTCCACTCTTGTCTAACTTGTTTGGTCAAATCTTAGTCTTCAACGTTGCATTTTCAATTAATCTTGTCAAGTTTCGATCTAAATATTGATCAATTTTTGTTTAGGCCTCAATTCATGGAGTTGATACATAGATCTTTCTCTTTTGGGTTACATAACTTTAGTTAAATAATTACCCAAATTTGAAGACTATTAATTATTTGTTTATTTAAAGCACCTAACTTCATCATTGTTTATGCCTTTATTTGGGATAACACAACCTTTCTCTAAAATCCTTTGATGTTAGACATTTGATGTTAGACTATTTTATGCCAAGTCTTGATAAAAACTATTTTGGAGATATAGCTCCACCCTTTCGACCAAAGTTGAATCTTTTTTCCTTTAGACATTGTTTTTTAGTGTTTGAAAAAATCTAAGCCTTTTTGTTTTTAGAGATTTCTTTATGAAATACATATATGTCTAGTTAAACTTATGGTGGAGTCATGTATAATCTAACTTATGATAGAATGGTTGCACAGAATTACTTTTATTGTTTTAATCAAGACACCAATGATGATAATATGGTTTGTGAGATAGATTTCTATCCACCTCACAAAAATTAGTCATAGGAACATAGGAAAGATCCAACTTATGATCCAATTCAATATTGGGATGATTAGGTTTATCAAGAAGGATTAGATGCTTTGGCTTATGTGAGCAACCAAACTAAGAAGCATCCAATCATCATTATTTTAGGACCTCCTCCTTTGGTTCGTACAAGAAACCAAACTAAGAAACATCTAATCATCACTATTTTAGGACCTCCTCCTTTGGTTTGCATGAGCAACCAAACTAAGAAACATCCAATCGTTACCATTTTAGGACCTTCTCCTTTAGTTCGCATGAGCAACCAAACTAAGAAGCATCCAGTTATTACCATTCTTGGCCCATCACCAATTTTTGATGAACCTATTATTGAAGAACCTCCATTTGATGAACCAATTATTTTTTTATCCCTTATTCAATAGTCTAATTTTTGGAGTGTCCATTATTGAACCACAAACCATTATTCTTGCTAAACCAAATGTTCCCCACTTTAGAAATTCTGAGCTGATCTTCAAGCTAAAACATGAACCATTACCTCTTTAAAATACATCTTATGAGGATCATAATGTGTTCAAAGTTGATATTTTGTAATCAATTATAAACCAAAACTAAAATGTTATTGTTAAAACACCCATTTGTGACAAATAAACCTATACTAAATTACCTATTCATATTTTACCTATTTTTAAAGAGCCTCATCTCCTTGATAAGCCAATCTTTATAGAGTTGTCTCTTGATCTTTTCCCACTCATTGAGGAGTCTCACTTTGGTAGACATGATTTTATCGAGACATCCCTTGATCAGTTCCTTCTCTTTGATGGGCTTTACTTAGACAAACTAGTCTATATTAAACCCTTCCAAGATGAATCAGTTTTTATTGAGCCCATTATGCCATCACAGGGCATTACTTATCAAACATTTAACATTCAATAGAACATTATCAAAACAACCATATTAGATGAAGAATCAAAACTAGAGTCAAGTTCTATTTTTGAACTGACATCAAATTTAGTATCAGAAATAGAATCAACATCAGTTATGACATTAGATTTAGAGTCCCTTGCTTCGAAATTAGATTTAGAAATAGATTATAGTCATAGTTGTTACAACATTGGTTACAATTTCCTTGCATATCAGTTTTAATTTATTTGTGATCTTTCTACAATTTTTTAGGATGATTACTTCAACATCAACACAAGTTTTCGTAGTATATTCTATGAGTATTGTGTTGTCTTTCATCATTCCACCATTATTACCACCTAGCATAGCTATTATATTAGCTTCCACCTCCCATAAACATTGATTGGGACCGATATAATTACATTTTATTGAACTACATCCATGTTGACATATCATTTATAGAATATTAGGGGGGGCAAGACCACATTCATTCAGAGGAAGAACAATCTCCTAGTGAAACCTTTTTGGAGGCACTAAGGGACAATCAAAAAACAAACATGGCATCTTCTAGTGAAACCTTTTCAAATGCACTAGAATATAATCAAAGTCAAATGTTAACATCTCTTCGTGCAACCTTCTCAAAGGCACTATGGGATGATCAAAATAAAATCACTGGTGAAAACCTCATCAAGGCACCAATAGTTGAGCATAAAAGCTCTTCACTATTTACTGAGATAATATCAAAGATAAAATAAAACTAGCTTCCAATCTATAGCATAATCAGATGGTAGTTACTCTTTGGATCAAGTAATAGAATAATCTAGTGGTCATATTGAGAGCATCTTCAGAGGTCTTCGGTCCTGCCATAGCTAAAATTATGTCAAATTTGACATCAAAAACATTATGTGTGACTAAAAGTATTGATCCTCATTTGTTATCCATTCATTATACATTCTATTATCAGCCGCCTATCTATTACCCACTTATATCATCTATCACTGGTGGCACTTTCCTTTACAGAAGTTACAATGTTATCTTGTCTCGATGTTTGAAGGAAGTAGAATCAATGACTAAAGAAGATCAAAAACACATTATTGAGATCCAGATCAACATCAAGTTTTTGATAAAATAGATTTTTCCAAAGGGTGTTAGATAACAACTTTATAACTAATAATTTTTATCGTCTCACATATTGACTAGGACATGCATCTCCCTTTCATAAAGAGTAATAGAACCATTTTTCTCTTTTCTAATTACCATTTGTCATTGTCCTTGCCTAGTCTCTTGGGGGAAACCATATAGACCATTTTATTATAGGCATTATTATACCATTTTGTTCCATTTACCATGCTATTTAAACTACATTGACTTGAGGTCCTTTGACACTATGTAGGTAGTGCTCAATTTCTATTGAGGTCAGCTCGATCACCCCCTTTTCCATGCTCTCATTATTTTGTAAGCAATTCTTCTAAGTTTGAATGCTCTCACCATTTTGTGAGCAACCTAAGCAACACTCTCACCGTTTTGTGAGAAATCTAAGCCAATCATCATTTGGGGGCAATTATGTTGCCACTATAGCCAATTTTATTTTGATCATTTCATTATAACATTTTATTACACCATTTCTTTACTATTAACCAAAGCCTATTCTTAGTCATCCTGTCTAGTCCCATTTTGATCTTGGTTCCTTTGGTTCATCCTGCACTTTCTATGGGGGGATTCTAAAATGGTTTTCAAAGTTTTTAAATTTTGTGTTGAATGATAGTCTATAGAAGTAGTATGACATTTGATCTAGCAAGTTATCTTTTATTACTTATCTTATTTAGTATTGTTGATTATATTTACCTATGGGCAAATTAGTATTATTTTGGTACCCCTAATTATAACTATCTTTGGGTAAATCCAAATTATGACATTGCTTCCTAATTATAACTACCTATGGGAAAATTAGGTATAATGCCTTTTTATCATGCATTTTTGTATCATCTAGTCATTATTATTATCAGTTACCTTGTCATTCACCTTTATTTGTGAACTTATTACGACCTAGTTTATTTTTCACTATCTTTTGTATAGGCAAAATTATTGTGAATTAGAATTATTTTGGGGTTATATAGGTTGTGATCAATTCATGTCAAGGTCAACTCAGCCCCTCTTATCATATGCTCTCACCATATTACAAGAATTTTAAATTTGTGTGCTCTTATTATTTCATGAGCTATACCTTTATGTATCTCTTAATCCTCAATCAAGTTGAGATACTTAAAAAATTCCTAAAACATTCATAAAACATTCAACAACTCAAAAAACCATTTTATGTTTATTTATTTGATAATTGTTATGTTGGTCTTTTGATTTCCTATTTGGTCTTGCTTCTTTATTTTATTTTCTAAGTACATCTTGATGGTCCACATAGATCTTGATTTTTCATATCTTGATCTCATGTTGTTAAGATGTCTTGTTTTCTTTTTATTTGTCTTTGATTTTTTGTTTAAATGTAAATAGCTATAACTCTGGTTTTGGTCTTTGTTTTACCATTACCCTTAGTTACAAGTATTCACATTTGAATTGACTCAGTGTAATTATAATATTATGTCATTCTAAGTTATTAATGCTTATCATGCCTAATTTATTTTACTATGGCAGACACTTTGTGCTCAAGTTTTAAAGTCTTAAACATCAACATCAGCTTCGATGAATGATTCTCAAGAAACTTTGTATAATCTAGGCTCCTAATATGATAGGCATCTAGGTATCATGTATTTTAGTACTTGACTCTATGCTTAGACATACATCTCTTCTCATACATTATGAGTCTAATCAATTCTTGGTTAGTTTTCATCATTCCTCATTCCATTCTCTTCCAAACTAGGGTGAACTGTATTTCCTTAAAGTTTATGTTGGAACATGAGTGCATGGAACTATGTAGGCAATGTACACTTATCTAATACATATGGAGTCAGCTCAGTTGTCTTTCATTCTTCTTTTCATCTCTCTCATCACTTTATGCATTCTCATATGTTGGGGTTTATGTGGCTTTCTAAGCCATTATACCATCACATGTATGTTTTCACCTGCTCTCTTTAACCTATATTTTAGGTTATATCCTTGAGATATTTTACTTGATAATTTCCCATGCTAGGGCACAACATCTGAATAATGTCAGAATCATATCATTTCTACAAGGGCAAACCATTATTTATTTTTTATCAATGATCAAAATTTGCCATATTGGGGCAAACTATCTTCTCATGATCACATAAACTCTACTAGGGCATTTCTTATTATCTTCTCTTTGGAGATCACATTCTCTTTTCCTCTAATTCTAGGCTCTCCACACTAATGCCCATGATGGAAATATTTTCTTACACAACCTATCTCAAGCTTGATCAATTTCATAATCACACAGCTTGTACTCTCAAATTGGGTACATTTAAAGTGTGTCCCTTACATTTATGGATTGAAGGTTAAGTTGTGGAGCTAAAAGCTTCACTGATGCAGACATGGAGGAGGGTGCAGAAGGGTTGCTGAGTGTCACAGACACCGGCGTCGGTCAGGCCAATCGACGTCGGCAGGGCAAGGTAGGAGAGCAATCGACGTCGGTCAGAGATCGGCCGGCGTCGGCAACCCCCAGGCGGACAGGGACTGACGTCGGTCGCCTGTGTGGTTCAACTGCGAGTTTATTATGGGCAGTTAGTTGATGAACCAAGTGTTTGCATGCTTAGTGCTAATTATAGACTGAGAGCTGCAGATCTAATTATTGTACTAGGTGTCTAATTATTGTTTGGATGAGATATATATAATAGACTCATGGTTGTATTGTAAAGTAGTACTAGGGAGTAAGAGAGCATAATTATAAGCTCCTTCGGTGTGTGAGGTAGAGCAATGGTGCGTTTCTCTTAGTGCCACAATACCAGTTGTGTTGGTGCTAAATTGGAGAGTCAGCTGGATTCTTCAGGTATGTATGATCTTGGTCATCAGGTGAGCATGGCTACGATAGGAGATCTACATGGTAAGTAAGATCGTTGATCTGTAGGTGTGTGTGTGTGTACAAGGTCAAGGTTCACAGGTGTGCAGAACTGTTATTGATCTGTAGGTTGGAGATCAAATAGGACAGCAACACAACAGCGAGCAAAATTAGGTAGGATCTACTTGGAGTATGGTGTGTACTCATTGGTATGTACGTGGAGTACATGGAGAGCTAAGAGGAAGGCAAGGTACTTCCTTCCATAAGTATGGTCTGTTGAATTGCAGGTTGTTGCAGGTTCATGGGAGATCTACTTGAAGTACTTTGAGTACTTGTGGAGTGTGTGGAGCACTTGTGGAGTGCGTGGAGCATAGGTGTAAGGTGAACACCAAATCTGTGTTTGAGTTGGGTGTTGGAACCTAGTAGAGAGAGCTTTGAGGAGAGAATTACTGTTCACTTGAGGTGTGGGAAACCTCTAAAGAGGTGGTGGAGAAGAAGTGGCATCTTCTTTATTGTATTCTTTTTTGTAAAAGTTATTAATACAAGTTGTGTATTGTCTCTCATATTTTGTGTTATTCTAAATTCTAGTTACTTGTTGAATCTGGTTTATTTCTGCATATTAAGTTGCTTGGTTTGGTAATCAACTGTGTGCTTCCGGTGTTTCGCATCCTGACAAGTGGTATCAGAGCTAAGGTTGCAGGAAGCAGGTTTTGTGTTTGGTTACAGGTCACTCTCAGGGGTTTTTGATTGAGTGGGAGTAGAGCAATGGCAAATGAAAGTAAGCTAAGAATGGAGGAGTTGAAAAGCAGAGATGGTCACTTAAGGTCCCATGGAAAGAAAGAGCAGGTAAAAGAATATTGTTGGTTTGTGGAAGATCAGCAAGAAGGAACTGAAGAAGTAGATGTTGCAGGTGACGTGGCACAAGATGCTCTTAGAGGTTTCTTGGATAAAGTTGAATCTTGGATAAAAGATTTGGTTGCCTCTTTCCATGCAGCCCCAGGTAGAGGAGCTGGTAAGCCTTGCCAAAGAATTGGCAAAGGGGAAGTGAAGCTGAAATTACAGGCAGCCAACACACAGGTGTTGATGAAGGTCATGCAGGTCCCAGGTTTGGAGATATGGCTAATTTCTTTAGAAAGATTGGGTGATGAGAGATGCACAAGAACTCTCACAGTGGGTGCACTTGAATTAGCTGGTGGTAAGAAAATAGGTACTCTTTATCTACTTGTTTATATTACTGATTCTTCTTCTGTTGCAGAGACGTGGCTTCGTAGGCTTGGTCACATGAGCAGGAAGGAGATGCATGTTCTTAAGCGGAAGATAGATATATTTGATAGGCTTAAGAACTAGAAAGCCTTGGTGTTCTTGGAGGATATGGCAGACAGAAACCAGTGGATGGTGCTGGATACTTCTGAGCAGAGCAGTTTGGACATGGTTTTTTGATTCAAAGGAGCTCGTGGGTAAAAAGTCATCACTCATAGGTGAACACAGATACCGATGTCGGTCAGGAAGAACCAGCGTCAAACAGACAGGTACCGATGTCGGTCATGTGCAGACCAAAGCCGGTGATGTCGGGCAGGGTAAGACCGACGTTGGTCACAGGACCGACGTCGACAGTAGGTAAGACTGATGTTGGTCAAGAGGACCGACGTCGACAACAGGGACACCGATGTTAGTAGGTTGGTAGTCAGGGACAGATGCATGGGAAACGATGTCAGTCGAATGCAGACTGTGGAGTGACCTAGGTCAGTCACTGTAATGGATTTTGGATGGACAGCACGCTGTCAAGGAGTCTCAAACACCCATATGGAGGACTGAAGATGTAAGTAGGCCCTCAAATTCATTGTTACTCTTCTTTATACTTGTTGTTGATTGTAAAGCAGGAAGGATCTAGGAAACAGGTGGGAGCATGGCAGGGATATGATGCAAAACCAAATGGGAGTTTTGGTAGGGTTGCCAGCCAGTGCGAAAACACAGAGACGAATGGATTCCTTAGTTGAAGAATAGAGAGAACGGATACGTGAGACAAAAGACCAAGCATATGGTCTTAAGGAAGCTGCAAGACAGTGGTACAGGTTTTGACAGGTGGAGGACGAAGCATGGCTTCAGTCAATGTCAGGGTAACTACTGTGGTTTGACTTACCAAGTGGATGATGAGTCACGACATCATTCTGTTATTATATGTGGATGGTATATTTGCTAGCAGGGTTTGTACATACAGGGTTTTGCTGAGCTAAGGGTAAGATTAGTTTCAGTGGCATGTCAAGAGGAGTTTGGAGTAGCAAAATTCTTTGACATGGGAGACATGGAGATCACAGGTAGATTTTATCTCTAGTGGGAGCTGATGTGAATCAGGTGTTGGTGAGGTTCATTACGCAAGATGCAGAGCTGGAGCACACTAAGGGCTGGATAGGTACAGTGTCTGAAACCACATGAGGTCTGGTATAGACCTGAGTTTTCCCATGTAGTGGGAGCTATCAGAGAGTTAGGAGCCAATTCGGGGAAGTGGGTTCTCAGGTATTTGAGAGGGACCAGCAGCAGGGATTTATGCTATGCAGGGTCAAGACTTCACTACATGGGTTTGTAGGTTCGAATGCGGTAGGTTACTCAGATGACAGGAGGTACACCACGAGATGTGTGGTGGGTTGTCTTCAGGATTGAGCTTAAAGAGGGATACAAACCAGGAAACAGATTAGACAGAGTACAGGTACAGGTATAGTGTAGCTATTTATCTCCAAGTGGGAGATTGTTAAGTTGTGGAGCTAAAAGCTTCACTGATGCAGACATGGAGGAGGGTGCATAAGGGTTGCTGAGTGTCATAGACACTGACGTCAGTCAGGCCAACCGATGTCGGCAGGGCAAGGCAGGAGAGCAACTGATGTCGGTCAGAGATCGGCTGGCGTCGGTGACCCCCAGGAGGACAGGGACTGGCGTCGATCGCTTGTGTGGTTCAACTGCAAGTTTATTACAGGTAGTTGGTTGATGAACCAAGTATTTGCATGCTTAGTGCTAATTATAGACTGAGAGCTGCGGATCTAATTATTGTACTAGGTGTCTAATTATTGTTTGGATGAGATCTATATAATAGACTCATGGTTGTATTGTAAAGTAGTGCTAGGGAGTAAGAGAGCATAATTATAAGCTCCTTCGGTGTGTGAGGTAGAGTAATGGTGAGTTCTTTCTAGTGCCACAGTACCAGTTGTGTTGGTGCTGGATTGGAGAGTCAGCTAGATTCTTTAGGTATGTATGATCTTGGTCATCAGGTGAGCATGGCTACGATAGGAGATCTACATGGTAAGTAAGATCGTTGATCTACAGGTGTGTGTGTGTGCAAGGTCAAGGTTCACAGGTGTGCAAAACTGTTATTGATCTGTAGGTTGGAGATCAGATAGGACAGCAACACAATAGGGAGCAGAATCAGGTAGGATCTACTTGGAGTACGGTGTGTACTCATTGGTATGTACGTGGAGTACATGGAGAGCTAAGAGGAAGGCAAGGCAGTTCCTTCCATAAGTATGGTCTATTGAATTGCAGGTTGTTGCAGGTTCATGGGAGATCTACTTGAAGTACTTTGAGTACTTGTGGAGTGTGTGGAGCACTTGTGGAGTGCGTGGAGCATAGGTGTAAGGTGAACACCAACTCTATGTTTGAGTTGGGTGTTGGGACCTAGTAGAGAGAGCTTTGAGGAGAGAATTACTGTTCACTTGAGGTGTGGGAAACCTCTGAAGAGGTGGTGGAGAAGAAGTGGCATCTTCTTTATTGTATTATTTTCTGTAAAAGTTATTAATACAAGTTGTGTATTGTCTCTCATATTCTGTGTTATTCTGAATTCTAGTTACTTGTTGAATCTGGTTTATTTTCGCATATTAAGTTGCTTGGTTTGGTAATCAACTGTGTGCTTCTGGTGTTTCACATCCTGACATTGAATATTTCCCATTCCCCCATCTTTAGGGCCTATTATACCTCTAATTATATTTTGATCATTCATGGTAACCACACATGTAAGCATTAGCTCATCTGGATGTGATATAATCCATGTGTTGATCTCTCACTCTCTCTCTCTTTTTGAGAGTCCATCCTTCTCTTTCATCCTAGTATGTCCTCTCAAGGGGGCATTATGGGTCTGTTCCAACTTCTTCTTGACAACTCTTTTTTTTAAAAGACATTGCTTTGCCTGAATGTCTCACTATGCCTTCTTACATAGAGGTAAAATGTAGACATATAATTCCTAACACCATTTATGTTGAAATTCTCAATCTTACTTGAATTACACTCAAATACACATTTTAGGTCAAAATCCATAAAACACAATAAATGGTTCAAGCTGATCATTTACAAGTGCAAATTTAGGCTAATGTATCCCCAAATAGGGCAACGCATTTTTTGTAATACCTAACTGTGATCAATTCATTTCGAGTCAAAATGATGATTTCACCTTTTTGTGCTCTAGATCAATCTTTTCTTCTAATTCATTAGTACACATCACGTACCTTTGTTATTTTATGTCACCAACATCCTAAATGGGAACACAGTCTGTATACATCTAGCATCACTTTTCAATTATTCTCCAATTAAATTATGACCAGTAATTTGACTTTTTGACCATTTTGATTAATTGAGGGCCAATTTTCAAAGAATTGAATAAATATTAATTAATCTTATTTAAGGCTAAATAATTCAAGTCAAAGCCTAATTGAATTCATCCATGAGTAATTAAATCAATTTTCAAAAAGGAAAATTCAAATATCAATAGCATCTTAAAAGTTAATCATTACCTTTGTGAGTTATCACTTTTGGCAAATATCTAAAAGAATATATTAGGAATATGCCAAACTCAAATAAATTTAATAAACTCAACCATAGTTGTGAGTTGTCACTTTTGGAAAATACCTAAAGAATATTCTAGGGATATGTCAAACTCAACCAAGGTTAATAAACATAACCAAGGTTCCAAATTAACCTATTCCAAATATTAGATTAATCCATGGCCACACATCTCAATCTTGAGATGGATGGTCAAGGTTGATCTTAGACCATTTCCAAAATCTATATATATAAGGCCTCACACTACCATTTTTAATCTCTCATTTTATAATGTTATAATGATAAAATATGTCCATAACTCATTCATGTTTTGATTATTGCATTATTCATATTTGGATTAGGTTCATTGATAGGCATATTAGATAGTTTCAATATCTTGAGCCTAGGTTTTATGGAGTGTTATTGAGACATTGGAGGAGTTTGCCACTATTATTGATAAATACAAGGGTGATTGATCAAGGGGAGAACATGTTTTTGAGACGATTTTGAGCAATGGAGTCACTTGAGAAGGTAATGTTTTACTTTATTTAATTTGTATCTTATTATTGTTAGCAAACCCTGTATGAATAGATTGACCTGATTTAATTATCTCTCTATGCATTTCTCTTTGATTTCTTTGACTAATGCTTGACTAATAATTTCTTGTAATCCTCTCTATAATATGGGCTCCAACCTATAAAAAATAAAGGCACAACAATAGAATAGTGGACTAAGGTTATAGAAGATAATGGTAGTTATAGTATCCCATGAATGTGTCTCTTTGAAGGCATGGATATGGGAGTGATTAGAGTGAAAGTGTGTATGTTTTATAGAGTTGAGAAAAAAAAAAGAGGGTGAAGGTGCATGTGGAAGGAGATCGGTGGTTTAAGTGCATAGAGACTTTGAATTAAATAGTGTTGAGAATAGTTGTCATAAGGGGGCAGATCAAGGTGGCTATAGATGCATAAGATAAAAAAAGATAGAAGAATAGAGAAAGAGAAAAAATGAGAGTAGATAATTTTTTTTGGACTTCAATATCATATTGGACCAGTAATGAGCAACACCAAGATGTATTTGCATGGAGGTGAATAGACAATGGTGAGTTTAATCCCACAAAAAGATGTAAGGAAAGAATGAGAGCACATTAATGGAGGTGATCAAGATATGGTGGGTATAAAACCAAAAATAAAATTGGACTAAGTAGAACCAATAGGTTGTGAATGGCTCAAGATCCATCAAGTGGATAGTGTGTTCAAGGAATCCAAGAAGGGAGGTTAGATCAAGTGTCAGAACAAGTAACAAAACTTGAAATAAAACACACTAACATGCATAACACTTACTTGCCGAGATCATAGGGGGATAATAATAAAAAAAACCAATTAAAAACCCAACTAAAATGTAAATAATGACAAATTTCTTACCTTTTTTGAATGTTCCAAGATATTTTTTGTGTGGCTTGCTCGACTTGTGCTCAAAGAGTCTTTGGCAATGAATCTTGGCTATCTCCTCAGCACCATGGCTTGTGGCTTGATGTTGGCTTTGGATTATGATTTTGGCATCATAAAACTATAGATTTCAATCTTTTTATAAAACCAAAATTATAACTTTACTCTGTCCAAGCTCTCCAAATGAAGAGGTCTATACTTGTATTTATAGGTTTAGAAACTAACCCCAACTCAAGGTGAGTTAGAGTGTAGTTTAGTCATGGAATGGGTTCAAACCTAACATAAGTGAGTCAACATAACTCTAGTGGAGTTAAAAGGTGTCAAAACCTCATGATTAGTAATGAATAGGCATGGGTGAGATAGTTTTAGATATTTTCAAAGACTTGACAACTCACAAAAGGTAATTATGAAAACCTACGATATTCTTGATTTTTGAATTTCTTTTTTTAGAATTTTATTAATTTCTCATAGATAATTCAAGTAGGAATTTAATTAGGTTAAGAATTATAATTAATGTTTATTAGTCATTTTAGCATTTTTAAGATTTGAATTATTTTCATGTGTGCACTTGTCCCATTTAATGGGTCTATAGGTTAAATTGCATGTTGTAATGTCATATGATGATTAGAGATGAATCCATGAGAGGTTTTTGTCATTTATGGTAGGATACCCCAATTAAGGATGTCTCAATGGGATTATAATCTTTGGCAAATGATCTAAAGTAAATTTAGGATGTTTAGTGATTTTTAGGCTTAATTTACAATACTTAGTAAAAATCAGTTTGAAGTCCATTATGAAGTCATTGGTAGCCAATTTTAGGTGTTTATAATTTGCCCTTGTTTGAGAAGGCATTGCAAGATGTAAGAAAATTAATGTCTTCTCAAATAATGAAATGTCTTGTATGCTTAAGACTTCAATGGCAATGGATGAACTATAGGTACCCCCTCGAGGGAGCGATTGGTAAAGGGGTCGGCAATCAATCCCACAAAAGAAAGATATGATTAGACATAAATGATGAAATGGGATGGAACTAATTTTTTCATATGATCCATAAAATACACTGCTTCAATTCAAAGTGAAGTTTTAAGTATGAATACTAAAATTTCTCAAAACTTAACAAATTCTTGAAAAACTCAAAAAAACTTGCAAAATATTTGGCATAAAACGTTCTCAATTATTGAACCAATTTTTTTAATAACATTGTGTTATAATTGTTAAATTTTGAATTACTTGCATAAGTTCATTTACTAATTAAAATCAAATCAGAAAACTGAATCAAAATCATTCACAATAATGACAATTACCAAAAACACGAAATGTGATAATGGAGTTCAGCTCAACAATTGATGCCTACATCTCCGGGTTCTCTAAAGGAGTGGACCATTTACATTAAGGGCACTTCAAACACCTAGAAATAATAAACAACTTTCCTGCAAGTTGATCTCTCAATGCAAAAATTCACCTTCACCATGACTGATAATCAAGCCTGACACCTTCGATATCCGTGAGTCTTCACCCCTGCAAAGTTGCTTCAAAAGTTAAAAATACTCTTCCAACATGAAAATTAGATAAAAAGAGTATTAAGACTAAATATTATGGCCAAAAAATGGATAAAAATCCATTACATAAGCTTTCCCAAAGCTTTTACAAAGTCTCGGCCTCTTAAAATAAAAAAACACAGTCCAAAACTTCTCCTATTCAAGTAAAAATCAGTACCTTTTATAACACTTCAAAACCCATGGCTGAAGTGGTCAAGGCCTTAATATTTTAGGTGATAGGTCTCAAGTTAAAAACTACCTTCCTCCATTCTAGGCACCTAGAAATGTGGGAAAGGGCATCCTTCCTCCATGGGCACACTTTCACCAAGGAAATAGTCCCACATTTGTTGGGAGAGTTGGTTTTAATGCTTTAAATAGTAAATTTGTTGAAGTTTTCAAATGGAAAGGATTTGGGTGCCAACTTTGGCTACCACCCAAGCTTATTCAAATGCCTAGGAATGAGGGATGCATGTTTAGTGGAGTGTTTGTGGCGTGGAGGTTTGGCGCCTATATACATTTGAATTTATCAAATACCATGTGCATAAAAAACACCTAACCAATATTTTTTGCCCCCTAAATTTTTTTGCCACATGTCAAATGGATGTTGGCCCACTTGGCATTTCAATAGTGCCATGTGTTGACCTTCGATAGGTCCAAATGTCGAAACATCCTCGAATCACATGCCAAATGTCGCAAGTGACATTTGTTGAGAAATCTTCAAATGACCATAACTTTTGCATACGGTGTCCGTTTTACAAACCTCAAAAAGCATAAAAAATCTCTCAATGAGATCTACAATGTGCCACCAATAAAACTCTAAATTGGAACTATTATTAGAACCCAATTTTTGATCACACCTCCCCAATGAAAGGCTTTTGGTCTCTAAAAGTCTAATATCCCCTAAAACTGCAAACTAGTCTACTGCATCCATGAAAATAGAACCCAATAATAGCAAGAGATATGAACAATTACATTAAAATGATTCACAATCAAACTACAAAAATGCCTAATCTAAAGGCATGGGTAAGTGAATCTGCAACTGTCAAAGTGATTACAACATATCAAACTGCCTGCCCAAATGTCACATATTGTAAAGCGGTGAGTTGCCAAAAATTGAAACAACTCCCAATGTAACTAAAAGATAAGTTTATAATGATGAAAACATAAAATAAATGTTGTGGACATGTTTCAATACAATGCCCTAGTATGGGACTTATATGCTAAGCAAATGCAAACAACCTAAAGTGTATGTTGCCTAACATTTAAACATGCCCAAAGGGTCTTAAAAAAATGCATCTAAACATCCATGTGCCAAAAATAGATACATTATAAAAAATAGCAGTCTAATAAATGTTGTAAGGAATCAACTCAACCTACAACATGCACTCTGCTATTATCTCCAACTGATCAAATGAGTTCAAGTCCTCTAGATAACTCACACAGCATAAATAGGAGATTCAAAAACTTAGTTATCAAAAAGTGAGAATTGAAAAACTTCATATGGTAAACCTATCTTTAAGTGTTCCCACCAACTCTAATCTACATCTATCAAATCTTTTTCATTTCCTTAGGTGAATTCTTAACCATGCTTTGCAAAAAAAATGTAGTGATAATCCACTTAACCATTTCTTTCTTCCTAGTGAAATTGATTGTCTTAGTGGATTCCTTATCAATTGCATATTGTTGACTTAACCTCTTAAATGGATTTTCACTTGTAGGTTTTACCTTATCCTGGGTTGTATTGTTAACTAAATTATGGATTGAATTAGATTCATTACCTTAGTGAGAGGTTTGTAAATCATCTTAGTTCTAACATTACTTGAATGTGAAGATGCATGAAGCTTAAAACATCTATCAATCCTATGTCCACTCACTTTACAATGAGTACAAACAACCTTCTTAGGTGAGGTCTCCCTTTTACCTCTTCTTGATTTTCCATGATGAGAATGGTCTTGAACACCTGCAATCTACTTAATCATAGCATGTCTCTTCCCACAAAATACAACATTGTGGTTATGCATCCCATAAAAAGTGCATGGAAATGAATGCATTATCTTCTGAATGTTAAATCCAAATTTCTTAAACATAAAAAGTGGATCAGAAGATTTAGTGCTAACTCTAGTGTAGGAACTAGGAGGTAGAATCTTAATACCTCTTCTACCTTCCTTCTCACACCGTACATGCTCTACTAGTGGCCTCAGTTCTTTACTATTAGAAGCTTGTCTTCCTTTAGCCATGGAAGAAACTTCTCCATCATCCACCTGCACACTAGTATAACCCAAACCTACATGAAGAGGTTTATGTTCAACCTAAATTGGGTTAGATATACCTTTGCTATCTCTACCAAGTTCTCCTCCATTATAACCCATTTTAAACAATAATTTAGATCCTATGCCCTTAGTGTATCTTTCAAAATCACCAAAAATAATATTACTAGAATCTGAATCTGAAATGGTAGAAGAACATGAAGATTCCTATGGTGAAAAACTTATACTGCACTCATTCATAGTTTTTTCATCTGAAGTTGAAGGCTTTACCTTTTCACACTCACCACATTGCAATATAATCAAGATCTCATCTTTGGATTCAAGCTCCGATTTTAAACTTGCAATTTGCTCTTCAAGGGAATAGAGCTTGCATCTCAGGAATGCATTCTCATCCTAAATATGGTTTTTGATGCTTTCAAGCTTTTCCATCTTGGCTTTATGTGACAACTTGCCCATGGTTTCTTGCAAACACACTAATTTTACAACTGCACACTGCAATATAATCAAGTGATATGGATAACCAATAAAATGAAAGCAACTATCAAAACTCAATTAGAAGCTAACCTAGCATCCTAACTAATATGATATCAAATTGATCCACAAACTACGTTGATTCAACTCAAAGTGAAGTTTTAAGTATGAATACTAAAATTTCTCAAAACTTAACAAATTCTCAAAAAACTCAAAAGAACTTGCAAAATGTTTGGCATAAAATGTTCTAAGTTATTGAACCAGTTTTCTCAATAACGTTGTGTTATAGTTGTCAAAATTTGAATTACTTACATGAGTTCATTTACTAATTAAAATCAAATCAGCAAACTAAATCAAAATCATGCACAATAATGACAATTAACAAAAACATGAAACGTGATAATGGATTTTTGCTCAACAATTGATGCCTACATCTCTAGGTTCTCCAAAGGAGTGGATAATTTCCATTAAGGGCACTTCAAACACCTGGAAACAATAAACAACTTTCCTGCAAGTTGATCTCTCAATGCAAAAATTCACCTTCACCGTGACTAATAATCAATCCCGGCACCTTCAATATCTATGAGTCTTTACCCTTGCAAAGTTGCTTCAAAAGTCCTAAAAATGTCCTCTATGGGCTTTAAAATACTCTTCCAATATGCAAATTGGATAAAAAGAGTATTAAGACTAAATATTATGGCCAGAAAATGGATAAAAATCCATTACATAAGCTTTCCCAAAGCTTTTACAAAGTCTTGGCCTCTTAAAATTAAAAAACACAGTCCAAAACTTCTCCTATTCAAGAAAAAATTAATGCCTTTTATAACACTTCAAAACCCATGGCTAAAGTGGTCAAGGCCTTAACCTTTTAGGCACCAGGTCTCAAGTTCAAAACTACCTTCCTCCATTCTAGGCACCTAGGGATGTGGGAAAGGGCATCTTTCCTCCATTGGCATGCTTTGACCAAGGAAATAGTCCCACATTTGTTGGGAGAGTTGGTTTTAATGCTTTAAATAGTAAATTTGTTGAAGTTTTCAAATGGCAAGGATTTGGGTGCCAACTTTGGCCACCACCCAAGCTTAGTCAAATGCCTAGGAATGAGGGATGCATGTTTAGTGGAGTGTTTGTGGTGTGGAGGTTTGGCGCCTATATACATTTGAATTTATCAAATACCATGTGCATAAAAAAACACCTAACCAATATTTTTTGCCCCCTAATTTTTTTTGCCACGTGTCAAATGGTTGTTGGCCCACTTGGAATTTCAACAGTGCCACATGTCAACCTCTGATAGGTCCAAATGTTGAAACGTCCTCGAATCACGTGTCAAATGTCACAAGTGACATTTTTTGAGAAATCTTCAAATGGCCATAACTTTTGCATACGGTGTCCATTTTACAAAATGAGAAAAGTGTCAAAAAGCTCTCAATGAGCTCTAAAGTGTGCCACCACTAAAACTCTAAATTGGAACCATTATTAGAACCTAATTTTTGATCACACCCCTCCATTTTAGGCATTTAGGCTCTCTTTTCTAGGCACCTTGACTCCTTCTTAGGTGCCAAGTTGGAATATTTCCTTGGGTGGCATGATAGACATGGAAAGGTGGTGTGGCATGCTTGAAAATTTCAAATAACATGTGATAGATGTTCATAATCAGTGGCATATGGAGTTGCCCCAATGAGGGAAAATAAATAGGATGATTTTCCCACAGGTAGTTATAATCATCGACATAGGTGGGAAAATAATGATTTGCCTAAAAGTGGTTAGAATCATTGGTAAGATAAAAACATACCCTAGTTGGGTAGAAGAAAGAGAATGATTTTCCCAAAGGTGGTTATAATCATCAATCTTAAAATGGATGAAAACACAATGATTTTCCCAAAAGTGGTTAGAATCATTGGTAATGCAAGTGGGACAATATAAAATGACTTGCCCAAAGGCAGTTATAATCATTATACCCCGATAGTGGAAAACATGATATGGAAGATGATGGAAAATTGGAATAGGGGAAAAATATGAATTAGGCAACCTGCTAGTAAGGAGATGCTCTTCTGAAATAGCAAGGGAGAAAATTCTTTCATTATTTAATTTCTCTATTTGGGATATGATTTGGATTAGATTGAGAACTTCATTGGTGCCAAGGAGATACATTGTTGCTTCATTTCCATGTAGACTCCTCGAGCTAATTTTTACTTTAACATGTGATGGTAGGCATCATGATAGAACACCATGATAACTTGGCCTAAATATGCATAAGGACTGACATGTCATCTAATGTTCAATTTAAAATAATGCACCAATGATAAAAACCATGATGATAATGTTGATGTATGAATATGGATAGATTCAAGAATAATGTGCAAGGAATCACCTAATGAACACACACAGACTGAATCAAATCACAACAAGAAAGTAAACAAATAGTCAAACAAATAAACAAATAGAAAGATAAGAAAATAAAGAAATAAAAAAAACAAAGAGAAATAGAAAACAAATGATGGTTAATCACAATGTTAGTACAAACAAGATGACACAAACAAGATGATAAACATTACCCTTAATGGATAGGAAAAAACATAACAAACAAATAAAATGTCGGAATATAAGAAAAGGAAGGGGGTGATCGAGCTATCTCCAGATGCATTAGGCAAGTAGATGTTGCCTACATATTTTTATGGACGTAATATCCAAAAAAAACTTTAGGCCAAATGTAGTTATCCCAAGAAATGGGAAATAATAAAATGATGAGAAAGAAAAACATGATGAATGTTATAGAATAATATGGGAATGAGCTCGCAAAATTGTGAGATCATGGGATAAAAGGCCAAAAAGGATTGGGAAACTAAATGACAGGTGGTTATTTATGACTTAGTAAGGGTTACCAGAATCCTTAAGGCAAATAAGTGGTCAATGTTTTTGGTTTTTCTAAATCATTTTTACCAATGTTTTTAGAATTTTCTATGTATCTCAACTCAATTAAGAATGATGAGATACTAAATGATCCAAGCTCAAAAAATGGTGAGAGTGTGGAAAAAGGGTGACTAAGCTGACCTCAATGTAAATTAAGTGCTACATATATAGTCCTAGGATGGGACCTCAAGTCACTATAGTTTCGCTTTATAGTAGAGGATTCTAACTAGTGTAGCAACCAATTCAAATAAAACAGGCAAAGTTGGTAAATGGCACAGTATGGCATAGGCATGACAAGGTGGTACTTCAAGGCATGATAAACAAGTGGTGCCCCTAGTTTTCCCATAAGTAGTTATAACTAGAAAATAATGGTATAGATTAATGATGCTACTTTGCCCATAGGTGGTTATAATTAGTAGCATGACTGTGAAATAGTGATTTTCTCAAAGGTAGTTATAATTAGGCCCACTTGGTATATAATAGAAAAAAATGAAGGATACAACTACCAAACCTCTATCATACTATTATAAAATATGGCTTTTGTTTGAATACTGAAATAATTGATAAAAACTTGATCTAAATCTATGTTGAAAGTGACTGAGGAAGTAATGGAATGCAACCAAGGTCAAATTATCTAGGTAAAATGGATGAAAATAAATTAGATGATAGAAAAGGTATGGTGGAATGATATGGTAGAATGGCAATGTGATAGAATGGTATGGTACAAAGAATAAAGTTGATATTATGGTACAGCTTAAAACAGTCCTCATAGACAATACACCAAGTCACTCAAGTGAAGTAACATTTGACGTGTATAATGTTCATCAGCTCATGAAGTTTTTCCCCATTTGGTGTAGCGAGCTCATATGCTCCTAGGCCATAGTTTGCAATAATGATGAAAGGGTTGACCCAGTTAGGTTTGAACTTGCCTTTGTGTTTCTTCTCGATCGTGGTATTCTTTTGGTTTTCTTTAATAATAAGATCACCAATCTCAAATTCTTTGTGTTTCACATGCCGATTGTAATGGCCACATAGTTGGTTCTAGTATTCTTGTAGGTTATTTATTACAGCCATACATTTTTCATTAATTAACTTTAGCTCTTGCAGGCAAACTACTCGATAGTCTTCATCATCTAGGACATGCTTAAAATATATGTGTAATGAAGGTAACTTGACCTCAATGGCAAGAATGGTTTTAGTACCATAAATAAGTGAATATGGAGTGGCTCCTATTGGATTATGGTGGTTGGTGTATTATACCCAAAGGGCATAGATATTTGAAGGTGTCAATCATGACCAGCATCATTGAAAATATTCTTAAGGATGTTGACAATGGTTTTATTATATGCTTCTACCTAGCCATTACCTTATGGGTAATAGGCCATGGAAAAATGTTGCTTAATCTCATACTCAGCATATAGAGATTTGACATCCTTATTTTTGAATGGTCTACCATTATCAGATATAATTTTAGAGGGGATAATATAGTAGCAAATGAGATGGTTAAAGATGAATTTGTAGATTATCTTTCCAATCACATAAGTGAGGGCTATAGCTTCACCCCACTTAGTGAAATATTAAGTGGTAGTAGGGATATGTTTATAGTCATCAGAATGAGGTGGTGTTTATCTTCCCAAAGAGATTGAAGACCCATGTTGAAAATGGGCATGGTGTAAGCATTGGTTTCAAAGTCTTGTCTAGCGTATGAATCAAATTGGCATGCCATTGACATTTATCACACTTTTTGATATATGCAACTACATCTGCATCCATTATTGGCCAATAATATCTAGTATGTAAGAGATTTTTGTATAAGACTACCTCGCTAGTGTGGGCTCCACATACTCTTGTTTCTATATGATTTTCACTTTTCACATTCAGAAAGGAAATGAGAAACTAAAATAAATGGTCTAGGGTTAGAAGATACCCAGATGAGGTCTTGCACACCAAATTCAGACGATGAAAGGAATTCCTCTTTGGTTGTGGAGGATGACACTTGTAGAAGAAAGAGACTAAAACAAAGAAGGCATTAGATGAGGAGATGGTGGGCTGCCAAGTAAAAGCTTGATCCCAAAAGTACAAAGACTTCCTTAAGGGATGTCAACCCACTGATTGATAAAAATAATGTCTAATAAAAGGCAGAATGATAAAAGATTGAAATGATTAAAAATTAAAATAGAAATAGAAGCAAATGCTTACCTGAATGCTGCTATCAGTCTAGTCACAGTCACCGATGTTAGTTAGTCTGTCGATATCGATTGTCAAGGTCTGTCGATGTCAGTTAGTCTGCTGATGTCAATTTGGGTAGTGGCTAGCATCGATTAGGGAAGAAGTTTTTGGATGAGGTCTGGATGGGTATGGACAGGTTTATGGTCTTTGGACGAGGTCTGGACGGGTCTGGGCGAGTTTATGGTTGACAAGATGCTCTACAGAATGGTTTGGGTCTGTCTAAGGTTCTGAGAAGGATGCTCTGGATGGTCTGTGCAGAGTTGTAGGGGATTCAAATGGATATAATGTTAAAAAGGGATAGAGGGGTAGAGGAGGCCTTTCAGCCTCTCTGAGAAGGGTAGGTTGGGTTTGTGTTCTGGTTGACAGTCTAAGAGTTGAATAGGAGCTAACTGCTAATACATTTCTAGATTATTAAAATAAAATAAATGAAACATACATAGTTCATACCTGTTGAAGGAGTGTTGCTGATGCTTGTACCTGTTGCTGATGCTACTGGTGTGGAGGCCTTGTTGCTGGTGGAGTGGCTGATGCAGAGTACCTATTGTTGTTGTAGCTTGTTGTGTGCTTGAGAGAGAGAGAGAAAGAGAGGTCAAAGTCTGGGTGCCAGATGATTTTTTGCATTTGAGAGAAGAGGATGCGAGAGAGAGGAGACCATAAATCACCTCTGGGCCAGTCTTAAGCAATCGACGTCAGTGATCCCATCGGCATCGGCCGACAGGTAACCGATGTCGGCAGTTGAAATAATGGCAAAAAGGCTAAAATTAGCCTTTCGCTTGTTCTTCCAACTACTCGGGTCAATTGGTCATGCGAAAACGGTCGAAGGTGGATAAATAAACGTGAGGATTAGTGGAGGGGAAGTTAGAATAGGTCATAGGGTGATAAATGAGGGTATCCAAGGGAAAGGAATCCAAGGAGAGGAGAGGTGGCAAAGGGCGTTTGTTATTAATTTAAAATAGATGATTATTCTAAATTAATAAGTGTGTGTTAGGAATGCTAGGAAGTGGACCAAGGGGACCAAGGGGGGAGTCGACCAAGGGTTAGACATGATTTCAGTGTCTACACCTTCATGAACTTCCCATAATGCTAATGTAGATTCTCCCAAAGTTAAATAATGAAGCAGAGTTCCATCAAAATTGTGGTGGTATAGGGTTGGTTTGATTAAGGTATAATGTGTGGCATGGTGGATAAAGGCTTTGGATTATTTTTGGGATAGGTTTAGTGGCATAATTTGATCATGGAGGTAGGTGTATAGGTCTAAATACCAAGTAGAGATGGGACCAATAATATCATATATCATTACAATAGTTGACGGTTCATGAGTTGGTGCTAACAAATTTTTAATGAGAAACTAGTATATTTTTACCATATCTATATGAAAAATCAATGATCCAATGGTGACCATGGCATCTATTATTTTGTTATTGGCCCTTGGTATATGTTCAAACTAGACATCAATAATTTATTGTTTGAGAGTGTCGACCATGGCTTTATAGGGAATCAACTTGTCATCTTTGGTCTAAAAATGATCTGCAACTTGATTGATGATTAACTGAGAATCACCATAAACCTTTATATCTGTTATGTTCCATTATACTACCTGTCAAAGCCTTGAAATGAGTTCTTCATATTTGGCCATATTATTGGTACAAGGAAAGTTGATCCTGAATAACTTAGGGATTAAATCCCCTTGTAGAGTAATAAACAAAAGACCTACCCCCAAATCATGTGTTATGAATGAACCATAAAAATACCACTTCTAGTGCTACTTCTCAAGAGGTGTTTTAATGATGGTCATAATGGAATCATCTGGGAATTAGAATGTTAGTGGCTTTATATCTACAAGGGGTGCTTTAGCAAGTTGATCTATGAGAACTTTCCCCTTGATGACTTTTTGGTTAACATATTCTATCTCAAACACACTGAGAAATATGATCCATTTGGCCATGCAGACTTGTAAAGTTTTTTGGATAGTAGATACTTGAGTGGGTCTACTTTTTAAATGACCATGGTCTTATTATTCAACATGTAATGGCATAGTTTTTTAGCTATGAAGACCATAGCTAAATAGGGTTTTTTAATGGGTGTATAATTATGCTCGTACACTACTAGTGTACAACTTAGATAGTATATAGCATGTTCCTTGCCACTATCATCATGTTGAGCTAGAATTTCCCCTGGGCTTTATCAATAGTTGATAGGTATAGAAGGAATGGCTTTCCTAGCATAGGAGACAATAAAATAGGTGGATTTGCTAGATAGTCCTTCAAATGCTAAAAATCTTTCTAACATTTGGTATCCTAATGAAATTCTACCCCTTTCTTTAGCAAGTGTGTAAATGGGTGGCACTTATTATCCAACTGAGATATGAATCATCTAAGGGATTGTATTTTTCCCTACAAACTATAGAGTTTCTTTAAATTGGTTGGTGGTGGCATCTTTATTATGGCTTGTACTTTAGCTAGATTGACTTTTATGCCTCAACAAGACACAATGAAGCCAAAAAATTTGTTAGAAGTAACTCCAAAAACACACTTATTTGGGTTGAGCCTAACTTTGTACTCAAGCAGTCTCTCAAATATCCTTCTCAGTGTTGTTGGATGATGGGACCTGGTTTTTTATTTGCCTAGTATGTCATCAACATAGTCTTCACTAATATCATACATCATATCATGAACTATGATGGTTGTATCTCTTTGGTAGGTGGCCCCAATATTTTTGATACCAAATGGCATAACCTGATAATAGAATGTTCCCCATGAAGTGGTGAATGTTATTTTGTGTTAGTATTTTGTGTGATTCAGATCTTGTTTTACCCTAAAAATCCATCCATCAATGAAAGCATTTCATAACCCACTATGGAGTCAATAATCATGTCAATGTTTAGCAAAGGAAAGTCATCCTTGGGGTACGCTTTATTGATGTCTCTAAAATTAGTGTAGATTTTGATTCCTTCTAGCTTCTTATTGACTGGTATAATATTAGAGATCCATTGAGAATAGTTGATCAGTCTAATACATCTCACTTCCAAGATCTTTTCCAACTCTTTCTTGACTAATATAGAAATGTAAGGATGCATTTTGCATAATTTTTGTTTCACTGGTTTGGCATCAGGATGTACCATAAGGTGGTGTACAACCAATGCAGGGTCCAAACCAGGGATGTCAGAGTAGGCTTATGCAAATATATCAACAAATTCCCTTAATAGAGCTATAAAGACTTCACGTTCTTCCTCAGTGAGGGATGCGTCTAATTTGATCCACTTTGGGTCATCTAGATTCTTAATGTTAACCTCTATAGCATCTTCCACTAGAAAGGTCAAACTATCTTCAAGAATAGTCATCAAAGATCTAAACTTGTCTATAATAGTAAAGTCTTCTATTAGGACTAGCTCTTTAAGTTCTCTTAGGCATGATGAATTAGAATCCCCTAATGGTAGGGATGGCCAAGTGATAAATATTGATAGAAACTCTTAGATGATTCAGTCAAAAGCATATTATTCTTCAATATTAAACTTGGACCGGTAAACAAGTTCATCATTGGTGGTCTTTTAAAATATGTTTGAGGAAGGTTGAACACCCCCATCTAATGGTTCCTAAAACAAGTTTTCACCACTAGACTGGCCTTTATCTTTACTATTTTCTTAGTCTGAAAGTGCCTCAAATAGGTTTTCACTTTGTGACCTCAATGTTTTATTTGTTTGTTTTTGGCTAAGGGTGTTCATCTATTTTCCAAAATAGGCTTTAAGATCTAGTTTGATTGAGAACCCTTGTTTGTGGTCTCCCAATGGGACATTGTCCCTAAGGCCTAGAAAACCACAGAAGGCCTCATCATTCTAAAAATAATCAACCAACACATTGGATTATTTTTCATCCCAGTCTATTAGTTGGGGGTCATATAATGGAAGTGGATTATGTCAAATAACTGGTCGAAGGGTAATAATGGCATTAGTGTCAAATAAATTGGTATTGGCTAGGTCATTGAAATAGCTATGATCAAACTCTACTTCATGATTGGAATCATTGTCACTAGTCATTGGTGATGAAACTTGAATAAGATATGTGGGGTCACCCACAAGCACTTTAAATCCAAGACCATACGTTCCTTTGTATTGAGTGGTAGAAATTGGCTCAAGTGGATCATGTTTATTGAGTCCAAGGCCTCCTCCTTCATAGGCATGATTTTCCATGATTCTATTTGAAATGGGATACTTGGAATTTATGTAAAAATCAGCCAATTTATCATTATACAACCATGATTCATCACCTTCAAGTGGGTCCTATTATTGGCTAGAGGCCAATATAAAATTGACAGGTGTTGGACTATGCAGATGGCCTTTGCCCTTTCTTTGTCATTCTATGAGTGGTTTGGATTTTAGTCCAAAGGACTTGGGGTTATATATAAGTTTGGTAATGTGGAAGGTATCATGGGTCAAATATTCTCTTGGGCCATTAGTCAATATGGTATAATGATTAGATATTTTAGGAGGTATCATGTGGGAAAGTGAATCAAAGGTGTCAGGGTCAATACAATTGGCCTTTGGTGAATCAACAAGTATTTCTTTCCTTTTGTCCTTCTTTGTAATTGCATTAAAGTTGAAATGGTAGTTATAGCTTTGGAATTTGGCCTCTAAATGCTTACAATGTTCATATGGCTGAAAATCTCCATGGATTGTGACCTCCATACCTGAATGGGGGAACTTGATGCACTAGTGTTATGTCAAAGGGATTACACAAATCTCATGTATCCAAGGTATACCCAAAAGCATATTATATGAAAAATCAAGGTCTAACACATGGCATAGAGTATCATGGGTTAAAGGCCCAATGATATTTGGCAAGTTGATGGTGCCTTGTGATTCATCTTCTTTATTGTCATAGGCCTTGATGGTGATTTTTTGCTAAAAATATGCTATCGTGTACCCAAGAATCTTGATGACCTTTAGATACATAATATTTAGGCATGATCCATTGTCTACGAGGACATGTTTCACTTTGAGCCATAGTATGAAAAATTTTATGTAGAATGGATTATTATGTAAAGGGCCAAGGGATGACATATCACTTTGGTCAAAGTTCAATTGCTGGCCTAGAGCTAGATATCCAACCAAAGTTTAGAATTTGTCTAGATATATATTATTCAGAACTTGGTATTAGCTAAAGAATTTTGTTAAGATGTTCTTGTGGATTGTATATGTACGCAGTAAATCCAAAATAGAGATTTATGTAGGTGTCTTTTGTAATTATTCCACAATATCAAACATTTTTTCTTGGATAGAGGTAAATATATTGTTCTTAACTTGAATGGTTGGTTGGATGATGGGTGGAGTGGTAAATGGTTATAGGCATGGTATGGTAATCGTTAACCTTTGTATTATGATTGGATAATTGGGATTAGATATAGGACCATTTTTGCTAAAAAATGATGGTAGAGGGGGACCAGATAGGATAAGTCTCAGTTGGAAGTGTACTTTTGCATGGTCATAGGCTAATGATGAGTTATCATTATGTGGTCCAAAGTGAGAGTCCTTACTTGCGAATTCACCTGTATACAGTCCTAAGTCAAGGAAGGATCATCAGTATGGTTTGGTTGATTACGAATGATTAGAAATGGTATTGTTTGATTGGTACTTAGTCTTGGATTGACAGAGATTGTGTTAATGTGACCTCTTTTAATATGGCCTACAAACTTGTTGTAGTCACGTGTAATTGTATGGTAGGTCTAAAGGTTATTAGCATCATTATGGCCTTGGTTTTGTCCATTCATTTGACATTATTGGTTCTGTTGTTGATGTTATTGGTTTTGTTAGTTTTGCCTTGGCTATTGATATTATTGTTATTGTTGTCCTGGCTGTTAATGCTATTATTAATGGTTGTTATGTTGGGTAAATGGGTCTAATAGATCCCAAGGTTATGATTAGATGTAGAGGATCCATGATCCAATGTGATCTCTCCATTTTCTAACATATTTTCAATCAAATGTTTAATTTTCACACAATGGCATAAATTATGTTCATTAACCCTATGATACTCACAAAATTCATTTTACTTGTACTAGTTTGGATAGTCAACACCCTCAGGATAGTGTTTTGAAATAGGCCAGTTAATCAAATTAGTTGTGGTAAGCTTGTGAAACACAAATTCAATTGGATTTCTAAGGTCACTAAAGACACGATAAGTAGGCACATTTCTCCTTGGAGGAGGGTTTTGCAAAGGCAAAGGTTGATGTACTTATTACACTAGTCTAGGTTGTTGCACTTGATACATTTGTTGAATCAGTTATTGGTGAGGAGTAATTTGCATATGCGACATTTGTTGAGCAGATGGTGTTTACACCATTTGGACATGTCACAACTTGGTTACTCCATTTCCTACAATATTTTCATTATGATTAAATGGCTTGGGTTTGTCATAATTATTGGCCTAGGTTTATTGTGATGCTTGGATTTGGACTTGGTTCTAATTTTGGCCATTGTTCTAGTTTTGATTCTAGCTCTGATTTAATGAGGTAAGTTTAATGACCCCTTTGTTAATAAGGACTCTTTCAATCAGCAAACCTTTGTTAATGATTTCCTTAAAGGTATGTGTACACTGTAACTCCAAATGGTAAGATATCTCATCATGCAAATTTTTGGTAAACATAGTGGCTAGTTGCTTATCCGATAGATTGTGGGTGAATCGGCTTGCAAGTGCTTTCCATCACTACAAATAACTTTTGAAGCTTTCTCTAACCTTCTATTTGGCCTATGTCAAATCTATCAATGAAATCTCATGTTCAAGAATGTAAGATAAGTGTTGCACAAACTTGTCTGAAAGATTGTCAAAATCAAAAACAAAATTCTTGGGCAATTTCAAAAACCATTCTAATGCTTGTCCTGCTAGGCTTCTTAGAAATAATAGTAAAAGGTATATATCACTATAGGCCATTGGTTGGCATGCAACAAATAATTCCATCAAATGGGACTTGGGGTCACCTTTCCCCTAATACTTGTTAATATTTGGTGTTTCATATCTTGGAGGAAATGGTATCTACAAGTAATTCATATTCAAAGGACATGAACACACCTCATCCAAATTAAATGTTTTGGTTTGTTTACCATCTTGAATGAGGGAAATTGCATCCTTCATTTCTTGTAGCTCTTGTGTGACGGAACCAGTGGGAACTTTGGCTTGAGGTGGAGGTTAGGTGGTCAAAATTATATTACTTTGATCAAGGTTTAGTGGAGGCATTTATTGGGGAGTGTTGGTTTGGTTTGAGAATGGACCAAGAATATGTATACCTGGATTTGGGTGCAATTGTTGAAATTGCACATGTTATTATGTGATATTTTGGTTGAGATTGGGTATATGGGCTTGGATTTAGGGAAACTGAGATTGAGATGGAGGGATATGGTTGTACTATGCCTATTGAGGTTAAATAGGGACATGCTATTGACTAGTCATACCTGGTTGATTGAGGGAAACTTGTGAACCAAGGCCCTATTGTTAAACTTATAGCACATTTGGTGTGAAAGGAAATTATTACTTAATTGGTATTTATGGAATATTAGAACTTCTTGTTTATGTGAATCCATGTTGGGAAGTAGATGCATGTTGGAGATTCTATATTTGTCATTGACCAAGACTTGTACATTGTTGGTTAGACATTATTATTTTTTATATTAGCATGTTGGTCTATGACTAAAGAGGTGTGTTCATCACTAACTGATGAGGTGGAACATTTATTGCCCCTATTGAGGTGCCAAAATGTTTTGCCTCTATTGTGTGGGTATGTTAAATGGTGCCTATTATTATGGAATGTTATTCATCACCTATTATGATAGAGTAACATTCATCACATTTTATTGAGGCATGGCACTAGTCATTGATGGACTACTTAATCCTTAATGTTGGGTGCTTAAAGAATAAATTAGTTGTGGATTAGAGGTAGTTGGTTGAGGTTGGGAAGTAGAAAATCCTACCCCCTAAGTTTTTGAACCACTTGGTGTTGAATAAAGGCACATTTTGTTATGGACTATGTGTTTGTGTGTTAACACCACTTTGGTTTAGATTGGATGTTTCTTGCACATTATCCCCTAGGTTTGCCTCACTATTCTACCTAGAAGTAGAAGACACTTCTTCAATAGTTGGGGTATTGAACATGTTTTCTACCAAAGTACTTTGTGTAAATGGGTCTATACCCTAATTCTCTTGGCTTGTCAATTTAATTAAAACTCTTATTGAAAGAGCTAGTTCTATAAGAAGAGTACTTGACATAGTCATATTGCTAAATTTATGCACTAAATTCAAATATATTTGGTATGTTGTCTACATTTGTATGAAATAATCATCTATAAGGCCTTTTCATATGACAAGCATACAAGGGTCCTGATACAATATCGACACAATATCATGAGGCTTGCTAGAAGAGGCATGTTTAATGTTCTAATTGTAAGGCATGGTATAAGGCCCTCTTACTAGACTTGGCAAGTTTTCATGGGGAAAGTCCATCAAAAACTTATCCCCTACCTTTGTAACTCTAATTAAGACTTTTTATTTATTTCCAAGCAAGTGATGATCAAATAAGTATGGGTCATAGACTTATGGCATTATAACATAGTACAGTTACTATTAGACTTATTCTACAATTGTACGTACATTAGTGAGGTATTAGGCAATTTGTTCTTGGTCCTAATTTGAGTATGGAGGCATGTTTACCAAATAATAAGCCAAATTATTGACTATGTTCCCCTATTTGAGTGTTTTAAGGTAGATAAGGATCCATCTCATAAACAACATCATCTCTATAAAGGTCTTGAACAAAGTCCTCTTGCATGATAACATTTCCATATCCTAGATTTTACATGACACCAATATGTGTATACTGAGACATGGTCAAATATATGGTGAATGCTTCATGTTAAAAGGGGTTAGAGTTCTACAAACTCTAAAAAATAATGTCTGAAAATATAAAAGGTTTAAACTAGGTCTAACTTGGTCAAAGGGATGGATCTATATCTCCAAAGTTGTTTGTGATAAAACTTAGTATAAAATAGTATAACATCAAATGTCTAATGTGAAATATTTCACACAAACAAGATCAAGTGGATGAACTAAAAACAAAATTCTAAACTCTAGGTCCTAAGTGTTCCAAGTAGGTATAAACTAGGAAAAGTAAACATTGCTAGGTTTTTTGTCTAAACACGACATCAAAAGCTAGGCTCAAACAATGGCATGTGCTAGGACTCTTGGCCAAATGTGACATCATAATATAGACTTAAAACAAAGGGGTGTTTAATATAAAAAACTTGGAACACTTTGGCATAAACTAGGCATTTGATTTTTAGACATAAACTTGGTCAAATTGATGAGGCATAAAACAAAAGGAACTTGGGGATAGATTATTTTCCCCCAAATGATGTTACAAACAAATAGTTTTTGAATTTGGGTAAAGAATTAACCTAAGCTACACAACACAAAAGAGAAAAAAAATTATCTAAGCCCTAATTAGACAAGGCCTAAACAAAAATCAATCAATATTTGAATCAAAAATTATCAAGGTTAATAAAAACTCAACTTAGGAAAAAATAAGATTTTTATAAAAATAATCTAGACAAATATGAATAGCATAACTACACTAGACAAAAACAACAAAGGCATACATGGTTTTAAATGTGAAATTTGGACAAGATAAGACAAGACAAGACAAGACAAGTTTTATGAAATAATTTGAGTAGCATAATGGCATTATCACTCTCTAAAGATATAAACAATGGTTTGTTTCAAAGACTCAAGGCATAAAACTCGAATTAATTTGGGCAGTGTAACATTACCCATTTCAATCAAGTGACATACAAAATGTTTTTGACATAAAAATTCTAAGGTAAAGCAAGGTGTCAAATAGATAGCATAATGTCTCCTCAAATAATGGAGTAATGTAGACATAGAACTCATTTTAATGTGGTATAAATAAACAAAGTTTTAGACTCAAAAAATCAAGAAATAAAGAAAAATATCAAATACAACTAAGTAAATCATCCTAATCCCTAAACTAATAAGGTATGGTTAAATGGGGTTGACTAAAACTATAGTTTTTGAACATCTAGATTTATCCGAAATGTGATAACACTAGAGAAACATCACATCAACTGAGTTCATATCGATTGAATTACTATGCAAGGGTCTATTCTTTTGCATAGTGATTCCATCTATGGACTACTTAGTGGAATCCCCTAGTTAACCAGACCTGAATTGGGTTTTTGTTATGCAAGAAGAGGTTAGTTGCTTAACCCCCTAGGTCTCATAGTATATGTGCCCTAATTTATATACCCTGATATGGAACTGGGTTGAAATAATGCCAAGAGATGAATCCTCAAGTCAAAGCTTCCCTAAATAAATCATGAAGAGGCAATGACCTCCCCTCCATAAGCCAAATTGCATAAAAATAAATGACTAATTAAAAAGACTTTAGAGGTTGCTTTTAAATCACCCAAACCATGTCTGTTATGGGGAAATCCTAGACAACATTATTTCCATGCCTTAGACTAAGCACAAATTATAAGTGAAAAGGCACTTTTGGTCACTCAAGTTGCCTATAGGGGTCAGGTGGAGAACATACATGCACTCTTTATTTTGCATAAAAAAACAAACAAATAACAAACACTTTCAAGAAATTAAAATCTAAGTGAAGTGTTGATTTATTGCACCAAATTGAGATGTTTGATTAAGTTCTTTAGATCCTTAGCTTATTTGAAAAACTTGTAAGAATTTACACAAAGTCACTTAAGTAAAAACACCTATGTTTATTTTAAGCACTAAAAATGAAGTGTTCAAGACTTAGTCATTCTACGTTCCTTTTAAGCACTTAAAAATAAATGTTCAAGATTTATCAGTTCTTTTAAGCACCAAAATGAAGTTTTCAAGAGTTAGCTAAATTTATTTTAAACACCCAAAATGAAATGTGCATGACTCTAAACTTGTAAATTCATGCTCTATTCCCACCTTGGACCTGCAAGGGTTAGAGAGTTTCCCCGTGCTTTGAAGCAATTTCAATGATGAGCAAACAAAATTTCAAAACATAGCTCCCAAGTTTCATTTTTTAAAAACACAGAGACCGATGTCAGTTAGTAGGTAACCAATGCCAGTTGGTAATAACTGACATCAATTGATAAAGATCAAGATTAGTTACCTGTGAACCTAAAGGCAAAACCAACATGAGATAAAAAAAACATTAGTTAGCTCAAAATTAGATAAAAACTTCTCAAAACCTACAATATAGTGATTAGGTAGAGAGTATAAAGATCAATGAAACTAAAAAATAACAATTAGGAATGTAGGAAAGATTCAAAATCAAAGTTTTAAAACTATGTTTTCCCCTATAACTTGACTGATTATGGTTACCTAGAACTGATCTCGGTTAAGTGGAACTAATGATGATTTGGCAAGAACTGATGCTGGTTATGCCTGATTGATGTCAGTCTATGTGTAGATCCGAGTTAGTGTAAAAATCAAAAATATGATAAAAACTAAATTAAAACTAAATTTTGAAGACATTCAAGCATTAATTCAAATATTTATGAGTTTCATCATGGTCTCCGTGGTATGTGGGGTGCTTAGAATCCCACCAAGCATGCCATTTATGATCAAGGAATCCAAGAAGGAAGGTTAGATCAAGTTTTAGAACCAGTAACAAAACTTGAAATAAAACACACTAACATGCATAACACTTAATTTCCTAGATCATAAAGGAATCATAATGAAAAAACTAATTATAAACCCAACTAAAATGCAAAAAATGACTAATTCCTTACCTTCCTTGAATGCTCCAAGAGATTGTTGTGTGGCTTGCTCAGCTTATGCTCAAAGAGTCTTTGGCAATGCAGCTTGGCTATCTCCTTCTCTCCTGTTGATGTTGGCTTTGGCTTATGATTTTGGCATCATAAAACTATAGATTTAAATCTTTCTATCAAACCATCATTATAAATTTACTCTATCCAATCTCTCCAAATGAAGAGGTTGAGACTTTTATTTATAGGTTTAGAAACTAACCCCAACTCAGAGTGAGATAGATTGTAGTTTAGTCATGAAATCGGTTAAAACCTAACCTAAGTGAGTCAACATAACCCTGATAGAGTTAAAAGGTGTCAAAACCTCATGATTATCAATGAATAGGCATGGGTGAGATATTTTTATATATTTTCAAAGACTTGACAACTCACAAAAGTTAAATATGAAAACCTAGGATATTCTTGATTTTTGAATTTCCTTTTTAAGAATTTAATTAATTATTCATGGATAATTCAACTAGGTATTCTATCAGGTTTACCATTTTAATTAATTATAATTAGGAATTTTATCATTTTTAATATTTGAATTAATTTCATGTGTGCACTTGCCCCATTTAATGGGTCTATAGGCCAAATTGCAAGTTATAATGTCGTATGATATGACGAGATGAATCCATGAGAGGTTTTTATTGTTTATGGTAGAATACCACAATAAGAGATGTTTCAATGGGATTGTAAACTTTGATGAATGATACACAATTAAATTTGGGACATTTAATGATTCTTAGGCTTAATTTGCAATGGTTGGTAAGAATCGATCTGAAGTCCAGTATGAAGCCATTGGTGGCCAACTTTAGGTGTCTATAGCTAGAAATAGAGGAAAATGTGAAATGGTCAACAAAATTACCTATATTATTAAAAGGCAAATCCAAGCCCATTACAAATTATGGTTAAAATAGAGACTAAATCACACAACCATTCCTTATGAATATGAGGTCATAATTTTAATTATTTGGGAGTCTGATGCAAGAGCATCTGAGGCAAGTCAATAATAATGCATCAACAAAAAAGAGATAGGTTTTGGGGTAGAGTAATAAATTCCATTTTAAACACCTCAAAATAAGAATAAGATTACATATTTGGATTCCCCTCAAAAAGTTATGCAATTTTTAAAAATAGAAATTTATTTTGAGTATGTATGCAATGGTTACAGCCTTAAAAGTTTCTAAATTTTTTGAATATTGTGCATCATCTGCATGGAAAAACATTTGCACATGTGTTTTTGAACATAAGTCTTCCTTGTGATTATGATGTTAGTTTGCATTAAGTCTTGCATGCATAATATTTTGTGTACCCAAGTTTTTATGCATGTGATATGTTGTGCACATGAGTTTTATGTGTGTAGGATGTTTAGAGCATGAATTTTTGGTGTGTGTAAGGTTATGTATGTGTAATGTTTTGGATGCATATGCATATTTATGCATGGAATCTATTGAGTGTGAAAAAAAATTATATGTCGATCAAAATGGGTAGACTTGGGGAATGGTCTTTTTTTGGTATATGGAAGGAATGAATGCAAAGGACCAATGAGCCTTGATCATTAACTCAAATAATTATAAATTCATATATGGCATCTTGCATTTGGTAACATGGATTTGTCCTAACATGTGTCCATGTGTAAAACTTATATAAAGGTGTGCTAGGGAAGGAAAATATATGTTGGAGAGAGTTAAGGATCAATATTAGGGTTTGATCAATAGGAAGAATCATGTATCTTTAGGGGAAGACATCCGCCTAAAAAGAAGAGGCATAGAGTGAGATAGTGATAAAGAATATTTTGAGTAACTATGGAATTTTAATATTTAATAGCTCCACTATAATAGAGTAGTACTACAAAGACATAAGATAGAATGGTTGCACTTAGAAATTTATAGCTCAACATTTTATTCATGAAAATAGGTTTATTATAGTTGTTATGCATAGTGAGTCGATAAGTTATGTGGGTTAAGGCATCCCTTCACTAGGACCCTTAATCATGAATACATCACACAATGACAACAAGATATAAACTTAAGGGCTGTAAGAGATCACAATTCACCAAAAAAATGAGAAAAGTGGTTTTACACCAAAAATATAATATATCTACCCATTAACAATGCAACTAAGCCTAATCAAATTTATCTAATAAAATAATAAAATTAAACCTAATTGCAATAAATAATATTCTATAATAAGTAACAAAATCAAAGAGAGATTTTGATAATAACATATAATCTAGCATAAATCTAGGGACATTTAATAGAAAAAGATAACAAAAAACATGTCCAAAATAGGCGCTAAATAAAACCTAGAAAAATTGATACAAACATAGAATTTTTATTGAAGTGTCAAAAGTACAACACTTTCATAAGTGTTTTGATAGTTTTGGTAAATTTTGAATTATAATTTCAATACCATGTTCAGTTACTCTGAGCCTTCAAAAACATAACTCACTTTTCCTAAATTTTTGTATAGATCTCTGAGAAACTGATATCCTTCTTTGTAACCCTAATAACTCATTAGAGACTAATGAAAAACAAAATAATCAATGAGGTACTTGTGTTATCCCTCCATTATTATCAAACCCCAAATTTGGATAAAATTTGGAAAATAACACTTGATACACTTTAGAAAGAAACTCATGGATACAAACCTTAATCCTATATGCCTTTCATGCTAGCATGAATAAGTGGCATAATGAAATAAATACTTTAAATATTGATTTAAATTCTAGTCTAAATGTTGAAATTTTACTCTAATAGATCTCTTCAATAAATTCTTAACTTTTACTTTCAATTTATGTCTCACACCTTATCATTTCATATCTCATTTATTTTCATGTTCTATATGCACTAATTCCCAAGCATATTTATAGAGTTCAAATTTAAATTAAGACCAAATTAGCATGTAAGCCAACACAGAAGGGGCAGGAAAGGCTATAAAACAAGGAGGACAAGGTGTGGGGGACCTAAAACAAGGGCCCACACCATAACTAGATGCAGTCCATGCTTATGGTGATCAAGAACCATAGAGTGTGCAGTTCCAAGTAGTAAACCCAAAATAACAAAAAACATGCATGGGAAAGGGGAACTTGAAAGATAAGTTAGAACATGGCCAAAACATAATGAAAAAAGTGCTAATAAAAAATCTAATAAAGAACAGATGATTTCCAAACACATAATTACCCTAGAACAATGCAGTTTGACAATTAAAACTACCTCCATATCTAAATTAAGTGTTTATAATATCATTTATGCAACATCTCTTATATATTTTATTATTTAATTTTAAAAATATATATATTCCTCATTTTGCATTCATCGGTATTGGGTGCTCAAATTACTTTGCAATAATGTCAATGTTTGAGAGGTATCCATTCTACAAATTTGTTTGGAATTTGAATTAGGCCTTATCCCTTATAATGTTGAGTCTTTACACTCTCCAAGATTTAATCAATGTGACATAGGAGTGAATATTAATAAAAACAAGGCCAATGTGGTTTACCAACATGATACCTTTATTTAAACTTTATTTTGTCTTTGTGACCATTTTTTAAGCTTCAAACCAAGTTTTTCTAATGTTATAATAGACATCTCTCATAATAATCAAAGAGAAAAATAACAAATAATAAATAATGGTTTTAAACAAGAAGGAATCGATAGTGTCTAAAATTTAGATGCCAATTTAGACCTAAAGTTATAGAATGTACTTCAATCTACACTAAACAATAATAAACAATATCAAATTTTTCACATTGTTTTTGGGAATGCCAACTTTTATTCTCAAAATGACACCTAAAATATGCATGATGTCTTATAAACAATGGATTAAACAAACATGCAAGCACATGCCATTTTTTCATGAAAGTAGTGGATAGCAAATTACACAATAAATGCACTATTTAGCAAACCATACTCTATTTTTTAAGTCATGCATGCTTTGGTAGGGGTATCATGTTGGAGCTAGCTAATTATTTTTAAGAGGGTAGTGCTCAGTTATAGGATTTTATTAGTATGTGTACTATCCCCAACCAGTAGGGGCTGTAGAAAGACAAAAGCTCTGATACCACTATAATATCCCCTGTTTCCCTTCAATTCTGAAACTGGATATTTTACTAACTATTTCTCTGTATTTTGCTTTTTGATATTTTGCATGAATAAAGATATGATTTTACAAGATAACTTCAATTAAATAGATAGACGGTAGTATAATCTATCAACTAGCTAATCAGTGCTCTTATTATTCTTTAGAATAATTACAATAATGAATCTCTAGCCTGCATATAAAGTAATACAAATATCATCTCTAAACCTGATCTTTTGCAAATCTAGAATGGCTCTCGGGTTGCTATGTCAACAAAAAAGTCACCGTCATCGGTCGATATACTACCGACGTCAATCGCTGTCGATTGGCTTCCTACCGATGTCAATCTTTTGTGGCTGATGTCAGTCACTGGGATGCCGATGTCAGTTCTTGTGTCCCCTGCAGCGCTCTCTGGGCCGTGGTAGAATGGTATGAAATTGTATGGATCAATACAGATTTCATATAGAAGCAAGATAATATGTTGTGCCTTGTATTCTGGATACCTGATCTAAAGATCTCTATCTGCATAATTTATTGAATCAAAACATAATGAAATAAATACCTGAAATACCTGTGATAACTTCTGTGTGAAGTTATCTCTCAAACCTGTAAACCTCTGTGATAACTTTTGTATGAAGCTATCTCTCAAATTGGAAATAAATCGATTGATCTCTCACAACCTCTTAATCGCACACAATGAAGAGTGGACGTTCTTCAATGCAAATGGAATACCAGAACCCTTGGCTCAGTCTTCACAGAAGAATTCTTAGCAATAATCAATATCAATAATCAATCATAATTCTAACTCTCTCCCCATGAGAACCACTTATACCCTCAAAATATTTGCTTGCCCTAATTAGGGTTTCTTAAATTAGAATTAGGGTCTCCTAATTAAGAATTAGGGTTGCATAATTAAAATATGCTAAATAATTAATATTCAATGAAATCAATCAAATATTAATATCTCCCTCAATATATGTCTGATCCTTGAATCATCCAAAGCTGGTGAATCAGGGAGTGATTTCGCACATGACCATACCATCACAGGGATGCTCCACTAAGTGCCAAAAATCCCTATATAATAGAAGCTCAGGCAAACATGTCTGAAAGAGCCTGAATTAAAGCCAACTAGACAAATTCTTTGAATCGAAGCCAAGCCAAGCTCCATCAAGACCCTCTTGTTAGGAACCTCTTATCCAACGGAAGCATAATTGATTACTTTCTTATAAGCAATTAAACACAGAATTATACTAGAATGATTAAGTAACTAGAAACTTGAGACAGCAAAGAATTTGAGAGACAATACACACTCTTGTATTAAATACTACTAGAAGAAAATACAATAAGGAAGATGCCACTTCTTCCTCCACCTCAAAGGCTTGCCACACCTCAAGACCTTCTTCCCTCTCTCTCTTGCTCAACCACAACCAACTCAACAACCTGAGTTGTTAACCCCTCCTTGAATGCTTCAGCTGATCTCCTTGACCTTACACCTGTAGATCTCCTTGACCTTGCTCCTTGCTTCAATGCTTTTACTTGCCTGCTTGATTTTACAATACATGCCTCATGGGTCTTTAAATAGGATCCCATGCATACAAAAATAGAACTCTAATTACAATAATTAGACACGCAGCTCATGACTATAATTAGTCCTTAAACATGCAAACACTCACTTCACTTAACTGACTGTTCATCAACAGCAGTTCTGGAACCGCCACAGGTGACCGACATCGGCCCCTGTCTGTCTGGTGTTGGCCGACGTCGGCCAACTTCCTGCAGACACAGGTTGCCTTCTGCACTGCATCTGACCGACGTCGATCATGCTGCCAATGTCGATACTCCTAGATCTTCAGCAACCTCCCTTCTTCATGTCTGCAATAGTTGAAGCTTTTAGCTCCACACCCTAACAATCTCCCACTTGGAGATAAATAGCTACAACTGTACCTATACCTGTACACCATCGACTTTGTTTCCTTGGCTCTGTATCCCTCTTCAACATCACTCTTGAAGACCAACCACCACAAAACCTGTGATGCTATACCTGTCACTTATGCCAAAAGAATTTTGCTACTCCTAAATTCTTCATGACATACTTCTGAACTAACTTTACCCTTAGCTCAGAAAACTCCCTATATATGAAACCCTGCAACAAGCAACACAATACAGTAATAGGATAATGTAGCTAATATTATCCAACCTGGTAAAGATAAATACAATGGTCAAACCTCCATTGTCCTGCAGCCTAATCAAGACCATATACCATAGCCTTCTGTCTCATGTGTCCATCCCCTCTCTTCTCTAACTTGGGAATCCATCCCTCATCTAGTGCTTTCTTCCAGCTGACAACTCCACCAACAAATACCTATTTGGTTCTTCTCCAAGGACTCACACTCCTCATCCATGCCAAGCTCCCACTATTTTTGGATTTTACCTGCATTGCTTCTTCACATCTTCCTAGTTCTTGACCATCAATAAGCAATATAAAGAAGGTGAACAATGAATCTGAGGTTCACTTACCTTTTCTAACCTCCATATGGGCATTTGAGACTCCTTGACAGCTTGTTGTCTGCCCAACATCTATTCCAGTGACCGATCTCAGCCATCTCCCAGTCTGCTCCCAATCGATGTCGGTTCCCTGGACTGACCCTGACTGTCGACATCGTTTCCCTGGCTGACGCCGGTGTCCCCTCTACTGACGTCAGTTCCTGCCTGACCGATGTTGGACTTCTCCTGCCTGACTCTATCGACCCTGCTAGTCTACACATGACCGATGTCAGTATCTGCCTGACCGACGTCGGTTCCAAGTGATCGACATCGGTGTCTGTGTGTTCCTATAAGAGATGAATTCTTCATCCGTGAGCTCATATTGGATCAAACCCCTATCCATACTGCCCTGCTTAGAATTGTTTAGCCCCTGTGATTGATCTCTATCCTTCATCTCCTCCACAAACACCAAGGCTTCTTTGTTCTTGTCAAAAGCATCAAATTTCCTTTTCCTATAATGAACTCTATCTATGCTTTCTAAATCTGAACACATACCTTTTGAATCAAGAACGCCCATTCCCTTCTTATTCATGTGACCAAGCCTATTAAGCCACATCTTTGAATCTACAGCTGAAGTAGATAAACCAGAAGTAGAATCAGTAATACAAGTAGATAGATAAAGAGTACCTACTTTTTTACCTCTTGCTAAAACAAGTGCTCCCTTGGTAACCTTCCAAGAATCTGCTATGAGGGTTATTGTGCATCCCTCATCACCCAACCTTCCTATAAAAACCAAACTCTACTTCAGAATTGGGACATGCATGACCTCCTTCAACACCCATGTGTTGTCCATCTGTAATCTCAGGTGCATTTTCCCTTTGCCAACTATTTGACAAGGCGTACCATCCCCTAAATAAAGCACTCCAAAGTCTCCCTGGACATACTCATGGAACAAATCTCTGTTTGGGGATGTATGAAAAGAACCAAAATCTAAAACCCATGATCCTACCTGACTATCCAAAGAAAGTATGAGAGTGTCCTGTACCATAATATTTGCATCCTTTGCTTCTTCATTACCTTCATGTTGATTCTCTTTATGTCTCAACCAACACTCCTTTGTGTGTCCTCTCTTTCCACAAAACCAACAGGTAACACCTCTGGATTCGGATCTCCCTCCCACCTTCGACCTTGATTTTCTTTGCTCTATCTTCTCTCTTTGCCTTCCCCTGCTTTTTGCACTTAGAGCATTCCTTGATGATTCACCTGTGCTTCTCCTGCGTATTTCTTCATTCAAGATCACACTCACAACATCATCAACTTTTAAGATTTTAGAAGCAGATGCAGAATTACTTACTGCCATAACCAAACTATCCCAACTTTCAGGTAAAGAACATAAAATCAAGAGAGCCTTTACTTCATCATCAAAAACAATATTGACCGAAGCTAACTGGTTTACCAAACCATGGAAATCACTAAGATGAGTATGTACCGATCCACATTCCTGCATTTGCAAAGTAAATAGTTGCTTCATAAGAAATACCTTATTAGAAGCCAAGGGCTTTTCGTATAAATTCGCCAAGGACTTTATCAACTCTTCCATTGTCTTGCACTGTGATAAGTTGAAAATCACAGACGATGCAAGGCTCAACCTTATGGAACCTAGAGCCTTCTGATCAAGAACATTCCATTCTTCATCCTTCATATCTGTGGGCTTGCATGCAACCCCACCTAATGGTAAGTACAAATCCTTTTGATACAGATAATCCTCTATCTACATCCTCCAATGTTGATAATTCTTGCCCTTAAACTTCTCCATTCGTAGCTTACTTTCTTCTGCCATTGTTGAACTCCCACTCAATCAGAAAACCCTGTGAATGACCTGTAATCAAACAATAACCTGCTTCCTGCAAATCGTAGCTCTGATACCAACTGTTAAGAACCCCTTATCCAATGGAAGCACAATTGATTACTTTCTTATAAGCAATTAAACACGAAATTATACCAGAATGATTAAGTAACTAGAAACTTGAGACAGCAAAGAATTTGAGAGACAATACACACTCTTGTATTAAATACTACTAGAAGAAAATACAATAAGGAAGATGCCACTTCTTCCTCCACCTCAAAGGCTCACCACACCTCAAGACCTTCTTCCCTCTCTCTCTTTCTCAACCACAACCAACTCAACAACCTAAGTTGTTAACCCCTCCTTGAATGCTTCAGCTGATCTCCTTGACCTTACACCTGTAGATCTCCTTGACCTTGCTCTTTGCTTCAATGCTTTTACTTGCCTGCTTGATTTTACAATACATGCCTCATGGGTCTTTAAATAAGATCCCATGCATACAAAAATAGAACTCTAATTACAATAATTAGACACGCAGCTCATGACTATAATTAGTCCTTAAACATGCAAACACTCGCTTCACTTAACTGACTGTTCATCAACAGCAGTTCTAGAACCACCACAGGGAACCGATGTTGGTCCCTGTCTGTCTGGTGCTAGCTGATGTCGGTCAACTTCTTGCTGATGCCGGTTGCCTTCTGCACTACATCTGACTGACGTTGGTCATGCTGTCGATGCTGGTACTTTTGGATCTTTAGCAACCTCCCTTCTTCATGTTTGCAATAATTGAAGCTTTTAGCTCCACACCCTAACACCTCTATCCATCCTATCAGCTTATGAGGGTCGTAGAATAGGCTAATCATCAAGTCTGTAGATGTCAACTGAAAAGGGGACATAACAATCCGCCCCTCCTGAAATTGCTTGTCCCCAAGCAATGTCAGAACAACAAACCAATCAATCCACCTGGATCCCAAGGAAAAGGTTGTGTAATGTCCCTCATGTCACCAATCAACCCCTGTGATGAAATCATCAGCATTAATAGTACAAAAATTAGTAACTAAAAAACTACACTCAACACCCAAACAACTGACATCACTGACAAAATTATCTGAAGACCAACTATAGATGCTGGTAGAAGAACCCACTCTGTGGAACTCAAGCCAACTAAAACATCGACTCTGTCAAAACTCAAGTCCCTATCTAACTGATACTCACACCCAACTGCACCGTAGATATGACAACCATAGGTACCTAAGTTACTGACTCCAAATCCAATCCCTGATAAACTATCCTGGGTGTGCCGATATTGTAAGCTGTGTAACTTGCAACTACCAATTCCATCTACAAAAGATGGTGCCAATCCATCCCATAATGGATGGTAAGAAACTAGAGCCGATCTACACCTGCGTGAAATCAAATCTTCTCTCTCTGGGTCAAAATAAGAATAATGAGCATACCCCACCTCAAAATCTATGTGAGGTAGCATAGTAGATTAGATCCCTATAATCTCTCCACCTAATCTGCTCACAACACTAGTACCTCGGATGAGAACACCTTCTATCACTGTATGCGAGTCTTGATGAACACCTGCACTATCCAGCAAATACTCCATGAATGATTTAGTGCAATAAAAATTATACATGGAAGCATCAACATACTCCCCCACACACCACAACTGATCCCTCTATAATGGTGGCACAACCAACTGTACCACACTAACATCTGTGTGAGAAGAATCAATTTAGAGACTCGACTCCACTGGTATCCCAAACACATCAGGACCAAGTACTCCCAAATATTGAACATGTGTGTCCCCAAAAATATGTTCCTCAGCAACAACTGCAGGAACGTACTCACCACCAACCACCTTAATATACAAATGAACTGGTTCTGGGGCTAGTGAAGACCACAAATCCTCTAACTCCGTGGTCACCTCAGCCAAATGAAATTGTGACTCCTCATAAGCCAACTACATACTCTCAAGAATCTCATAAGTCACCTCGAGCTACTAAGTAAGCTCACTCACCTTATCTTCCTTGACCAATAATGCATCATATGCTGTGCTGCCCCACTCCATAATATAATCTCTATCGGCTACCAACTGCATATAATCCTGTCTCAGAATGTGGATAGCCTCCCATAAAGAGTGGATCTCTATTAAGGACAAATAACTACCTCCCCACTCAACGCTAGTAGGAGAACCCCATCCATAAACTACTAACAGCTGACGAGCAGCATCAAAATGCTCGCAAGTGATAGCAATGTCTCACTCACTAACTATCAGTTCACTAGACACACGATGGCACTGGCTAGATTGTCTCCTATAATCCTCCTCTGATGCACAGTCTAAAAGAGTAGACTCAAAATCACTGATCTCTAGAGTACTACCATCCATACTCTGCAAATCAACTCTAAGGCTCATATCAACATGCAAAGTATCAAAAATTGTAGCATCACTGTCTAACTCCTCCATACCAAAAGAAACTGCCAGTGAAACTAAGTCCTCAAAACTATCCACTGCATTCTCCCAGGTGTCATCTACAATAATTAAATCCTAGGACTCTTCTACAATCTCTGAATCTAGAGTGTGAATGCTAGACATACTCATATCATCATCAACATGGAGAGCCAACTGAGTACACACCAAGGAATTATGAGTATCCTCTAGCTCATGAGAAAACCGATCAACCTCCTCTTCCTTCTTGTTTTGTGATGTGGACCCTTTAAAAATGGATGTCATACACCGTACTAATTTGGCTTCTAGTGTAGGGTCTAAAAGCAATTCACTCATCCTCTTCTAGTTTTCAACCAACATATTCAAACTTTGTTTCAGCTTCTCCATATCCTTGTCCCACTATTTTTGAGTACTAAAAGTACCCATGATTAACTAACTGATTCAATGTCCAATCTACCCAACAGGATAGCAGAATAAAGCTCTGATACCACTGTAATATCCCCAACCAATAGGGACTGTAGAAAGATAATAGCTCTAATACCACTGTACTATCCCCAACCAGTAGGGGCTGTAGAAAGACAAAAGCTCTGATACCATTGTAATATCCCTTGTTTCCCTTCAATTTTGAAACTAGATATTTTATTGACTATTTCTCTGTATTTTGCTTTTTGATATTTTGCATGAATAAAGATACGATTTTTCAAGATAACTTCAATTAAATAGATAGACAATAGTATAATCTATCAACTGGCTAATCAGTGCTCTTATTATTTTTTAGAATAATTACAATAATGAATCTCTGGCTTGCATATAAAGTAATACAAATATCATCTCTAAACCTGATCTTTTACAAATCTAGAATGGCTCTTGGGTTGCTGTGTCAACAACACAGTCACCGTCGTCAGTCAATATACTACCGACGTCGGTCGCTGTCAGTCGGCTTCTCTGTCGACGTCGATCTTCTGTGGCTGATGTCGGTCACTAGGATGCCAATGTCGGTTCTTGTGTCCCCTGCAGCGCTGTCTGGCCCATGGCAAAATAGTACAAAATTGTACATATCAATACGTATTTTGTATAAAAGCAAGATAATATGTTGTGCCCTATATTTTAGATACCTAATTTGAAGATCTCTATCTGTATAATTTATTGAATCAAAACATAATGAAATAAATACTTGAAATACCTGTGATAACTTCTATGTGAAGTTATCTCTCAAACCTGTAAACCTCTATGATAACTTTTGTATGAAGCTATCTCTCAAATTGGCAATAAATCAACTGATCTCTCACAACCTCTGAATCACACACAATGAAGAGAGGACGTTCTTCAATGCAAATGGAATATTAGAACCCTTGGCTCAGTCTTCACAGAAGAATTCTTAGCAACAATCAATATCAATAATCAATCATAATTCCAACTCTCTCCCCATGAGAACCCCTTATACCCTCAAAAGATGTGCTTGCCCTAATTAGGGTTTCTTAAATTAGAATTAGGGTTTCCTAATTAAGAATTAGGGTTGCACAATTAAAATATGCTAAATAATTAATATTCAATTAAATCAATCAAATATTAATATCTCCCTCAATATATGTCTGATCCTCAAACCGTCTGAAGCTGGTGAATCAGGGAGTGATTCTGCACATGACCATACCATCACAGGGATGCTCCATTGAGTGCCAAAAATCCCTATATAATAGGAGCTCAAGCAAACATGTCCAAAAGAGCCCTAATTAAAGCTAACTAGACAAATTTTGCTAATCGAAGCCAAGCCAAGCTCCATCAAGACCCTTTATCCATCCTATCAGCCTACGAGGGTCATAGAATTTGCTAATCATCAAGTCTGCAGATGTCAACTGAAAAGGGGACATAACAGTATGTATGGTCTCGTGCACTTATTTAAAAAAGTTTGCAAGAATTGCAGAGAAAATTTAGGTTCTTGTAGAAGTTTTACTATTCTAAATATTATGAATAAAATATTGGAAGCATTTTTTTAGGGAATTACATGCAAGTATTCCATGTGGTAGAAAAAAGCAAAGGAAATTTTGAGTAGAATTTACTTTGCTAAATATTATGAATAAATTATTGGAAGCATTTTTTAGAGGGAATCACATGCAAGTATTCCATGTGGTAGAAAAAAATAGAAGAAAGTTTTAGTAGTATTTTTTTAATACCCCCACTGCTTCCTTAGGTTGGAAATCTATTTTCAAGCAAAGACTATTTAAAATTTTATAAATATTTTTTGTAAGTAGAAATAATACATTTCCAATTCCATAGGATTGCATTTACCAAATTTATAGAGGTAGCACCCCATAGCATGGGACCCCTACCTCTTTATAACTCATCAAATGACATTAACACGTAGACCTAAAAACTCTCAATATTCCCACTACCGAGAAGCACTATCAATGTGACTACATAATACATATGATGTGTCTTGTCTGCACCTATTTGGCTTGACAATAAATAACATCAGCAAAAATAAAATAACCCTAGATTTTCTTATACATCATCTTTCGAGTTGTAATTAGTTAGAATACCACTAAGTTCAATGGATTAAATTTAATGGTTGATTCTATCAGTCAAGTAAACTAGGATATTTCATATTTAAAAATAAATAAACACATCAATGTGTGTGTGTGTGTGTGTGTGTGTGTGTGTGTGTGTGTGTGTGTGTGTGTGTGTGTGTGTGTGTGTGTGTGTGTGTGTGTGTGTGTGTGTGTGTCTGTGTGTGTGTGTGTGTATTTATATGTATGTATGTATAATACAAACATACATACATATAAATACATATATACATACATGCACACATACATACAAATACATGTATGTATGTATGTATGTATATGTATTTGTGTGTGTGTGTGTGTGTGTGGGTATGTATGTATGTACAATATATACATACATACATATATATATACATACATACATATATATATACATATATATGTATGTATATATATATATACATATATATGTATGTATGTATATATATATATATATATATATATATATATATATATATATATATATATATATATATACATACATACATATATATATATATATGTATGTATGTATACATATATATGTATATATATATTTTTATGTATACATATATATACATACATACATATATATATATATATATATATACACATACATACATACATACATACATACATATATATATATATATATATGTATGTATGTATGTATGTATACATATATGTATACACACACACACACACACACACACACATATATATAAATACATACATACATACATATAAATACATACATAGATACATACATATAAATACATATATATATATATATATTTATTTATTTATTTATTTGTGTATGTATGTATGTATGTATTTATACACACACACACACACACACACACACACACACACACACACACACACACACACACATAAATACATACATATATATATAGACAAACACACACGCACGCACACACACCCACACCTATGTGTGTGTATGTGTAAAGGATATTCCATATTTAAAAAGAAGAAAATACATCATAAACTATAAAATATTTCCTTTTTCTTCTTTTTAAATATGGAATGTCCTTTTTTAATGTGTGTGTCCATCTTTCAGAATTTTTAACAGTCCACCCATATAGGATGGAGAGTATTATATTGAAATAGAATCCTTAATTTATATGGGATATGCAAATGAAAGACTTAAAAAATATTATAAGATAGGAAAAGGAGGTCTATAAAATAGAGAGTTTATAATTTCACATCTTATGATAATGATACATAGGTTTTTATATAAAAATTGTAAGTTTCTTAGAGTCCAATAATATAGTGAACCAATAATGAGTGAATCCAAGATGGATTTAGGTGCAAGAGGATAGACAATGATGGGTTTAACTCCACAATAGAATGAAATGAATGAATGATAGCACATTGGTGGAGGTGGTTAGCCTATAATCAGTCTAAACTCACAAATAAAGGTGGAGTGAGTAGAATGAGTAGGTGAAGAATGGTTCAAGGACTAACAAATGGCTAGAAATGTCAAAAAAGCAAAAGGATCATCTAAAATACCTAGATTATTGGAAGGGAAATATAAGGCCATTATGATTCATGGTCAAAAGAGGGATTTGATCATGCATCCACTCCTTGTGAACAAGAGTTCATAATTTTAATTCATTGTAGAGTCCAATGCAAGAGCATCCCAGGTGATTACATCAACAAAAAAGAGATAAATTTTGGGGTATAATAATAAATGCCATTTAGAACACCTTAAAATCAAAATAATATTACATATTTGGATTCCCCTCAAAAAGTTATGTATTTTTTTAAAAAAAGGCATCTCATTTTGAGTCTATATGCAATCTTTATGGCCTCTATAAGTTTACAAATTTTTTGAAACCTGCACATCATGTGCATAGAATAACTTATGCGTATATTTTTTTTTCACATTGGTTTGTGTGAATGATTCTTTATTGTGCTTATGAGATTAATGTGTGCATGATGTCTTGCATGCAGGATAGTTTTTTCATGCTAGGTTTTGTGCACATGATATATTACATACATGAGCTTTTATATACACAAGATGTTTTTAGTGTGACTTTTTGGTGAATGTGATGTTGTGTATGAGTAATTTTTTGGGTGCACTGCATCTTTTTACATGGAAGCTATTGAAATCATAGAAAGCTTGGATGTCGAGTAAAATGGGATAACTTGGGGAATGGTCATTTTCTTGGTGCATGGAAGGAATGAATGCAAAGGACCTATGAGCCTTGATTGTTGACTCCAACAATGAAAAATGCATACATGGCATCTTGTGTGTGTTTCCATGGGTGTGCCCTAACATGTGTCCTTGCTGAAAGCCTATATAAAGGCATGCTAGGGAATGTCAAGATATTGTGGAGAGAGTTAAGGATCAACATTAGGGTTTGATAAAGAGGAAGGATCAACCATCCTTGGAGGAAAACATCCCCCTAAAAAGAAGAGGCATAGAGTGAGAGAGTGAGAAATTAAAGTCTAAGTAAATTTGAAATTATAAGAGCCAAAAGCTCCATTTTAATAGGGTAGTAGCACCAAACCATAGGATAGAAGGTGTTAGAATAATTAATTAATCCTAGTTTATTTGTAATAAATGTCTCAAGGTAATTCAAACCTTTGTTTGACATTTAGCATAGGTTAGGTATTTTTTGGATATTATAGGTTAGGTATGCCTAACATAATTACATTTATTTTAATCCTTATCACATATAGATTAGGATATTTAATCTCACTTTGTGATGTATAAATAAGCACCTCTTGGAGTGCTTTTTAATAATGCAATTCCAATTTTCTTCATTTGGTATCAGCGCAAGAAGGAAATTCCTGAGGAGGTTTTTGAAGCATTGGAGATTCAGTGGAGATTGAGAGTTAAGATTTATGGGATCCTTGGATGTGTCAAGTTGTTCCAATTTCTACCATCCCAAGTCAAAACACTACCAAAATTTTGACCAATTTTACAAAAGGAGATTAGTTGTCTTACAGACAAATTTTATTTATTTTGCAAAATTTTAGCTATATTTGTATTAAAATATGTGCATATTCAAAAAAAATTGGCTAAGGGATGAAATTTTGTATTTTTTTTCAAATATGGCATTAATATTAGATATTGATCCATTTTTTTTAAGATTGGCAATATTAATATCTTTTTGAAGCCATGGACAGATTAAATTTTTTTTTGTATTGGCAAAGCTAAATGTTGCTCTAGGTAAATCAAAGGGATTGAATCAAATTCCCATGTCTAGCCCCTTCCATGGCTCCAATAGTATACATAATTTCAACTAAATGCGCACCAAAAAAAAAAATAGGACAAGGAAAAGCCCCCCCCCCCACGAGTTCAGGTTGGAATTTTTTTTTTTTTGGTGGAGGGAGTTTCCTTAGTTATTTTTTCAAAAGTCTATATTGTATTGGCCTTTGCATGAATTGCACCATATTTTATTATGTTCTATAAACTACCCTCCAAAATATTGGGAATATTCAATTGGATGAACTAGTATGCCAAGGCTTGCTCAAATATTTCATGTTCAACATGAAGTGTTAGGCACAAAAAATTTGCAAAAAGCTTGAAGAAGGCTACACTGTAGATGATGAATGCATAGAGAAACACCCTCACAAATGCCTGTGTTTAACTACATGATCATATCGAGCCCATATTTTTACAACATATCATCCTTGTAATTCTCCTTCTTATAGACGCATTTTTGGTGTTAATTGACATCTCTTGGGGAGGTCATTTTTTTGTTAGAATTGGTGAATTTTGAGCATTTTTAAGGGCCAAAAAGGATTCAAATTGAATTTGGCTTTAGGGAATCCACCATTTGACCCCACCTTGTACTGTCACAAGGAGCACGATAGGGGATGTCACCCCCAGACCCCCACATTGTGCCCATTGTATAGTACTTCTAGGTGTCACAGACCATGGGAATATTGTAGACTCCTCGAGCACATTTTTAGTTGAAACCAACGTCTTATTTTGACATTTTCCATTTCATTCTTGGATGCATTTTTGGTAGATTTTGATGTCCTTTTATGTGTTGGTGTGCAATTTGTTCTCTTTATGTATGTGTTTCTACATTTTCTATCACTTACATTTTGCAAACACTCCTTCCATTTCCACACTTAAATAACACATCTATACTTTATCATACACAACTTGATATTTATTCTATCTGGTTTAGGACCATTTTTTTGCTTTATGACACATAATTGCTTCATGATGATAATTACGCTGCATGGAAAACAAAAGTACAAACACATTTTGAGTTTGAAGATATTTGGTCAGTGGTAGAAGGCATATGGCTCAGACATGCCACAAATGTTTTTGAACAATAAAAATATGACAAAGTTAATAAAAATTCTAAGTTAATAATCATGTTTGGAGTTTTGGATGAGGTTCAACGTCATATCTATAGTGCTACAACTACAAAAGATGCTTGGGACAATCTTAAAATAATCTATGAAGCTAAAAATCAAAATCAAATCCTGCATCTTCAAAGCCAATTGCAAACTCAAATCAAATGAAAAAGTAGAAGCATTCCTTACAAGGGTTGCAAGATTGCAAGGTTCACTTCAATCTTTGGGTGAACTGGTGATAGATGATTCTTTGGTCCCTATAGTCCTTAGAGCACTGGCCCCCACATATATAGGATCTTTGTGACCACTTTGAATGTCACAAGACAAAAACCAACCTTTAAGGCATTGGTGAATTTGTTGCAACAAGAGGAAGCTATGCATAATTCATAGGAAGCAGATGATGAGCATGCCCTCACATTAAATCAAAGTGGAATAAACCCATGAAGGATCCAAAGCAACATCCCAACCAAAATAATCAACAAAATACACAAGGGAACAATTCACATTCTTTAAAATCATGTCCAATTTGTGGAAAATAGGGACATGACTTAAAACATTGTTGGTATAACACATTTGAAAAGGGTTCATCAAGCAAGTAGCCCTCTTTCAATAAATCACCACAAATAGAAAAGAAGCAAGCACAACAACAGCATAGACAAAAATAGAAAAATTCTAAGCCTAACCAACATGGCAATGTTGCTGAAGACTATGATTCTTCACATAAGGACTATAGTTTAGCTACTCAAACACATGAGTTTACCAATCATCCAAGTGCAATCTAGTATGTTGATTCAGGGGAAAACAGACATATGACAGGGAGAAAATAATGGTTTTTTACTTTGAGAAATATAGAATCAAAGGGAAATGTTTCACTTGGAGATGATACTAGACCACAACCTCATGGTTGAATTTGATCACCACAATGGTCAAAAATTTTGCCACATCAAAGACAAGTCTAGGAATTTTAAAGTGATTGCCAAGGCTTCTAACATTAGAAAAATGTTTCAACTTTATTTTGTTCAACATGATCATCAAGAACTTGTGGTCAAATATACAGAACTAGGCAGTTTATGGCATAAAAGATATGGTCACTTGAGTTATGGTTATTTAGTATAATTGAGAAAACAAGATATGGTTTGTGGTCTTACCAAACTCAAGCAATATTTTAATATATGTACTAGTTACTTAGCAGGAAAACAAAGAAGGGCTCCCTTTAGAAAGATTGAGTATCAGTCACTTGGTAAGTTAGACTTGGTGCACACTGATCTTTGCAGACATTTTGCTCCCAATCTTAGAGGGTATAAATACTTTCAACTTTTTGTTGATGATTACTCATGAAAAATGTGGGTATATTTATTGAAGACTAAGGATCAAGCTTTTCAAGTCTTAAAAGAATTCAAGGCCATGGTTGAAAATGAAATTGATATAAAAATCAAAACCCTCTACTCAAATCGTGGGGGGGATATACCAGTTAATAACTCTCAGCGTATCTCAGTGCAAATGGAATCAATCAACAATTGATAGCTCCATATTCGCCTCAGCAAAATGGAGTTGTAGAATGATGTAATAGAGTCATTGTGGAAATGCTTCATAGCATGGTTGAGGATGTAAAATTATCTAATATATATTGGGAAGAAGCTTGTCACACTATAGTCTACTTGTTGAATAAATCACCCACCAAAGCTCATGATGGAATCACACCTCATGAAGCTTGGATGGGGAATAAACCAAAGGTAATTCACCGTCGAGTTTTTTTTTGTAAGGCATACATGCATGTTCTTAAGAAGAAAAGAAATAATTTGGCTAAGAAAATAAAAGAATGTATTTTGTGGGATACATTGCACAATCAAAGGCATACATGCTTCATGATCTAGAAACAACAAAGGTACTAATCAGCAGAGATGTAGTGTTTGATGAAATAAGTGGAATTAATCCACCTTCTACATAGGCAAAAGTCCTATAATATTTTCAGTTAGTGATGGTGAAAATGAACAAGAAGATAGTCAAATAGGACCTCTAGTACCACCACCTATAACTCAAAATATGCCCAAGTGGTATACAAGTACGATACAAGATGCTAACTTGAATGAAGTACCAGATACATCCACTTCAAGACCAAGGACTCAAAGCATGGCTCAAGAAGAGGTTAATATATCCCTTATGAGTATTGTTCACAAAACATATGAGCCCTCTACGGTAATAGAAGCCCTATAATCTAAACCTTGGAAAGATGCCATGGATGTAGAATATTAGTCACTGATGAAGAATAACACTTGGCAGCTTGTTGATCTTCCATTAGGTAAGAAGTCGATTGGATGCAAATGAGTATTTAAGTCAAAGTCAAAAATTAGATAGCAGTATTGATAAGTACAAGTCAAGGCTTGTTGCAAAAGGGTATGCCCAAAAAGAAGGCATTAACTATGAGGATACTTTTGCTCCCACAGCTAAGATAAAGACTATCAAAATGGTTTTTACTATGGCAGTTTGGATGAAAAGTCCATCAAATGGATGTAAAAAGTTCCTTTCTCACTAGCAATTTGAAAGAAGTCTACATAACTCAACTTGAAGGATTTATGGTACTTGATCAAGAACATAAAGGGTGTAGACTTATCGAGTCTCTCTATGGGCTAAAACAGGCTCCCCAAGCTTGGTACATCAAGATTGATGAGCATCTTATACAACATGGATTCAATAAGAGTCCATATGATTATAACCTCTACCTCAAAAAGCATGTGGGGGAGGTTGTTATAGTAATTGTTAATGTCGACGATCTAGTCATCACCTGCAGTACAGTGAAGATGATTAATGCAACTAAGAATGATCTTAAGTGATCGTTTGACATGATAGATCTTGAGCTGCTTCAGTATTGTCTTGGTTTGGAGGTATGGCATAAATAACATTACATTTTTGTTTCACAGATAAAGTATACCAAGGCATTGCTTGATAAATTTATGATGATGGACTACAAGCCTATTGCAACACCTATGGAGACAAGACTTTAGATGTCTCATACGGAGCCATCACCAGAAGTAAATGCAACTCTCTATCAACAATTGATTGGGAGTCTCATTTACTTGACATATACTAGGCTAGATATTAGCTATGTTGTCAGCTATCTTTCTCAGTTTATACAAGAAACAAAGGTGACACATTGGAAGGCAGTAAAGTAGGTATTGAGACACATCAAAGGTACAATTGAGTATGGCCTAGAATACAAGAAGAATGATAAGTTCTTCTTGACAAGATACATGGATGCAAATCATCTAGCTTCTATTGATGACAGGAAATCCACTTTAGGATTTGTGTTCTTTCTAGGATCTGGTATGATTTCATGGGGAACTAAGAAGCATAATTATATTTCTAGATCTTTTATAAAGGCAAAATATCACACTATAGCAAGATATTTCTATGAAGTGATATGGATACATCACATTCTTTCAAGACTTGGAGTTCCACAGACTTAGCCTACAATTTTGCATTGTGACAATCAGGGTGTTCTACATCTTGTTTGCAATCCAGTGTTTCATGAGAGAATGAAACGCATAGAGGTTCAAATTCATTTCATACGTGAACATGTTCAGCAACACAACATAAAACTCTAGTATTGCCTCACTCAGGATCAATGTGCAAATGTCTTCACAAAGTCACTTGCACGTGATAAGTTTAAGACATTCAAAAATTCTCTCTCTTCTTCTCTTCAAGCTATGATCAATTAAGGGGGGGAATTTTAGAATAATTAATTAATCTTAGCTTATTTGTAATAAATGTCTCAAGGTAATTTAAACCTTTGTTTGACATTTAGCATAGGTTAAGTATTTTTTGGCTTTTATAGGTTAGGTATGGTTAACATAATTAGGTATATTTTAATCCTTATCGCCTATAGATTAGGAGATTTAATCTCACTTCATGATGTATAAATAAGCGCCTCTTGGACTATTTTTTAAAAATGCAATTCCATTCTGCTTCAGAAGGAATGCAATCAGAAATATGTAACCCAACATTTTATTAATGAAAAGTAGGTTTATTATAACCAATGTACATACTGAGTTGATACATTGTGTGATCTAAGGCATCCCTTCACTACGACCCATAAATGTGACTGCACCACATTATGACAACAAGATCTAACCCTAAAGGGATAAGAGAACACAGTTTCACCAAAATGTTTTTATGAGAAAAGTGATTTTACATCAAAATGAAATACATTTAACCATAAACAACACAACTAGGCCTAATTAAATTTATTCTAATAAAACATAGAAATCAAACATAACTGAAAAAAATAATATTATATAATAAACAATTAATATAAAGAGAGGGTTTCAAAACACCACATGATTTGGCATAAACCTGGGGACATTCGACAAAAACAAACACCTAAAAATAGGTCTAGAAGATGAGATGAACACAACTTAGAAAACTTAGGATAAACATAAAAAGTTTTTTGGAGTGCCAATGTTATGATGCTCCTAGAAGTGTCTGGATGGTTTTGGTAACTTTTGAATTCTAATTTCATGACCATGTTCACTTACTCCAAGCCTTCAAAAACCTCACTCACTTTTATTGAATTTTGCATAAATATATAGGAAACTAATATCCTTCTTTATAACCCTAACAACTCATTAGAGACCATAAAAAATAGTAGAATCTATCAGAGACTTGTGTTTTCCATCCATTATTATCAAACATCAATCGATGCACTTCAGCAAGAAACTTGAGGATGTAAGCTTTAATCTTATATGAATTTTGCATGTTAGCATTAATAAGTGGCACAATGCAATAAAGACTTCAAATCTTGATTCAAATTGTACTATACATGTTAAAATGCCATTCAAATAGATCATTTCAATAAATTCTTGACTCTTACTTTCATTTTTTGTCTCACACCTTATCATTTCATATCTCATTCATTTTCATGTTCTATATGCAATAATGCCCTTACGTATTTATAAACTTCTCAAATTCAAATTAAGACCAAATTAGCGTGTAAGTTGACACATTATGGGTGAGAAAGGTTAACAAATAAGGAGCACAAGGTGTAAGGGAACCAAAATAAGGGCCCATGTTGGAACTATGCAGTTCACACTTTTGGTGACTAAGAATCATATAATGTATGATTTTAGGTATTAGGCCCAAAATAACAAAACAAAAATGTAGAGGTGAAAAAGAAAGGCGAATATAATAGATAAGGCAAAACATGGCCAAAACGTGAGTAAAAATGTGCTAATAAGAATCTATTACGAATAGAGAATTGAAAAATACATAAGTATTCTAGATTAATGTAATTTGACAATTAAAACTACTCCATATAAAAATTGGGTGTCAATAAGACCATTTACACAACACCTCTTAAACATTTTATTATTTAATTACTTCCAAATGAATTTGTCTTTTATACTTATTTTTTGTAATAGATATGGGTAAAAACAAAGACGAGTTTTTATAGAGGTTGGAGCTCCAAAACTGAAATTGGAACATAATAGGGGGCATAATCCCCATACAAACAAGCCCAAACAAGAAGAAGAAAAACTGGACATAAGAAAAAAAGAGACAAAACAAAACAACGAGAAAGAAAATAAAACGAACTCAAGGCAAGAGTTAGCAAAAAATATGCCAATCCTCAGCAACTAATATGTAAAACACTCGTGAAAGAAACAAACAACATTGTCCAGCTCCAACCACAGTAGAAGAGGCCTGGAGCAAAGGCAAAGGGGATCAACCACAGGCAAGAATCAACCTCCTCCTACTAGGAAAGTCATCCAACTTCTGCAGAGGCCCATTTCTGATGAGTTCCTCTGCTTCTTGTTATAATCTTTCAACCTTGGATCTATGACCTTTCCTTTTAGACAAAGCACCCAGGGTAGCCTTACGAAGACTAGGAATGATGTGAGCTGAGAAGAAAGGGATGGGTGAAGCAAGAGGCTTATCTGAAGAAGCATCACCCAAGGTACCTCTAGTAGAGTTAGGTAGATCAGTAGAGGGGGTCTCTCCCACCTAAGCAGGGCAAACCCCCACTAACTTTTCCTCAAGAAAAGAATCCACAGTAGGGCAAGGAGGGAAGAGGCTAACTTTCTAAGGAGAAAAACCCCATGATTGCACCACATGAAGTCTTCATTGGAATCACCCTATTTTTTATTCTAAATGAACTGATGACCAAAGGAACATTGAGAGCAAGAGGTGGCATGGTGCCCAAGAAGAATGTAGCAAAAGTCCCTGAAGGGGAGACCTTTGAAATTGAGATATTGAGTTCAAGACTCGTGAGAAGAAACCAGCTTGACAGAGTGGGGAAGTGGTTTAGACAAGTCTAAGATTGCAAAAACCCTTGCATTCATGTTACTCCTACAACTCTTGTTTGACTTAATGAATGATCCCTCTAGATCGGTCAGCTACTTGATAAGGTCATCATTGAGGAGGATAGAATGAAGGTTGTAGACCCTAATCTAGAAAGAAGCGACATAAATGGACACCTTGTTAAAATTGAAAAAGAGAGTCCACAGGGAGAAGAAGATGCCATGGATGCCCCATAACCAAGGGCCAACCATTATGATAAACTTGTAGTCTTTGGAGTAGCTGAAAGAAACCTAGAACAAACCTCTATCAAGCAACAAGAAGGCAAGAGGAGGGATAGAGATCCAAATAGAGTTTTCCCACCCAGAAAGCTCAACCATGGATAAAGAGATGTCTAGACACTTACCGAATAGAGTCCTCCTACCAACATCCTTTATATTTGTTAGTAGTGGTGCTTGGCAGGGAACTTATGGATTCACTTTTCAAATAAGAAATTTTTGCTCAACCGATGAATCTTTTCAAAATATATATTATTTTATCTATTACAAAGTTTGGCAAATAATTATTAGACTATTCTATACATGTTATTTAAACATATTTCGTTGTCGATATCATGAGTAGTTATAACCGCATTAATTACTCATTTATTAATATAAGTATATAAAAAAATAACTGGCATAAAATGAATCAAAGGTTATCGAGCTATGCTGGGACATCAAATTTGAAATACTGAACATTGAACTAAAATTTCTACAATTTATTCCATTTAATTTTGAGATTTACATATGTTACTCATAACTCAACTTAATATTACACATGTTAATTAGGGCTCCTTCTATAATTTAAAATGTTAATTAATCACTAAACAACCTTTGTTAATAGTGGGTGCTTGAATTCTTAAAATTTAATCTCAAATTTTAGAAAATATACATTCCACTTAATTCTTTTAAAATTTCAAACTCGCCTTATTCTTTATAAATAAAATAAAATAAATTAATGTGACCCACCCTATTAAATTAATATTACGAAAAAACAAGACCTATGCGAACCACCAACAGTAGACCACTTTGTTTAGGATTTATTTAGTCTTGAACCATGCCCCAACCCCCATGGATACTCTTTAGATGTGACCACTTCTTGTTTTAAAGCGTCGTCCCCCGTTTTCCAAAGTTAAAGATGGGCGGCTCTTCCAATAATTAAAGACAGAGAAATAAATAATAAATAATGGCTTTAAAAGAGGAGGAATCGATGGTGTCTAAACTTAGGATGCCAATTTAGACAAGAATGTCCTTTCCATGTGCACTTCAACAGTAATGAACAACTCACATTATCCTTGGGATCACCAACTGCCTTATTCAAAACGACACGTAAGCGTATAGAAACTTGGATAAAACAAAGTACGCAATTTCAATTAAAAAAAAAAAGTGGATAGCGAGCTGCCAGCGTAGCAGGTACGATTCCACAACAACCGCACAGTTTAGCGAACTGTACCGATTTCTTTTTCAAGTCCCGCGTGCGTTGCCTGACTCATCAGACGGGACTGACACGTAGATCCACCAACTCTCAAGATTCCCGCTACCCAGAAACACTATGGATGTGACTGCACCATACTCATGACGTGGCTTGTCAGCACCTGTTTGGCTTAACTATAAATAGCAACAAAAAAATTATATACCGTGAAAACAACCCTAGATTTTCCTCTGGCTCTGCGTCACGTTTCGAGTTGTAATGTCGCTAAGTTCGCTCGCTTAAATTTGACTGTCAGTGTCGCTGGTTCAAATTTTTTTGAGAGCCCAACCATAAAGGACGGAGAGTATTTAGGTATATTGAAATGGAATCCTTAATTTATATGGGATATGCGAAGGAAAGACGTAGCGAAATAGGACGTCTATAAAATATTATTGTAAAAACCATCTACAATATTAATAGGCAAAATCAACTTAACCAAATTTTTTTTTTTTTGAAATGTGTGGGTTCTTTTTAAGGTGTGGTACTCCATTGTTCCTCCCTCATCTTTTTTGTTTAACGTTTTTTGGTGGAATTTTAAAGTTTTATTGATAAGAATTTTATTTGGAATTTTGGTCTTTGGTTCTTAAAAAAAATTAGTTTCTTTTATTTATGGATCCTCATTTTTTCGTTAGATCTGATGCAAATTTTCGTTGTTTCGGTGTGAATACATCTCCCTTTCATGTTTAAAAATGAGAAATTCATCAAATTCTTGGTGGATAAAATTAGTTCCTTTGTAAAAAATGATGTCCCCTCTTGGGGCCTTAATTATGTTAGAGTTTGTGCTTATATTGATCTCTCCAAGATGCTCTCCTTTTCAGTTAAGTTGCTCTCCTCGTGAGGTTAATGGACTCAAATGCTTAACTATAAAAGTCTCCCTTTTAAATGCTTTCATTGTTATCAGTTAGGGCATCGTATTGCTAGGTGCCTTTGAAGTCTCGTGAGCATCCTCATCAAGGGTGGAAGAAGAAAGAAGGGGCTCCTAATCATGACTTCACATGGCATAATCATGGTAAATTCTTTCAGCCTCCTTTCTCCTTTCTTGGTTCTCAAGTGAGGAAGGATGTTGTCGC